>CM031584.1:531497-641724 GCA_018467065.1 Ephestia elutella
CCCCACAGTTTCCTTGGTCTGCATATATCGGATTCTTCTGACACCAATCATACTGGGCCACTACAAATCTTAAAAAAATAAAGTAATTTTATGTATTTCTTATACCTAACATTTTCACATACTATTATAATAAGAGAGTAAAAATATTTTGTCTGTACATTTTGTATTTTTGACTGAAATAGATAGAGGGACACTTAAAAATAATAATAGAAAGCAAAAAAAAAAAATTTAATTTCTTGTCTGTCTGTATGTATGATCACGCTAATCTCCGAAAGTACTGAACCGATTTATATGAAACTTTTTTTGTTGTATAGCTATTAATTCTGGGCAACATTTAGGCTATAATTGATTTTGAAAACTGGAACACCTGATGAAGAACCAAAACAGAACAGTTAAACTATAAGAAATATGGAAAGGTTGCCTTAACAAAAGTAGTTCAACCTGATGAGCATTTGCTGCTGACGCATGACGTATAAAAATTAAAGCCCGGAACATCTGATGAAAAGCTCCAATATACCAGCTACACTATATCATATATGGAAATGGCGCCTAAGCAAAACTTGATTAATCTTATGAGCATTTTCTGTAGACGTATAAAAAGAAGACCTTTGATTTTTCATCTAAGCGAAATCACGCGGGCGAAGCCGCGGGCAACAGCTAGTTAAGTAATAAATTGAGATTGAAAGTAATACCCAATTATACCTAATTGAATACTACTACTACCGTAGAGCAGAGCCATAGAAAACTTTACTTTTTTTGGATTTTTGTGCATCTCAAATGCTCAGATACAAAAAAATTCCTGCTCCCATGGAAATTTTTCACAATATCTAAATTTCTATATGAGAGTACTTTAGAAAACTTTATTTCAGCATATGAGTACCGAACGAAGCTACTCAAAAACTAAGCAGGATAGAAAACAATAATTTTGCTTGAATGTTAAATATTAATTTGGGATATAGTTTGACTTTTTGAGTTTGGGTGTTAAAACTTTAAGTTTTTCAAATTTATGATATACAGAGTCGTGATCCATCTGGTCCGTTAAAAATGCAAAATCCTGTATCAAGCCACGTTGTGCAGGCGCCCTAAGCGCCGGTTGATATGCAGCCAGCATCAAGATCTGTAACAAATGACGTAGTTTTAACTGGCGCATCAGCGGTAAATGTACCGCGCAATTGTCTGCTAACGCCCTGTGCACACTGGACGCGCGAACGGTAACTATAAAATATATAAAAATTAGTTCAAAAACTAAAACCCAACTACTGCACCCTAAAAAGCACGAAACAAGGAAAGCCATGGTCGTATGTTATTGTTTTAGGTATTAGATAGAAAACATACGACTACGGCTTTCCTTGTTTCGTGCTTTTTAGGGTGCAGTAGTTGGGTTTTAGTTTTTGAACTAATTTTTATTTAAATTATTTTGGCGATACTATAAGAATCCTATTACTACTTATTAAACAAGTAAAACCGCAAGTAAAAGCTAATAATATATATATATATATATATTTGAAATGTGCTAACTAAGCCCTTTCATTTGATACCACACACGGCATAATAATTTTTTTTTTTGTTTACAACTTTATGCCCGCTGTTTCATATTTAAGATGACGTCACATAGCCTATAACCAGCGGACAACCAAGACGCTTCTAACGACACCTCATTTGTCTAATTCTGATAAGTAGTTTAGTAGTTATGAGGGAACAGATGACATACCGGTCAAAATTATAATCCTCCTTTTCGCTTCGCATTTTAATTGACAGACCTCATTTTGACGTTAGCCGTTTGATGTTCTGTTCCTTGTTTTTGATGTTTGACTTAATTGAGAATATTCTTAGCTATCGCTAATTCACGATATTATATAACAAAAATCAAAGGTTTGTGTTTATTTTTACTCTTATTTGACTTATTGTCAATAGGTGTTTTTCATAGAACTAAATTAAAAATATATATTAGTTCCAGATACTTCATAAATGGCGCTTAGTAAATGACGTGTCCGTACAGAAAGCAACCATGCACGAAATTGGCATTTCTTTGAAATAAAATAAAACTAACATCAATATCGTGATTTGTGGAACTGTCAAATTGTGAGGTGATTTTTTTCTGCTTTTTGTTGACAAGGAAAAGCACACAATATAGCTACAGCTTTTATCACGGTTCAGCTTTCATAAAACGCCATCTATTGAGATTTTTTTAACTGATTTTTTTTTAATTGGAGCTATCATAAAATCGCCCATTGATGAATCCTTCGAGCAACAAGGACTTTCGCGCGCGGGAAGGCATGAATTGCAACACTTTGTGAATGAAATATTCAGCGTAAATGCTCTACTTGTATTTTTTTATAAACATAACAAAGTTATCAGGAGAAACTATAATATACGTCAAGCGATATATTTCGGGCTGTAGTGTGTGACGATCCTGCGGTCCAGTCATTATCGCGCGCCAATTTGCGTCCATTGAGCGCGATGACGACGCGCCGGCCAAAGCGAATGACTGCAATATCGCCGGATCGCAAAAACGCCATCGATAGATAAAATTGTATGCGCCATTTCACTAATACCTTTATTATATCAGCGTTTCTGGAGCTAATGAATAACATTACAATAAAAAGTTTTCGACATTTCGGTCTCTGACGACTGTGGAACATGGCAGAGATCATTTCCCATTTTGAGAAGGTAAATGAGAGTTTGTTTCTGAGAAATGGCAATAAAAACAAAAGGTACGAGACATTACGGGAATTCACAAAACGGAGTTCAGAAGTTGGGGACTTGGTTTTGTTGTTATTGTTTGTAGAGTAGGCACGGAATTTGAAATATTTTTTCCACTTGCCACAACAACACACAGATTTTTTTGTGAAAAATTATTTATACTAAAATTGTCTCTAAATCGAAAGTTACAAAATATTCCACAAAAGGGGTCAAGAATCGGGGAGTCTGGACGGCCGAGTGAAAATGATGCTCGTGAATGAGTGTATAATCGAGAATTTTCGGCATTTCTTCGTTCCGAAATGCTAGTAGATGTAGCTTTGAGATTTGTAATCCTACTTCCTACTATTATTATAAATGTGAAAGTTTGGATGTGAGTTTGTGACTTTGTGTATTTGTGAGTTTGTGAGGATGTTTGTTACTCAATCACGGAAAATCTATTTGACGGATTTCGAAGAAATTTGGTATACGGGTAGAAAAATACCGGGAATAGCACATAGGGTACTTTTTATCCCAATTTTTTTATTTTATACTTTTAGGGAAAGACAAATGGATGGATGGATATGTTTAGGGGCGTTTTGGTATCGTCCAAACATCGCTTAAAAATGTAAATTGCTTTTGCCATATCTTGGGAAATACTTTGGTTATAGATGTGATTCTTTTACGGATGATTCTAATAATATGAGATATTTCAAAAAATAACAAAAAAAAAGTTGTCCGGTCCCCTATTGCGCTCTATAATTGACAAACTGGCTCACCCTGAAAAATTCTATATCGATACAATCGATTGGAAGCGAGTCTTAGGCCTGGACTCGGAAAATTGGCAGTTTGACACAAAGAGTTCCTTTGTTCAAAGTTTTATGGAAGTCAAACACTTCTTGTGCGTTTGGACAATTCATCGTTAGTCATTCTAACCTCCGAGTTTTTGGCAAAGTTCCGAAGATTAATATTAAACCGTCTTGACGAGCGAGTACTTCATTTCATTGACACTTATTTTGAATTGAACAAAGCATCACTTTTCCAGGTATAAGATTAGTTCAAAAAGGCAGATATCTAGACAAATAACGGCCCATTTCTTTCAGTTTGAGCCTACAATACGACGTATCCAAATATCTTCTTAAAATTTGATATTCCTAACGCTTAATACATAGATAAATCTCGTAACAATAATGCTATATGTCATTCCTAGCTCGGTCTGAAGCGAGCACCCCCCCACAGGGGCTGAGGTAGACATTACTTGTGCGATCAGCCCTGTAATTATAGGCGCGACCCTTCCGGGACATAAATCGCAGCGCGCCGCACCGCGCCGCACCTCTCCGCACGAGATAGCGATGAGCAAAAAGCCTTCGACGTTGAGATTTGAGATACAAGGAGATATAAATGGAAAATATGAGCAAGTGTTTGAAAAAACAACTGAAATAATGTAACTGATATATCCATGTTTCTGTAACAGATATTTCCCTCATTAATCTAAATCGCCAAGTCGAGTCATATATTATATGATTAAGGTAAAGTTGAGTTGAGTTTATGAAGTAAGCGCGTTAGTTAGTTAGAACTTGTAGAGGTTTATTTATTTATTTTTATTTATAAGGCTTAAGTGGGACTGGGCATGCCATGTTTGAAGGATGCCGCAGGACAGGTGTTCTAAAATAGCCACACAATGGGGTCCTTGCTGGCTGGTGCCGGAAAAGGGGCCGCTCCAGAATGAGATGGTCGGATGATCTGGACGAGACGGATAGAGAGTGGATCAATTTTTGACAGTGCGAGCCATAGTGTCTCATCATTTAACATGAAAATATTTTTGATGGGATTATATCTTTCTTCACATAAAATTGTCGATATAGGTATTTTTGTACTAAATAGAGGCATACCTGCGGAAACTTTAGCTATGGGACTTGAATAGCAGCTAGACTCACAGAATTTATCTATTATTTTATATGATATTATTGCTTACAGGTCGTCTAATCTAGACAAAGGTCGTTCAGGTGGACTAAATAATTCTCAACAAATCTCCCTATATCCCTGGTCCCAGCCTAACCCTAAAGTGTCACAAATAACTCATTTGGTTTGTCGTCGCCGAAGGCGGGGGATTTGCGTTTGTTCGCTTTGACATTTTAAAATTCGCCAACATTTTTATTATTAATTGAGCGTCCAACGTCCCGGGGTAAATCCGGATAAATCCCTTATTACGTATGTGTCGTTTTAATTACTGCCTCAAAATCAAACGGTTTCAAATTAATGTTCCAATTTACATTTTTCGCTGTTTTATCAATAATTTTTAAAAACATGAATAAGGATCCGACAATTAATCATTTTTTTAAATCATGTTTTTTTTTTTAAATAAATTACTTTTCTCTTTATTTCACTACTCTGTAACGCTAGTGTTTTTCTTAATCCGAAAGTGATCCGAAAACATAAACACTCTTAACAAGGTATTAAGATTGCCATTTGTTCATAAGTGTGTTCATTTTACATGGAACCTTTTTTTCTAATAGGTATTTATTTACTCACAAAAAACATTCAATTAAAACTACTTTTATCTTCGTTTCATGCAAATATTAACAATATTTTCGTAAAATACGACGACGCCATGCATGACTTTATATTTTTAGTAGAGAGAGATAACGAAATTATTTTATTATTATTAATATTTATTTATTTACTAAACTCTAGCGTATAATCAATTGATATTAAAAAAAAAAACGTTCTAGATGAGATAAATATTTATGGTCAATACGTCAATAACAAGTGTAAGTCAAGTGTTATTGGTGTCATTTTTTTTATCATTGTTTATGATTCATAAAACAGTTTGCTCATTGCGGATATAGGTACGGTATTTAAAATTTGTTTACTACCCGAAATTATGTAGGTATTACCTATCTCGAATTTGAAACTCATTTGTGAGATCTGCATTCAAAGACATTTGGCAATTTAGCAACATTTATAAATATCGAATATAATGTAGAGAAAAATAACCACATATCGTTCGTTATAGCAATGGGAATCGATTAACTGAACGACTTTGTCTTAATTTAATTGTGTAGTTAATAATTCAGTTCTAATTTCATTAGTGATCATCATTCCATTGCTTAAATATTCATTGTCTTATCAAGATCGTCTTGACGATAAGACGGCTTCAGCTGTTATTATATTCATCATAACACGACATTACTGATGCCACTAATACGTTTTACCAAATAATATTTAAACTCTAACGAGTTAGAGTTTGTACAATCAACTAGCTATTTATTAGTGTGACTGTTGGAATTGTGTGGTGTGAATAAAAGTGTCACTGCGTAGTAGTATTCTGTGCTGTAATAGCTAGCTAACTGTACATTAAATTATAATTAAAGGGATGACTGTAACTAACAAACAACCCTAGCACCTAACACCTAACACCCTAGCCCTATTCATAAACTGAGAATAGATACGTATATAAATAGTGCGGGAAGTCTAATACCGGGAGACCTAAGGTATTAGACGGAAAGTGGGAAGGAATATAGGGTTAGTGCACGATGTGCAATGTGCACTGGACAGGATTTTCTTACCACCAGTCAAGCAGACTCACAAGACTGATCAGTAAACTGACGGCGAAAGGTGTCTTAGCCGTAGGTAGAAGGAGGTATGGATCCGTCAAGATCCCAGACAAATAAACACGTCAGTTGTCTGAATACCAAAAAGAGTATTTACAAATTTACAAAGTACTTATACTAATTTTAATTACATTTGTGTGTATAAAGTCTATAATGTATATTGTAGTGTTAAACTAAAAATATTGATGGCGTTGCACGTATGCATTTTTGGCCGGTCACTGTCCGCTGAATGCATCTCAGCATTACGATGGTATGTTCATGTATGCTTGAACAGAATTCAAAATTCAAAATTCAAAATCTTTTTATTTGCAGAGTTTATATGGTATTTGGTTTTACTGAATGTAAAATCTTTGATAGACAGAAGGACAGACAGACGAAAAGAGAGACTGTTAGATTTCCATTTTCTTTTCTTTTAAGGTACGGAACACTAAAAGGATGACATTTGTTGTAAAGTGATGTCTTTGGAGAAAATTCAGAAGTGGAGTATGTTGCGCCACCTTCTGCGCTTTGGAGGCGGTAGTAACTGATCTCAACTAACTAAAAAATAAGTATATGACGATTTTTAAGCCTATTTAAAAAAAAATATATATTTTTCATTTTATTTCAGTTTCACAACCATTGTATGTACATTCCTCCGGGTGTATTATATATATATACACATATGAATATAGATTGATATATATATATATATACGAGACGAGACGAGACGCCGGGAACTCCCTTCGGGACGCTGGTCATCTAACTCGTCCACACGTGACTCCATCATGGGCGTTGACTTTTAGGAAACGTTGAAATAAGTGCACCGTAATTTGGATTTAACACTACTTTAATTATAAAGCCACTTAGATTATTTAAACAGTGATTTCAATAATTAATTGCGATTTAAAGAGCCAATGGGTTTGTCCATTAACATTGCGTGCGACCGCTGTCAAAATCCAAGTGAACCGTCCGTTCATTCGTTCAGTCGCCCGCAATGACAGGTACAACTGTTCTTCAGATTTTTATAAACATCGATTAGTTTATAAAAATCTGAACAACGATATATTGATTATCGACCGTTAAAGAAATAATAAATCAAATGATTTCCGTGTCTAATTTAACACATTAATTTTCATTTAATTTTGGCGTGTGTTAAATTAGACACGGAATCATTTGATTTATTATTTCTTTAACGGTCGATAATCTAATCTAATCACTGTTTAAATAATCTAAGTGGCTTTATAATTAAAGTAGTGTTAAATCCAAATTACGGTGCACTTATTTCAACGTTTCCTAAAAGTCAACGCCCATGATGGAGTCACGTGTGGACGAGTTAGATGACCAGCGTCCCGAAGGGAGTTCCCGGCGGGCGTCCCGACGTCCCGACATATATATAATTCTGATAACACCGAATTTTATCAGCCAGGCTGTATAATGACAACGCAGTTAGTAAGTTGTTATTGTGGACTTTACATTTCGATTATACTGTTACCGACCAGACTGTCAATGTTTATGTTTGGGAGTTTTCTCACTCAGAAGTAATTTATTATCGAGAATTAAAGTTCAAATCAACAATTACTTGCGATATCTGTCTCGTTTGAAAACATCCTGCTTGATGACAGTGACTGTTAAAAGTTCAAAGTACAATGCGCAATTAAAAGCTTGATAAAGTTTTTTATTTATTTTGCATTTAATCTATGTTTTACACAGTGAGATCTCTGATTGTACAATATACATACTAACATTGCTTTTTACATGATAGCACTGGTTGAAAAAGTAATAATATTTTTAGTAAATTATATTTTGGACTTTCAATTCAATTATTGCTGTTAGTTTTATATATACATTTATCAGTCATCTAGATCTCGTCGAATCCAACTTAAAAACCGCATCCAAATCCAATCAGTAACTATTCTAGAAGGGCAAAAGTGGGCTTGCTTCTAATCTCGCTTTACATGTGAAATAACTAAAGTATTTAATACATTATATTTATATCTCGATGGTATTTATGTAATTTTATTATTCTAACATTTTTATTATGCATTAACAATCCGACTTTGCTTGTGGTACATAAATAGCCTATGTTACTCAGGGATAACGTACCTATTCAACGGTAAAATAATTTTCAAAATTGACTAACAAAAATACAAAATTTTAAAAACTCAAATCTTTCCTCTTTATCGTATCAGTGTAATAATATATAGAAGATTTGTCCAATAAACTTGTAGATGCAGAGCCAGAAATAATAAAATAGGATGATATGGAATTGAAAAGGTCAGGAGTGAAGTTGAAAAGTTCCTGTGTCTAGATTTGAAGTGAGATAGGTTTCCAATAAGGGTCTCGTGGGGACTCTGCTGAGCCGCGCGGGCGCGGGGAGGGAGGCAGGGTTGGCGCTCAGGGAAAATAATATTTTGAACTGACTATTTCCACATTTAAAGCAATAGGCTTCAATCTTTGCGACATTCAGAAAAGCTTTCATTTACATTTATTTTTTAGATATCCGATTGGTTAGCAAGATTAGTTCGTTTACATTCCTTTACCACTATTAAATTATACATTTAAATAAAGGAGACAATAACACCGATAAATCACCGTAGACCAGGTATAAGACTAGATAATAAACAGATATATGCGATCCAAGAATTGAGGAATCTGTATCCCGAAGCCACGAGTCTGGACCTTAGCGGCAACCCTTAGCGTGTCGACCAGAGCGCTGTTCATACTTTTAAGGAGCACATAGGTTTTTTTTTACAGATTTTTCAGTGAATATATCACAGGACAAGAGAACAGATGGCCCTAAACCAAGCCTTGCGGAATGAAAAGCGGGGTGCGGGGAGAGGTTCGAGTAGGGATGTCACGTGGCGATCAATTTAGACTTACGACGGGAATCGCCGACCCTGTGACGTAACGGCTCGTAGGAACTCGATTTGTTTCCACAGAACACTATCTGGTTTGAGAAATGACTCGTTTGTGTACACCTAGCTCTATACATTGTTTTTGTGGTTATGTATAGAATCATTCTGATCGAAAAATCAACTAGTTGGATTTCAGTTCATGTGGATTTGCGATTTGCACCTACTTTACGTAAACTGATCAGTACATATGGCCAAATACTAAGATACAAAGGTAAGAAAGTATTCTTGTGAAGAAGTCGTAATTTTTACACTTAACCATTTTTTCGAATAGTCTTTTGCTGACTAAATCAGTCTTTTTGAAATTTTGCATTACCTACTCTTATGTGTCGCAGTTTGCTTTGTGTTAAGCCAATTTATTTTATTTTTTTCTATCTTTATTTGTAAATCTCTATTGAAATATCAGACCGCAATAAGAAAAGTCTCGTGTAAAATCACGTGATTATCCTAACTCCTAACTAATATTATAAATGCAAAAGTGAGTTTGTTTGTTACCTCTACACGCTTTATCTACTAAACCAATCTTTCTGAAATTTTGCATACACATAGTTAGAAGTACTGAGACGAACGTTGGGTACCTTTCATCCCGGAAAAATCACTGTTCCCGTGGGAAATTCACGCGAGCGAAGCCGCAGGCAAAAGCTAGTAAATAATAAAGTAGACATACGTAGACATTATCCAAGTAGACGCATGACTCATATTAGTAGGAGGAAGCATTTTAATCTGATTAAAGTTTATCAAATTAATTATTGATGAAAATATCAATTTAATATCAATTTCTAATTGGCTGATTGAGCAGGCTCTTAGAATTGTAAAAGTATCTATATAAAATTGTGATTAAATTAATCGTCGTCGTGAATCTATATCATTATCGATTTAAAATCCTAATGTAGGTGTAATAAACGTGCTTTGCTGATGATGGAATATTTGACAGTACCTAATAAGCTTATTATTGAAGAATAAAATATACGACAGACAACTGACATAGCCTATGTCACTCGGAGGAATGCAAGGAATCTGAAAATATCTCTCATCTGAATCTGTTAAGCCGTTCAGGCTTTTTATGGCGGAATGAAGAAACATAATACTCCTTTTTCGTTCAGTTGTGTAAATGATAGTAATAAAATAAAAATGTCAGTAATAAAAAAAATCTTTATTGCACAAAAATTAAAGATTGTAACTTGTAAAAGGCTCATCTTTTTTGATGAACATAGATTTTTTTTTCTCGGAAATACACGAAAAAGTGCAACAACATAGCATTACATTTGAACGGTCCAAAATGAAGATTCATATTACGCCTGAATTCGACAAAAAAAAATTATTAGTTGTTCTACTGTTTTACTAATCACTGCCGTAGTTCTATAGATAAAAGAATTCGCGTGTCCCACGCCTACGTAGGATTGCGTCCGCAAGACGCGGCGGCGGCGCGAGCTACAGACGGACAACCCTTCCCTCATTCCGATGCAAATTGGCTTTTTTCTAAATTGCTTTATTAAATCGAAACGTGTTCCCCAATAATTGGGCGGCAGGTACCCCTCCCCTACCCCGTAGCACCTACAATTTAGCAAAAAAAAGCGATACTCCCAAAATTTATCGTTTTTATTAAACGGACTTTAATTAATTCGCGCAAATGCGCACTGATATCGCTGGCGTGGAGTTTTACGTGTGCGAATATATTTATCATACAATTTTTGTATATTTACGTCATATAGAGTTCATTTCCTTAGAAATAAAGTCTCTATGTTATGTTTCGCACGCGCACATCGCCGAAAAATATTAAATTGAAAATTCACGTAGACGAGGCTATGGAAAACCAGATAGGTAGTTTGTTTGTAATGAATATAGATAGATCTACTTTATATTAAACAGAATATGCTGTTGTCGGTATCATTACGCAGTATAAAACACACGCCACCACTTATCTTAACAATATTAATGAAGAGGTTTTTCCAAGTGAAAAGTAAATAAATATTGAACGAATACAGCAAACATCACCGATGTAATAATATATAAGGGAAAAAAGAAAAATCTTTATAAACACCTGCCCAAAAAGAAGTGTTATGTTTTTCTGAGTATGTCAGTTTATGTTCCCAACTCATTTACATAAGATCTGTGAGGTAGTATTAGATTCCTCACATTATCCTGGATGGGTAATATAATAACTATGTTAATGAAACCCTAAAGGTTTAGGTACTTCATTCACATTTTATAGAAATTGTAATGGTTCATCATTTTTGATTATTGTTAAGACTAATCCCTATTACGTATACTAAACATGACAAAGCGTTTTTGCAATATTTAACTGCGCAACACACACAAACAATCGATGTTACACACACAATAGTTACTGTTATCACATCCTGGTGATAACACTAATGCGAAAGTTAGTGAAACAGATCGATATTTTTCCTCTTTCGCGCTAGACGCCAGATTATCTGAACGACTGGCAATAATCTCGCCTGAAGGACAAATGTGTGAACTGGCTTAATAATTTATTTCCAAATTCGCTTTGATATCTAAATAGACGTAGAAAGTGGATTATCCTAATGCACTAGGAAAGATACAAGTTGTGATAAAGCTGGAATAACATTTATAGAAGAAAACAAAAGTTTTCTTCTATAAAGTAGACCAATAAAATAAGGATTTTAATAATAAATTTATTTGTTGATATCTTAGCCGGTTAGGTGATAAGAGATCTAAAAAAATCATACTGAAATGAAATGCACGGAGGCCCTTTTTGAATATGCATTTTTACCATTTAGTTTAATTTTAATTTTAATTAGAACTTATATTTTCTTAAAACTATTGAATACCTACTTTTCAGTAAAATTTAAATTTGTACTTTGTTGTTAATGAGATAGTTTGGATGTCTGTGTTTTATTATAATCATACTTAAACTCATTATAAGTACATATCTTAAGATATATAACCATAAATATTTACTAGCAATACAAAATATTCTTCACGGGGTTATGAACAGTTGTTTATTAAGATAAGATAAGCAATATTCATACATAAATTGAATAGAAAGATAAATATTTCTCTATGTTAGACGCAAAAGATAGAACTATACTACTAATATCTCTTTATCTAAATAGACTTTGGTGCATCCGTTTCAAGATATGAGACACACCCACTTCAAAATAAGTAATGTGCCAGCTGCTCCATCCTAACTAATATTATAAATGCGAAAGTAAGTTTGTTTGTTTGTTTGTTCTTTACCTCTTCACGCTTTATCTACTAAACCAATCTTCCTGAAATTTCGTATACACATAGCTGGAAGTACGGAAAAGGACATAGGGTACCTTTCATTCCGGGAAAAAGCACTGTTCCCTTGGGAAATTCACGCGGGCGAAGTCACGAGTGAAAGCTAGTTAAAAATATTTTGATCATGCTTATTTGAATTAATTTGCCACTTTATTATAATACTAGCTTTTGCCCGCGGCTTCGCCCGCGTGAATTTCCCACGGGAACAGTGCTTTTTCCCGTGATAAAAAGTAGCCTATGTGCTATTCCAGGTCATTATCTACCTCTGTACCAAATTTCATCGAAATCCGTCCAGTAGATTTTGCGTGATTGAGTAACAAACATCCTCACAAACTCACAAATTCACAAATTCACAAACTCACATCCAAACATTCGCATTTATAATATTAGTATGGATTAATTTGTCATTAGTAATACAAAAAACATACGACATACGACATAGCCCGCAGAATCGCGAAACTTAAGTGGCAGTGGGCGGGGCACATAGCTCGTAGAACAGATAGCCGTTGGGGCAGAAAAGTTCTCGAGTGGCGACCACGAACCGGAAAACGTAGTGTTGGCAGGCCTCCCACTCGGTGGACCGACGACCTGGTGAAGGTCGCGGGATGCGCATGGATGCGGGCAGCGCAGGACCGGTCGTTATGGAAATCCTTGGGGGAGGCCTTTGTCCAGCAGTGGACGTCTTTCGGCTGAGAGAGAGAATACAAAAAAAAAATGTATATTTTTTATTTATTTAAATTATTGTTACTTATAAACATTAAATTTTATATTTCACTAGCTTTTGCCCACGGCTTCGCCCGTGGGAATTTCCCATGGGAACAATGCTTTTTCCCGGGATGAAAGGTACCCTATGTCTTTCTCTGTACTTATAACTAATACATATAGTTAGAAAATTTCAGGAAGATTGGTGCAGTAGATAGAGCGTGAAGAGTTGACAAACAAACTCACTTTCGCATTTGTAACATTAGTTAGGATTAGGATTGAGAAAAGGTAAATGAAAATATTATTAGGCTAATAAAGAAGTAATACCTATACAACGTCAAAGAGTCATAATATTGAAGTTTAAATATAAATATAAAAAAATAGTAATATTAAAAAGCGAAATATATTTTTTAGATTTTTGAGCATCTCAGATGCAATTAGTACTAAAGTACTCTCATATAGAATTAGATATGGTGGTAAGTCCTGCTCGCATGGAATTTTTTCACCATATCTAATTCTATATGAGAGTACCTTAGTACTAATTGCATCTGAGATGCTCAAAAATCCAAAAAATAAATATTGATAGCTTATTTATTTATTTAAAACTTTATTGCACAAAATTAAAAAAAAATATATGTACAAATGGTGGACTTAACGCCATGCTTACATTTTATAACCAATGATCGTCTACCTACAATAAAAAAAAATCAAATCCTCCCTAGTCGTGCCAGGAAGAATCACATCATGAAAATCCAGCATCAAACGAAGGAGAATATCACAAAAGCTATTGATTTATATATTGGTGACGAGAAACCGTTTGCGAGTTGAGATGGAATTAGAATACGGCTTACGGAATACTCTGTTGTCCTGATTACGCGCAGGTCCCTCTTTTAACCGCCATAAGATTCTGGCGTTTGAAAGAGGGATCTGGAAGCAGGCAATCACTGCCGTAGCACAGTTGAATACTGGACTTTAGTCAGGTGGTCTTGTGTTCAGGTCATCATTTATTCACAGCCCCATGTGACGAGACAGGCGCACCGTTTTAGTGGGTTGGTTGCCCCACACACATTCTCTTTTTCCCGTCACCGCGGAAGATTGGCGTGGGTCGGCCATTTCCTCATGTAAAAAAAGAACACAATAATTTGGAAATTAAACACACGCGGCCGCGAGCAACGACTAGTGTCGTGTGTTTTGTATCTATCGTCATATATAATATAAGCGACCGGCGTGCTGAAAGAATCGCTCAGTTCGATCTGGCAACGTCGCGTGTCAATCGTTAAATTTGTTAAGAGTTACAGATAACGAGTTTTTGTACAGAACATTATTTCTTTGTAATTTATTAGGTTTATTTTGTAAACATGATTACATTAATTATAGCGCTAGTCGCGATTTACGCGATTTACCTGTTTGGTACCAAGACTCACCACTATTGGTTAAACAAAGGCATCACTCATGATAAGCCAATCCCGTTCTTCGGAACTAATTTCAGAGTTGTCGCCGGAAAAATGAGTCTTACAGAGATCTTGACTGAAGCTTATTGGAAGTACCCGAATGAGAAAGCAGTCGGATTGTACTTCGAGCAAAGGCCAGTGTTAGTGGTCAGAGATCTGGACATCGTTAAACGAGTGCTCGTTACCGACTTTGCTAATTTTTACTCCCGAGGTTTAAATACCAGGAAAGATGCGATTGAACCAATGATGAAAAACTTGTTCTTTGTTGACGGAGACACGTGGAGGCTGTTGCGGCAGCGCATGACGCCGGCGTTCACTAGCGGCAAACTGAAAGCGATGTTCCCGCTGATCGTGGAGCGCGCTGAGAAGCTCCAGTCCCGAGCGCTGAGCGCGGCGGCCGCGAACAAACCGATCGACGCGCGGGACCTCATGGCGCGCTACACTACGGACTTCATCGGCGCTTGCGGCTTCGGCCTGGACGCCGATTCACTCAATGATGAAGACTCCGCCTTTAGAAAACTCGGTGCTAAGATATTTAAACCTGATTTTAAATTTATTGTGAAATTCGTTCTAAGGTCAGTATTCCCAGATATATTCAAGCACTTGAAAATTCTGGGCAATGTAGAAAATGAAATAAATGCCCTAGTTCATCAGATTTTGACTCAAAGAAATTATGAGCCTTCGGGAAGAAATGATTTCATTGACCTATTACTGGAATGTAGAAAGAAGGGTTTGATGGTTGGAGAGTCCATTGAGAAGAGAAACGCTGAGGGCATTCCTGAGAAGGTGTCAATGGAACTAGACGAGGCGCTGATTGCTGCTCAAGTGTTTGTGTTCTTCGCCGCTGGCTTCGAGACGTCGTCATCCGCCACCAGCTACACACTGCACCAACTCGCTTTCCATCCTGAAGTGCAGAAGAAAGTGCAAGATGACATAGACAGAGTGTTAATCAAGTATAACAACAAATTATGTTACGACGCCATAAAGGAGATGACTTACTTGGAGTGTGCTTTTAAAGAGGTAAACAATTGCCATTTGCTGTTATATTTAAAGCTGCTTTTGTTATAGAGATCAAAGTTCAATTGATTTGTTCATTATTCCACAGAGTTTCTATCATAATTAAGTCAAACTTATTATAGCTGAATTGATTTCAAGTAATAGAAAACATACAATTTATAGGCTTTTTAGTCGATTTTAACCCCGTTCGAGCTTATCCCGCAGGACAAGTTGACCTAAAGTTATTTTGAATTAGTCAATTGATCCTTGGGGGAGGCCTTTGTCCAGCAGTGGACGTCTTTCGGCTGAGAGAGAAGAGAGAGTCAATTGATCCCGTTGACTTCTGTTTAAATTTATCTGTTGTGACAGTCAAAGAGTTAAATAACTTGAAAACAAAATTATTTTAATTATAATGCTTGAACAAACATGTCAGCGCAGAACATACATTGTACTCGGGTCATGTGCATTTAAAGTTATTTAATAGGGTGAGTATCTTATCTTAAGTAATAAGAGCAAAATTATTTTTGGAAATTAATAACATACTCTCAATTTTTTTCATTTGACCCTAATGATCTAATTTAGTCAAATGAAAAAAATAGAGAGTATGCGTATTAGGTATTAATTAATATGAGAATTAGGAATTATGTTTTTGGAACACCCTAGTATTAAATGCAGATATTTTTTTTTGGCATGTGCTTGAGTTTAAGTCGGTGCCAAATTAAAATCATTCTCCAAAAAAAAATATACGTAGAGCAGAAAAAAAAACCGGCCAAGTGTGAGTCAAACTCGCGCACCGAGGTTTCCGTACACGCAAAGCATCCTACATTATAGCTCTAACTAAAAGTCCAACTAGTTTCAAAAACAAACTCAACTTTGCAGTTCGATCCCTAAGACTCTAACTGAATCCAGCGCAAAAATAAGTTTGTAACATTATTTTTAAGACTTCCAATAACATATTTACAGTTTTTCAGATTTACCTTCATGTATAAGTACTATTAGACCTTGCTTTTTCTCAAAATTCATAATTTTAGGTTAACGGGAAGTACCGCATAGGTTTTGATTGCTGCCTAAAATCGCAAAATATGCAAAAATTCGCCACATTTACGGTGATATCTCTTGAGTGCGTTGACGATAATTTTGATTATTTTTTTGCTGAAAGAAACCGTGGATCCTTGTATTCGATATTAATTTCAACTTGATACCTTTAAGCATTCCTAAGAAAAAAAAGTTTGACAGACAGACGGACAGACAGACGGACAGACTGATAACAAAGTGATCTTATAAGGGTTCCGTTTTTACCTTTTGAGGTACGGAACCCTGAAAACAATCATTCTATGTAGAGCAGAAAAAAAAACAATCTCATTTTTCTGCCCATAACGAATGTTAATAAATTTAGAAATTTTATTGTTTGTATGAGTTAAGAATTAGCTGGCAGCAAAATGTGAAGATGATATTTTTAAATCCATAAAAAGTCAAAAATAATTACACCTACTAAAGAAAAACAAGTCGTATGTGATTTTTTTATACTATTAGAGTTGTTTTTTCAGGGCATGCGAATTTTTCCTTCCTTGGGCTTCCTTCTCCGGGAATGCATGAACAAAACCGAGATCCCAGAGCTGGGCATCTTCCTGGACGAAGGGGCGCGCGTGGCGATCCCGCTGCAGGCCATCCAGACCGACCCGCAGTATTTCGACGATCCCAAGGAGTTTAGGCCGGAGCGATTCATGGAGGATGCGAACGGCAACAAGTTTGAGTATATACCTTTCGGAACTGGACCAAGAGCTTGCATTGGTGAGTAAATTAACTAGCTGTATCCTTTAATTCACTTCCGCAGGGATTTCAGAATAGCTATTAAGCTAACATTGATAACAAGCTAATAATTAAACAACAAAAAAACACGACTGACAATTCACATAGCCTATGTCATTAGGAGGAATGCAAGGAATCTAAAAATACCTCTTTCATCAAAATCTGTTCAGCCGTTCAGGACTTATGGTGGAATAAAGAAACTTACATACATACATACTTACTAGACTATAATTTAGTCTTTGGCTTTTTAACTTATGCCGAATTTTCCTATCATGCACAAAAATATAAATTTAACAAAAGACGACAAACGTAAAGAAACAAAATGTCATGAAAAAGGACAGGATCGAACCGAACCCAGGGCCTCCAGACGGCGTCGGACAGGGGCGGCGTGACCACTACGCCTTGGAAGTTGTAAAATTCGACTCGAGTCGATTATAGCCATTGACTCGACAATAAAAAGAAGGCTATAGGCTAGCTATTAATTCATTCTTCTTAGCGTGTCGACTCGAGCGTAACTATGTGTAACGACTAGTACAACGCCACTGAGAAAGCACTATCTGTGGCGTTATACAGGTATTTCATGGGGTCGGACACGTAGGGCATGACAATAGATGTGTAATGGGCTGCGGAGAGAAAGACACTACATATCTCCTTCGTTCTCCTCCAGGCGAGCGGCTGGGGCAGATGCAGTCGCTGGCGGGGCTGGCGGCCGTGCTCGCGCGGTTCACAGTGACGCCCGCGCCAGCCACGCTGCGCTGGCCGCCCGTCGACCCGCGCGGGGGCATCGTGCAGGTCGTCAAGGATGGCTTGCCGCTCATGTTCCAGGAGAGGGTCAAATGATTTATCATTGTGTTTAAAAATTGCCGCCTATTCAAAAAGTTTTTACAGGACCTGAGAGTTTTTGTTAATATGAACCCATAGCCTACAAATAGTGTTGTGTTGTTTTACAATTTAAAGCCAAAAGGGTCAATTGTAAATCTTTATGTATTGCTCTTTGCTTAGGGCATTTTTTTTTAATATTTAAAAAAAAACTACATCGAAAAATAAAGTGTGAATGAAAATCTGAGAAAGTGCGACATTCTCGTAATAACGAATTTTTTGGAACTTTCATATAGCCAGGCTATTTTTGACAATTCCGGTTGAATCAGCGAGGGTACTGAAGATGTATTTTTGCATTAAATTAATCAGTAACTTAATACTTTTTACTTTTGTTATTATCTATTTTTTTTTTACTTGCTGGATTCATTAATAATTAATTTCGATAAAACATTATCAATTATGTTATAATAAGTAATTTTCTTCCGTGTAATTCAATAAAATTATATTCGCTTTATTAAGGCATAGTGGTACAAATAAACATGCAAACTTCCGGATTTAAACTGTATGTTGATATACAAGCTTTTGCCCGCGGCTTCGCCCGCGTGAACTTCCTACGGGAACAGTGATTTTTCCCGTGATGAAAGGTATCCTTCTCCATACTTCTACGTATGCGAAATTTAAGGAAGATAGTTCAGTATATAAAGTGTGAAGTTGAAGGTAACAAACAAACAAATAAATAAACATTTATAAGAATTATATAAGATTAGTGTGAATTGTGATTTAATATTGTGTTATCATTTAAGAATTAAAGTTTGCATTTGTGATTTTTTAATAAAAAGTGTACTACAAAATATTAAAAATAGTGTTTTGTTTAGTAGTTTGTGTAGAAAATTCAATATTTCGGCTCTCGTTTCATTTCTAGTTTAATCTTATAATAAAAAAACAAACAGCCGGTTGTTTTAGCTACTGTAAAGTGGGAGCCAAACTCGCGCACCAAGGGTTCCGTACACGAAAAGCATCTCACATTATAGCTCTAACTAAAAGACCAACTAGCTTCAAAAACAAACTTAACTTTGCAGTTTGATCCCTCAGATTCATACTCAATCCAGCGCTAAAATAAGTTTATAACACTTTTTGTCAGACTTCTAACAACATATTTTCAATTATAAGATTTATTCCTGTATACTTAAGCACTGTTAGACCTTGCTTATTGCCAAAATTCTTAATTTTAGGTCAACGGGAAATACCCCATAGGTTTTGATTGCTGCCTGAAATCGCAAAATATGCGAAAATTTCTATTGATAGCGTTGACGTATAATTTTGATTTTTTTTTGCAGAAAGAGACCGTGAATCTGAGTATTCGATATTAATTTCAACTTGACATCTTTAAGCGTTCCTGAGAAAAAAAGTTTGACACACAGACGGACAACAAAGTGATTTTATAAGGGTTTCGTTTTTGCATTTTGAGGTACCGAACCCTAAAAACAACGTCACGTCATTTAAATATGTACCTACTCTCTGTCTTCTACTTCATATATAATTGTAATGTGATTATTGATGACAAGACTGGTGATTATATGAACTGTAAATAATAAGTAGTCAAGCGTTTGTTGATTAAACAATCAACAACTTTGTAGTGTTGTAATGTTGTAGTTAATAGTTTCAATTGATGATATGAAAGAAACTACGAGTGAAACTTTCTAGGCACAGTTTTATATCACCTATACCTACCTACCTGTACTTCCCTTTGCCACTCTATCCTATGTCACTCGGAAGAATGCAAGGATTCTAAAGATACCTTACATATCAGCCGCTCGCGCAGCCGAACGAAACCGAGGCCCACAAATGATACTGCTCCAACATTCCTTGTTTGGTTTCAGCAGAGTAAAAATAAAGCAGCACAGATAAATAAGATAACGACATAGCTTATAGTCATAATATACAAGTTCAAATAATAATATAATAAAATAATGATAATAAAAGCGATAGCATAACAGACATCAGTTGCTATGATAGACATATGGACCGACTATGCATGTACACTATAATTATAGTAAGTATTTTTTTCATGCTGATGTTGGCTGTTCATATTGGCTATTTGGTGTTGGCGAATTTGCAGCCAATTTTCATTAATTGTTTAGTTTTAAAGAATAATTAAATAAAACATTAATGGCATACACTAAATACGCTAACATCCAATAGCTTTATGAAGAGCCAGAATCTAATGAGCGCTAATATTGCAAAAACGAGTGATTTATATATTGATTAGCTGTTGCCCGCGGCTTCGCCCGCATGAGTTTCGCTTAGTTAAAAAATTCTTGTGAAAAATATGGTATAATGTAGCTGGTTATTTATTAGATGTTCCAGATCTTCAATTTTAATACGTCAGCAGAAAATGGTCATTAGGTTGAACGACTTTTAATTAGGGGTCAATTCCATATACGTTATGGTCTCTTGCAGTTCTTTATCAGATGTTCCAGATCTTCAATTTTTATACGTCAGCAGAAAATGCTCATCAGGTTGAACAACTTTTGTTAAGGCACCATTTCCATATTTCTTATAGTTTACCTGTTCTGTTTAGGTTCTTCATCAGGTGTTCCAGTTTTCAAAATAAATTATAGCCGAAATGTTGCCCAGGCTTAATAGCTATACAACAAAAAAAGTTTCATTCAAATCGGTTCACTACTTTCGGAGATTAGTGTGATCATACATACAGACAGACAGACAAAAAATTAAGAAAAAAATTTTTTGCTTTCAATTATTCTTTTTAAGTGTCCATCTATCCATTTCAGTCAAAAATACAAAATGTACAGACAAAATATTTTTACTGTCTTATTGTATGTATAGATGACGAGAAACCGTTTGTTGATAACATTAAGTTGGAGTTAGAATATAACGCAATAATTGCACGCGCGACAGCGAGCGGCAACTAGTTTCGAATGCGAGTTTTATTGAATCATCATATAATAATATAAGTGACCGGCGTACTATAAGAGTAGCTCAGTTCGATCTGGCGGCCGTCAGCGTCGTGTGTCAATCATTTAATTTGAGCAGTGCTACAGATAACGAGTTTTTGGACAGATTCGAATATTATTAACTCATAACTTGTAAGTTTTATTTTGTAAACATGATCACATTGATTATAGTGCTGGTCGCGATTTACGCGATTTACCTGTTGGGTACTAGGACTCACCACTATTGGTTAAGGAAAGGCATCGCACATTATAAGCCTATCCCTTTCTTCGGAACAAACTTCAGAGTTATCGCCGGGAAGATGAGTGTCACAGAGATGTTAACAGAAGCCTATTGGAAGTACCCGAATGAGAAAGCAGTCGGATTGTACTTCGAGCAAAGGCCAGTATTAGTGGTCAGAGATCTGGACATAGCTAAGCGAGTGCTAGTTACTGACTTTGCGAATTTTTATTCTCGAGGTTTAAATATTAGGAAGGATGTAATTGAACCAATGGCGAAAAACTTGTTCTTTGTTGATGGAGACACGTGGAGGCTGTTGCGGCAGCGCATGACGCCGGCGTTCACTAGCGGCAAACTGAAAGCGATGTTCCCGCTGATCGTGGAGCGCGCTGAGAAGCTCCAGTCCCGAGCGCTGAGCGCGGCGGCCGCGAACAAACCGATCGACGCGCGGGACCTCATGGCGCGCTACACTACGGACTTCATCGGCGCTTGCGGCTTCGGCCTAGACGCGGATTCGCTCAATGAAGAAGATTCCGCCTTTAGAAAACTCGGCGCTAAGATATTTAAACCTGATTTCCCAACTATAGTGAAAATGGTTCTAAAAACAGTCCTGCCAGATATATTCAAACACCTGAGAATTCTGGGAAGAGTAGAAAATGAAATAAACGACCTAGTTCACCAGATTTTGACTCAAAGAAATTATGAGCCTTCGGGAAGAAATGATTTCATTGACCTATTACTGGAATGCAGAAAGAAGGGTTTGATGATTGGAGAGTCCATTGAGAAGAGAAACGCTGAGGGCATTCCTGAGAAGGTGTCAATGGAACTAGACGAGGCGCTGATTGCTGCTCAAGTGTTTGTGTTCTTCGCCGCTGGCTTCGAGACGTCGTCATCCGCCACCAGCTACACACTGCACCAACTCGCTTTCCATCCTGAAGTGCAGAAGAAAGTGCAAGATGACATAGACCGAGTGTTAATCAAGTATAACAACAAGTTATGTTACGACGCCATAAAAGAGATGACTTACTTGGAGTGTGCTTTTAAAGAGGTAAACAATTTTAATTTTAAAAGCAGTCTTTGGTATAGTAGAGATCGAAGGTTAATTAGAAATTATGACACTAGGTTGGACCAAGCAGGTCCAACCTAGTGGCATGTCATAATTTCTATCATAATAAGGTTAAGATAGATCAACCAAATCCATAACCAAAAGACCAAACCACCAAGAAATTGCATTTGCGATAAGCCCGCCTTTGCTTTGTATTAACTTTTTGTCACTACTTACTTTGTATGTTTCTGTAAATGTTCTGTAAATAGTGCAATAAAGTGTTGATCTATCTATCAACACTTTATTGTACTCTTTATAGAAAAGAACACGAAGTTGTAACAAAATAAGTAAATACCTAAATGAGCGCAAAGGCGGGCGTATCAGATTATTATCAGAGTTGTATTTCTAGGGCATGCGCATGTTCCCATCCCTGGGCTTCCTTCTTCGAGAATGCACGTCCAAGACCGAGATCCCAGAGTTGGGCATCTTTCTGGATGAAGGACGCGCGTGGCGATCCCACTGCAGGCCATCCAGACCGACCCGCAGTATTTCGACGATCCCAAGGAGTTTAGGCCGGAGCGATTCATGGAGGACGCGAATGGCAACAAGTTTGAGTATATACCTTTCGGGACTGGACCAAGAGCTTGCATTGGTGAGTGAATTAAATTCATTTATTTACCTTAAAACTCGGTATTTCTGGCAAGAACTAGATGGCTCGGTGATACTTAAGCATATTCTGCTTCTAAAATGGAATGCAAATACTTTATAGTAGTTACCAATAAATTAATATGATCTGTGCCCTAGATATTTAACTCCTGCACAATAGACTATGATGTTCCTCAGGAGTTTACCAGTTTTACACAAGAATAATAATTTTAACTAATAAATCTCATAATTTAAACAGACAACATACATCTCTGCAAACTGTTTTATTGTATCAGTGATAACAAAGTATACACAAAGTAAACACTCGACTCCAAAATGAGACTACGCTAAAAAACCTGCAAAAGAAACGAAAAATTTAAAAATATCAGAATTAAAGTCACTACAATGTGTTGCCCAATAACAAATAAGCTATAATATAATTTTTAAAATACGTGTTCATGTAATATCGCCTTTCGAGGCAAATGGATGTTCAAATTCGGATTCATTATGCATATTTAAAGAAACTTTCAAACATTGTTAATTTAAATAAACTTTTTATATTTATGTGGAGGACATAAATTCATTTTCTTTAATAACTGGTTTAATGTTTTTGTCAAGAATAACTCGGCAAAAAAAAAAAAAAACAGTAAGACAACTTCCTTGTATTTGTTTTGCGCGATGCCGCGTGGATGCCGTTCATATCTACATATTGGTCAACCACCCATGCTAAGCTCTAAGCGTGTGCACGATACACCTAAAACCTCAGACGAAAATCTGTGAAAACCAGTACATATATCTAAAACACAGGATAGGAAGCCCGTTTGACCGCGCCACGGAAGTCATCAAATTCGATTTAAGTTGATTTAGCCTTTGACTTGACAAGAAGAAGGCTTTTCTATATTCATAATTTTCTTCTTAACGTGTCGACTCGAGACTAACTGTCAAATTGAAATCCAGTATCACGCAACTGAGACAGCACTATCCATGGCGTCATACAGGTCTTTCAGTCGGACAATAGATGCCATGAGCTGCGGAGAGACACCATATTAATATTTCTTTCGATCTCCTCCAGGCGAGCGGCTGGGGCAGATGCAGTCGCTGGCGGGGCTGGCGGCCGTGCTCGCGCGGTTCACAGTGACGCCCGCGCCAGCCACGCTGCGCTGGCCGCCCGTCGACCCGCGCGGGGGCATCGTGCAGGTCATCAAGGATGGCTTGCCGCTCATGTTCCAGGAGAGGGTCAAATGATTCATTCAAAATTGCTACTCTTAAAGTTTATCCAGGACTCGCGTCCTTGTAAATATGAGTCAAATTAGCCTAAAGATAGCGATGTATTTTTTGTAACATGTTAAAAAACGTTAATAGTGATTTTAAAAATAAAATCTTATTTTATAAATGTTTTACCAGTAACCGAGCTAGTAAGTGATTAATAAAATTTTTGGGATACTTCATCATTTATGAGACACTTATTTATGCATAGAATGTATGCAAAAATAAATGGAGAGCATGCTATCACTTCACAAAAATAAACAAAAAAATAATTAAATTTTTAGGCTAGCTATGGCTCAATGTTATTATTTATTGATACTTTTTAAATTTCCACGAGAAGCTGCTGAGGTATAAAGAAGAAGAACGATGATTAATTAACTATGACTATGATGTATTATTAAGTATATTGAATTTTGATCAATGGTTGTGTTAGTCTTTAAGAAATAAAATTTTAATTTTAGACATTTCTTTAAAAATAACTCGTCATTAATAGTATTAAACTTGTATTACTTAAGTAGATTTAAATTTTAATATGAGATATCTATCCTTAAGTTGAGTTGGTGGCGCTGACGACGCGACGAGCTGTGAATAATGAACATATCTACAATGTATTCCAGCAATTACATTAACTATCCAATTATAGTCATCATCCATCCAATAGTTAATGTCGGCTTCCATTCGCAAGCCTCTGGTGACCTTCACCCAGAACTTCACTCACATCAAAGTGTAAAGGTCATAACGCAAGCTTGTCTGAACTACCTTCCGTGTAACCTTCGACGTAGAAACTGGTGTACCTACGTGATCTTGCTGTTGTAAATAAATATTTTATGCAAAAGTATTAAGATTCTGCTGACATTACGGGAAGTTCGTTTATGTGATATTTTTTAGCTATATAATAATAAAAAAATTCTAATAAATTTGGTGTATTATTTATTTAAAAATTGCGTCATAGTTAATACACATGCATAGATACACATCATGTTTCAACATTCGTGACAAAAAGTGTCCTTTAAATAATTCCAGGTGCCTTAATAAAAATGAAGTTAGACATCTACCAACTTTGTGTCTCATTGTATATTCCGCAACACCTTTTTGAGGCGTGATTTAGAATAAACATCCATTCAAACCTAATTTTAGCAAGATTAATGAATTAATTTACGCGTCTTGATTGTAGACGTATTTCTCAGAAACCTCCTGATATGATACCATTAATGAGTCTGCGGTGTAATCACACCGCAGACTCATTAATGGTATCATTATCAGATTGTCATTAAGCAAATCGTAGTTTTTAATGATAATATTTTATCGCTTCCAAAATGTTGTCTTATCCACTATTATCAATGTCAATTAATTTTTTTTATAATTAAATACTCAAGGAAAGAGTAAGACTAAATTTTATAAAAATAATTTATTAAGTACTAGCTTTTGCCCGCGGCTTCGCCCGCGTGAATTTCCCACGGGAACAGTGCTTTTTCCCGGGATAAAAAGTAGCCTATGTGCTATTCCAGGTCATTATCTACCTCTGTACCAAATTTCATCGAAATCCGTCCAGTAGATTTTGCGTGATTGAGTAACAAACATCCTCACAAACTCACAAATTCACAAACTCACATCCAAACATAACATCGCATTTATAATATTAGTATGGATTTTTATGGAAAATTCAATATGTATGCTATATGCCATATAAATATTCCGAAGAATTTTATATCCGTCTTCTACTTAATTATTAGGTACTGGTTCTAGACAGGTGTTTAAATCGTTCTTCGGTCCGCCCATTCTAGGACCATTTTACTCAGTTCCTCGAGAGGCATTCACGTTTTGGGTTAACTGGTAACTCTATATTTGTGGCGACCTGATATATCTACCTGTTACTTTGCAAATTTTTAATAACTAGCCCTAATCTAATGTAAAAATGTCCTTCTGCTTCAATACAATGTAACTTAATTGTTATGTTCATAAGCGTAGTTCTAGAAATTACGAGTGGAACTTTGAGGCACGGCTTTTTAACATCCACCCTATCCTTCGAGCAACACGGACTTACTTTCGAGTTGACTTCTATACTGGTATTATAAATTACTAGCTTTTTGCCTGCGGCCTTGCCCACGTGAATTTCCTACGGGAACAGTTCTTATTGCCGGGATGAAAAGTAGCCTGTCTTTCTCAGTACTTCTATGTGTATGCGAAATTTTAGGAAGATTGGTTTAGTAGATAAAGCGTGAAGAGGTAACAAACAAACAAACTCACTTTCGCATTTATAATATGAACTAGCGCTTTTGTCCGCGGCTTCGCACGCGCGACTTTCCCTCGGGAACAGTGCTTTTTCCCGGGATGAAAAGAACCCTATGTCCTTTTCAGTATTTCTATTTTGGATATGCAATATTTCAGGAAGATTGGTTCAGTAGATAAAGCGTGAAGAGGTAACAAACAAATTCACTTTCGCATTTATGATATTAGTTAGAAAGTTGTGAAAGAGAGTTTGTTTATTTGTCCTTCTTTCACTTCAAAACAGAAATCCTTACCAATTACTTATTATCAAAATCTAATAAGTTATCAGACCAACTCGTTCCGTACCTCAAAAGGCAAAAACTGAACCCTTATAAGGTCACTTTGTTGTCCGTCTGTCTGTCAAACTTTTTTTCTCAGGAACGCTTGAAGGTATCAAGTTGAAATTAATATCGAATACTCGAATACTAATAATAATATCCATGGTCTTTTTCAGCAAAAAATAATAAAAATTATACGTTAACGAGATCAATAGATATCACCGTAAATGTTGCGAATTTCGCATGTTTTGCGATTTCAGGCAGCAATCAAAACCTATGGGGTACTTCCCGTTGACATAAAATTATGAAAGACAAAAAGCTAGGTTTAACAGTACTTATACAGGAATAAATCTGATAATTATAAATAATGTTGTTCGATGTCTAAAAAAAGTGTTACAAACTTATATTCGCACTGGATTCAGTATGAATCTTAAGGATCGAACTGCAAAGTTAAGTTTGTTTTTGAAACTAGTTGATCTTTTAGTTAGAGCTATAATGTAAGATGCTTTTCGTGTACGGAACCCTTGGTGCGCGAGTTTGACTCGCACTTAGTCGGTTTATTGGTCTTCCCATGGAAGTAATTTGTACGTAATTACTAAATATTACTTCAACGGGTCTTCCTTTTTTCCTGTCAAAATTGATTTAAAATCAAAATATTGATGTAAATGTACCTACCTATAATCAAATACTATAAAAATTAGCGAGATCGATAAACTAGTCATCGACAACCGCGACAATATTAGCAGTGGCAATCATATAAGCACTATTTCACACTCAACACAGTTCGAATTCGTATCATTCCGATGACATAATTCTGCCATTTCTTTCATCACCAAACAGGTCGTATGATAATGACGGAGCAGTTTTGTGGACTGTTGTTTTGGACTTTGGTCTTTGATTCATGCATGACCAATTATGAGAGGTGTGTCGCATGTTGCCAACTCATCCTTGGTCATCGTGAAGCAAGTGGTAAAGTCCAAAACAGTGAATACGCAATTTTAAGGCTCGTTGCATGTGTTTGTATCGTAGTAGTCTTTGTGTTAGTAACAGTAACTAGTTAAATTATTTGTTATTTTTTGTTCAGTAGGTAGCCTATGAGGAATTTGATAGATATTTTATAAATTCATCATCATCTAATAAATTAGTAAATTTTTTGGACAGTTCATCTAAGAGATTATAAGTCACAAATGCTACTCATTAGATAAGTTATGAGCAGATATCGGATATTCCAGTACATATTTAACTAAATTTCGAGGAGTACGTAACATGAGTGGATAATACCACCTCTAAAAAAATAAGATAATAATTTTCGATATCTTTACCAATAAATGAATTGAATAAAGATATCGAGTTTTTCTTTTTGTTTTATTCACTTGAAGAACATTTTAATATGACACAATTTTAGTACGTAACTCTAAAAAGTAGAATAATATTGTTCAATCAATAATTTGTAATTAATATTATTTCTATAAAATTTAATAACAATTTATGTTTTTTTAAATCCTGGTGTTAAAAATTTATAAGAGATGGTATTATCCACTCATGTTATGTACTCCTCGAAGTTTATGAGTGACTCCGCTACTGATGTCTAGTCTAAGTACGAAATGTTGATGAGTCAATAGTTTTGTCAGTTTTTTGTTAAAATAGGCTCTAAATAACCTACCTACTACCTAGTAGTTGCTAATCAGATCGGCTGATAATAATTTAGAGCATGTAGGCCGGCGCACACAATCACAAGTTCTATGTTTACAATGTCAGAGAGGACTTGGTGTGACTTTGTTACTTAAAATCGTCGTACATTGCTTAAACATACCCGCAGCTTACATTAAAGTAAAGCAATGTACGTAGGTACGTTGATATTTGTGGAACAGCAGACAAGCGAAAGGAAAGAACTTTACACACACATATTTATGTGTGACGTCATATGGGGCAGGTACGATTCTTATAAGAATATAAAGAATTAAAAGTTATATAACGTGATCAATGATCATATAAACATGTGTTGATAACAATATCATCAGTTTTTTTATGACTAAACCATTTATTGTAGAGCTACAATAAATGGTTTAAATATAAGATACACGAATACTTTTTATCGAGAATATCTCGAAATACTCGCGGCAGTCATCAAATGTAAAGATAATATGTGTAAAGATATTATGAATTATTTATTAACGTTTAATTGTGTAAGTTTAAAAGTAAATGTAATTACATTAGTACCTAAAACTAAACTAAAACAGAACACTACTTGAACAAAAAATATTTATTATTATGATGTCTGCAGACTCGTAATAAAATTGATGTCTTAAAGATTCTTCATCTCCAAAATTTGAGCAATCATCATGATTCTTGATCATGATGATTGCTCAAATTTTGGAGATGAGCGAAGATATGAGTATGTTTATTACTCAATTCCACAAAATCTACTGGACGAATTTTGATGAAATTCGGTACACGGGTGGAAAATAACCTATAATGGCACAATTATAAGTATGAATAAAGTACATTATATCTCGATGATGAATAATAAACATTTTATAAAAACAAGTCATTTTAAAAAACTAACAAATCCGACTAAATACATTTTTGCAATCCTTGGCAAATTTTGGCATGTAAATACATTTTTGAAATCCTTATGGATAAGCCCTTGAATTTGTTGCCCATATTGCAGTAAACCAATATTTTGTTTTCACTTCTAACAATAGCACCATACAGCCGCTATGTGAGTTCTTATTTAACGGCAATCACCGAAGAACACTTGGGCTGTCGAGACGAATCTAGCGATACCTTAATTATGGAAATCCATCCATTATAAGAGTTCTAGTGATATGAGGTAATAAAGAATATTAGATACCGACTTATATACATACGAATTAAACAAATTTGCCAAAGGGTGGCACGATGTAGCTTTAGATAAAGAGTCTTGGAAGAAGGGAGAAAGGCCAAAGCCCAGTACGTAGATGGCTGTTCAATAATAACTTGTACAAACGCATACAAGATACGCGCGAGAAACATAACCCTTCCTCTGCAGTCAGGTAATAACTGCCGTACATTTCAGCATGCGAATTAATTGCAAGTACATATGCATATAACTATATGAACGAACGTACATTATTTTGTTAACTACAATTGCCACATAGTTATCAAATCTTGCTTTTGTCATGTCATAGTTCAGTTTAGTTTTTCATAGCATTTGTCATCATAATGTGAATCATGCATTCATAGAGACAATGGCGCATATTACTTAGAATAATGACTTTGACATTTTGTTGAATGTCTGAAAGATTAGTCTGATGTCAATAAACTTATATTTTTTTTATCTGAAGTCATTACTTGTAAGTGGGATTTTATTGCCTCTGAATAGAATAGATAATTTCTAGAACTACTACATAGTTGAACGTTTAAGTTTTTGTTATACCTATTAATTTACACGTGTCTGCAAATAGGTCGAATAGATAACAAGTTTGTTATCATTTGTTGATAACTAGAATTATCGCGAAAGTAATGTTCTCTTGATGAATCCTGTGCGGGTCGGAACGGAACCCATTGGAAATTCGCACCCTGTGCTCATTCATACCCTCATATTTTTAAAGTTTCCACTCGTCCCCTGATCTATTCTTTTTAATAATAATTTATACTGCCACAGACCCTGTAAAAAAAGCGAGCAGGTATTACTATTTATGTTTGTAATATATTGGGTAAAACTAAACGCAGGCGTTTCCTGTTATCGCCGCCAGGCGTTTTGGGGTTCTCACATTGCTCGCGTGTAAGATGGCTCGCGGACGGTCGCCATTGTCCTATGCGATATCGGTTTGATTTTTAATACGCGAGAGGTCCCGCGTTCTTTGATTGCTAATTGATTTGAGTTATAATTGTGAATTTCCTGTTTGTTAAATAACTATTGAACTTTGTGTTTGTGTAACCCGTCATTGTGACTTTCTCCTGTGAGATGTGACGCGTGGCTGCTCGCTCACATCTATCTGTTGCCGAGCCGATTTCGGGAAGAAATCTATTTATTTGTTCTGGGGAATTGAGATCTCATGGGTTAGGTAGGGTGATTAGGAATTCCCCCTTCCCGAAGACACTCAAGTTTGGATCCGAAGAAAAAGAAGATTTAGTTTGGTAAGTGGTTTTCAATTGTAGTTAATTTATAGGTTAGGTTATCATATAGGGCCCTGTAGCTCCCTTCATAAGCTACGGTGGTAGCAGACTGCGTTAAGTTAGTTAGGTTTTAGTCGGGCAAACGTGGTGCCGCGTGGAGATTTTTTCCCGGTACTTATTTTTACCGGTGGTTTTTTCCCGGTGAAGTTCCGGTACAGAATTCTTCCCGCCGCTTCGTTTGTCCGGATTCGCTCTGCGCACATTTTCTGGCAGCAGAGCGTAGTTGCTCTGCACATTTTCTGGTAGCAGAGCGTAGTTCATCTACCCTCTATTTGTTCGTTTGTAAAAAATAATTAATTGTTTGTAAAAATTATTAGATTTTTCTTAGTTTGTTTGTATAAGAATATTTGTAACCTTTTTTTGTATTTGTTTGCGGTTTGTACCGTGCGTTCCGGGTTTGTGCCATTCTCATACCTACCGCGGTTCTTCGTGTAGTTGTTTGATTTTGTTGTTTTTTATTTACCTTTTGTTATTTTTTGTTTGTGACTTGACGCGATGGCGAAGGTCCCCAATGCTAAGGCGACACTCGCCAACGAATTGAGATGGTTTGTGACGGCCGGTGGACTCCTGTCCCGGAAGGACAGGGAGGCCGCTATACTGGAAAGAGCGGATCAGCTCCGCTCACGATTGAACAACGCGGAAGCGGCCATGGCGGCGCTTACCGAAGCCGACCTTACCCCGGAGGTCTACGCAGGTCACGTGGCGGACCTGGACCAGATCCTGAGTCTGCACGATGACATCGTGGAGGCGGCGGCCGCAATAAGGGCGAGACAGGCTGGCGGACCAGCCCCTCGCACACCTGTTAGACAGGAAGGACCAGCGGTTACTGGTCGGCTCCCCACCCTTCAGCTGTCCCACTTTGGGGGTAGGATGGAGGAGTGGGTGGCATATAAAAATATGTTTGAGTCCCTGGTCGTAGCACGACAGGATTTGTCGAAGGCCCAGAAGATGGCCTACCTCCTCTCCACTCTTGAGGGTGAAGCGCGGTCGCTCATCCAGCACCTCCGGGTGGAGGACGACCAGTACGATACGGCTTGGGAGTTATTGAACTCCCGCTACCAAAATTTACGTTTGTTAGCGGATGCGCACGCCGCACAGTTGATGGCCCTGCCCAAGGTGGCCAACAGGGCACAGTTGCGCCTGCAGTTGCTCACGCCCGTTACAGTGGCCTGTAACGCGCTCCGCACACTGGGGCTGCCGGTGGACCAATGGTCTTTTTGTTGGTGCACATTGTATTGGGCAAATTGCCCAATGACATCCGCTCGCGATTTGAGCGCGAGAATGCGGAACAGGATAGCACCACCCTACCAACATTCACTGACTTGGTGAAGTTTTTGGAGTTTGAGGCACGGGCTGCTGAGAATACCATGACGGACTCAGCGCCATCCAGAGCGCCTGAACGTAGGCCCTTGGAACCCTCATGGCGAAGGAGGCCCCAACAGGGACGGCAACCGCCACCGCGTGGAGCTGGTGCGCGGGTTGCACACACGGCAGCAGTCGCGAGGGACGCGGACTGCCTGCAATGTGGTCGGATGGGCCACAGCCTGCTGCAATGCAGGGACTGGCAGGGACTGCCAGTACAAGATCGGCGCCGCATGGCAAAGCGGCATGAACTTTGCTTTTATTGTTTGGGCGGTCACTATGCACGTGACTGTCCCAGTGCCATACCATGCAGTGCATGCCGTGGGCGGCACCACGCGATGCTTTGCATGAACCGCAACGGGGATGGCACCCGGATGTTGAGGCAGGGGTCCCCTATGGGCGGGGGCGCTCCTGCGCGAAGCCCTCCACCACCGGACGGAGGACGCGGCTTCGCTCGTCGCACCCCCCCTCGGGAGGGGGGTCGCGTACCTGCGCGGGTCTTGGCGGACCGGGACCACGCGCCCCAAGGTCATGGCCAGTATGTAGCTGGCCAGGCCCCGGATAGGGCCCCCATGGGCGGGGGCCCTAGATCGGACGGGAGAGTGGGGACACCCCCCTCCACGCGGGTTACCACTACCCACCACATGCAGCCGCAGCGGTTTTCTCCGCCGCTGCACGAGTACCCACGGCTGGAGTACCACCCGCCGTACCATAGGTATGGCCGGGCCGCGGGTTATGCCCCCCCTCAGATGGGGATGTGCACTCGCCCGACATATTATCCGGGTCAGTGGCGCCCCCCAGGTTTGGAGAGAGTGGGGAGCCCGTAACTAGCTTGCTCCCTTGCTGGGACAGAGCCGCGGACGGTTCTGCTCCCTACCGCGGTGGTCCGCGTATGGGGTCGTGGGGGGGAAGCCATTAATTTGAGAGCTCTGTTGGACTCAGGGGCTCAAAGCAGTTTGGTTACCACTCGAGTGGCACGCCAGTTAGGTTTAGTCGTGGAAGACTCGCCTGTGCCACTTCTTGGAGTTGGTGGCATACAAGTGAAGTGTCTGACGGGCCAGACACTTGTCACCTTTTCTTCGCTGAAGTCCTCCACAATGAGGATCACGACTTCGGCTATGGTAATGGATACCATTGCGGGTTGGCACCCCTCGACAGACATACCGCCGGGTGTGTTGTCTTTGGTTTCGGGTCTGGATTTGGCCGACCCCTTTGTCTTTCATCCCGGCCCAGTGGACTTGCTCCTGGGCTCGGACGTATTGGGTTGGATTTTGTTGGGTACACAGAAGGCTCTGGGTTCGTCTTCACTGATGGCAGTGTCTACGATTTTTGGTTTTGCCCTGATGGGCCCTGTGTTTGATAATGGCACCGCGGAGGAGCCACCGGTTGTCGCATCTGCGTCCTTGGCCAAGACCATGCAAAGGTTTTGGGAGGTGGAGGAGCCACCTATGAGTTCCAGGATGGATCCGGAACACGCTGAGTGCGAAGCCTTTTTTCGATCAACCACGGAGAGGTTGCCCTCCGGTCGGTTTGTAACTAGGTTACCATTTGTTGCTACACGTCCTAGCCTAGGGCAAAGTAGGGCGCTTGCGGAGAAACGACTGCTGTCCATGGAGCGACGCATGCAGCGTGACCACGTACTTCGCGATAAATATATTGAATTTATGCGCGAGTACGAGGATTTGGGTCACATGTCTCCGGCTCGAGTTGATTGGAGCTCAACTGAGCATTATTTTTTGCCCCACCACGCGGTGGTGAAGGCCTCAACGGGCAAGTTGCGGACTGTCTTTGATGGGTCCGCACCCACTTCGAACGGAGTTTCGTTGAATCTATGTTTGCATTCGGGTCCCAAATTGCATAGGGACATAATTGACATCATCTTGAACTTTAGAAGACATCAAGTGGTTTTTGGTGCGGACATCCGGATGATGTTCCGCCAGACAGTCATACATCCTGAGGACAGGCGATTCCAGTTGATACTCTGGCGTGAGCGCCCTGAGGATCCTGTGACGGTGTATGAACTCAACACAAACACGTATGGTTTGAAATCTAGTCCCTATATCGCCATCAGATCATTGCTTGAATTGGCAGAGCGGGAACGGATCCGCTTTCCCCGTGGGGCTTCCGTGCTGTCACGTGACTTGTATGTAGATGACGTGTGCACCGGAGCCCAAAGTATTGAGGAGGCCCTCCTACTGCGGGATGAATTGATTGAAATATTGAAGGCAGGTGGCTACGAGCTACGTAAGTGGTTGTCCAATGAGCCTAGAGTTCTAGAAGGGATCCCGGAGGATCACCAACAGAACCCTCACCTGTTTGAGGATGTGGATGATCCCAACAGGATAGCGGTGCTGGGCATGCAGTACCAGCCGCTAACCGATATTTTTACATTCCAAGTGGACTTGGAAATACCAAAGGTCTGGACTAAGAGAACGGTGTTGTCCGTAATAGCCCGTATGTTTGATCCAAGCGGTTGGATCAGTCCAGTGATATTCTCTGCAAAGTGTCTTCTTCAGAGACTTTGGACTTTGGGCGTCTCGTGGGACGAGCCGCTGTTTGGCTCTCCATTGGATGATTGGCTCGAGTTGTTTTCATCGATTAAGGAAGTCAATCGGATTGCCTTGCCTCGTCGAATATTGCCCCCGGGAAATATCGAGCCAGCCTGCATGGCTTTTGTGACGCGTCGGAGCGAGGCTACGCCGCGTCAGTCTATATGCGGACAGTTGACGCCGATGGCCGGGTCAATGTCTCGCTTTTGTTAGGGAAGAGCAAGGTCGCCCCCATCAGGACTAGGCTGACTATTCCCAAGCTTGAGTTGAGTGGAGCTCACCTTCTTTCTAAATTGTTGCATCACGTTGCCAGTGAGCTGGCGGCCACGGTCGAGATACGAGACATCTTCGCCTGGTCGGATAGCCAGGTCGCGCTTGCATGGTTGCGCGCGGCCCCACATACCTTGGAGGTTTTTGTTGGAAACAGGGTTTCCCAAATCCAGAATATCGGAATTGATATAACATGGAGACATGTGCCGGGGAGAGCTTAACCCAGCGGACTGTGCTTCCCGAGGTTGTACGGCACCAGAATTGGTGTCACACCCGCTCTGGTGGGGTCCAGAGTGGCTGATGGGATCAGAAACTTCTTGGCCTGTCTGTCAGACAGATGTTACTTCTTTGAGTTTGGACCGGGCTCCGTGTACATGCTGTAGTCGCTGAGACGACGTCGGAGCCGGATTGGCTACTTGCTCGGTATAGCAGCTTGGATAAGCTTCTGGGTGTTACCAGTTGGATTAAGCGTTTCATACTTAACCTCTCAGGCGTGGTTATACCGGCTCCCGGTATATGACGTTTATGGCGTATGTGTGTAACGTGCCGGGAGCCGGTATAGACAAGTGGGTCGCAGTTTTCGCGCAATATGAACGTTATTTGTATACCTGGCTCTTTCTATCGTATGGTAAAATGTGAATGAAAGAACAGGCTACCAAATCAATGACAGTTGATTGAGCTTGTAGAAGAAAAATCCGACATACACGCCAGTCATTCGGCGACTGTGCTACGCGCTCATAGCCGTATTTGATTTATGAAAATTTCGTGTTTATTGTTGCGGAGAAGCAATTTCTTTTAGAAATATGGAAGGGTGAGTTGTATTTCATTATTATAACTACAAATAATGTAGGCATATCGAGTTTTTATTGAAAAAGTAGCTACGAACTTATGACCTTACTCTGAACCAAACCATGAACACGATTTGTTTTTGTCGTATTAGACCATATACATGATTAAAACAAGAAGGTGCTTTTGAATATAAGAAATTAAAGTCTTGTGATTCTCCTATATATAAAATAAAGTAGTTAAATGTGTCAGAAATATTAAATTTTTCACTAAAAATAAGCGAAGGTATTCGCATACCGGGACCCGGTGTAGCCACACACGCGGTTTGACAGCTCTGTTAATAGCAGTTGCTTAATATGGATACGACATAAATTAATTAAAAATAATCGTAATGTTATATTTATATTTATTTTTATATTTATTGTATGTTATATTTGCAGCAATTAATAAATTATTAGTACATTGTAAAGATAATGCTTTGAATAAAATCACAAAAACATGCCTACAATAAAATCACACCGAAAGTCATGTCCATACTTTTCTATCCTTAATGGGACCGAAATGCTATTTTTTTTCCTGTTTTTGTGAGCTTCGTGCTTGAAATTTTTCTTAGAAACATACCTGCTTTTTTGTGTTTATATGGTACCTTACTCTTTGATCTTCTTAAAAAAATATAGTTCTTTTTCTTAATAACTATATTTATACCAAAAATCTTTACTTCAATAGAGTACTAATTTTTGGGCCAAGTTTAAGTACCATCTTTGTTTACATGTTACTCGATATGTGTTATTCCTACCACTTGAGAAGTTGTTTTGGCTTATTGCTGATAAGTTCAAGTTGCTGTAAACATACAATGGTGAGCCGTAATGCCATTAGTCATTTTTTATTTTGGTGTAATATGACACCCACTTTTGATGACATCTGCTGGTACCTGTTTTTTCTGAAATTTTTTAAACTTGTGGTTTTCTTAAAAATTGTATGGTGACCTTCGATGTTTGGGTTGTATATCATTTACAAGGAACTAAACTGTAAATAAAACAATACATAAGACTCAAATGTTGTTTTATTTTTAAAATAATTCATAAAACAAGAAAAATTTATGGGACCTAATATTAGAAGTCATATTTTAGGTACAATACAATATTTTTTAGACGTGATAAATTAATTTTACATGAAGAATTTAGTTGGCTACAATATTTTAAAAAGAATTGTGTAGAAACCTTAGTTAATTAAAAGATATTTCAATTTAAATGAAATTTTGGCACCTAGTGACCCGCGTGTGTGTCTATACCGGGAGCCGGTAACACACATACGTCAAAGTGGGGTAAACTGCTTCCACGCTTGAGAGGATAATTGTAGAAACCCACAGGCAAAGCGGTTGGAGCCGATTGCAGGTGCAGAAGAGCGCCGGAGCGCATTGTTGCATTGGGTCCGTGTCGTGCAGACCGGACGGTTTGAGTCAGAGCTTCGTATTTTGCGCGACGGACGCGCTAAGTTGAAGGGCGCGGTCGCTCGTTTGAACCCGTACATCGACTCGGATGGGCTTCTTCGGGTTGGAGGCAGGCTCCGGAAGGCGGATCTTCCATATGAGACTCGCCATCCTCTGTTGTTGCCCAAGGGCGGACCCTTGGTGCAGCTTTTGGTGTCTGATCGACACATTCGTAACGCCCATGCTGGGTGCAATGCTTTGTTGGCTATTTTGCAACGCGAGTTTTGGATTTTGTCTGCCCGAAGAGCAATCCGTAGTGTCCTGTTTCGATGTATTGCATGTTATAGGTTGAAGGCATCCACGATGCAACCACAGATGGGTGATTTGCCCGCTGATCGAATCCGACCTTCGAGACCGTTTGACGGCGTTGGAACCGATTTTGCCGGTCCCTTTTCGATCAAGGCTTCTCCCTTTCGTAATGCCCGTATTGTGAAGGGCTATTTGTGTGTATTTGTTTGTTTGGCCACCAAGGCTGTCCATTTGGAGGTGGTATCGGCTCTGACTACGGAGGCCTTCGTCGCCGCGTTGGATCGCTTTGTTTCGCGTCGAGGTCTACCTTCCCTTATTAGGTCTGACAATGGCACAAACTATAAAGGAACTGTAAATTATCTTAAGGATGTTTCTGTGTTTATTGATAAAAAATTGTACTAGTTTAAGTCAAATTGCTGCCCAAAGGGGAATAACTCTGGAAGTTTAGTCCCCCAAGTTGCCCCCATTGGGGAGGGATTTTTGAAGCGGCTGTGAAATCCGCAAAGACCCACCTCCGCCGCATTATCGGAGAAACGGCTCTAACTTTTGAAGAGCTGGCCACAGTGTTTTGTAAAGTTGAGGCGGTCCTCAACTCTCGTCCTCTCTGTCCGCTATCTCCAGATCCAAATGACTTGGAAGCTCTCACCCCTGGTCATTTTTTGGTGGGGAGGGCCGTTGAATGCCCTGCCCGAATACCCGTGGAAGGATGAACGCGTATATCGGTTGTCGCGTTTTCAAATGTTGCAGCAAATGAGCCAGGACTTTTGGCGTCGCTGGTCGCTTGAATATTTGCATTTGCTGCAGCAAAGAGTGAAGTGGACAGACAGGACTGAGCCTCCCAGGGAGGGTGATTTAGTATTGTTAAAAGAGGCAAATTTGCCCTCATTGCTTTGGCGACGAGCTCGCATATTACGTTTGATTCTTGGCGGAGATGGCACTCCGCGTGTGGCTGAGGTGTTGGTCGACGGTTCGATTTTAAGGAGAGGTGTGACCTCTCTCGCCCGCCTTCCCGTAGAGTAAGCTAGCGGTCTGCTTCTCAGACCGGGACGGGGGGATGTTTGTAATATATTGGGTAAAACTAAACGCAGGCGTTTCCTGTTATCGCCGCCAGGCGTTTTGGGGTTCTCACATTGCTCGCGTGTAAGATGGCTCGCGGACGGTCGCCATTGTCCTATGCGATATCGGTTTGATTTTTAATACGCGAGAGGTCCCGCGTTCTTTGATTGCTAATTGATTTGAGTTATAATTGTGAATTTCCTGTTTGTTAAATAACTATTGAACTTTGTGTTTGTGTAACCCGTCATTGTGACTTTCTCCTGTGAGATGTGACGCGTGGCTGCTCGCTCACATCTATCTGTTGCCGAGCCGATTTCGGGAAGAAATCTATTTATTTGTTCTGGGGAATTGAGATCTCATGGGTTAGGTAGGGTGATTAGGAATTCCCCCTTCCCGAAGACACTCAAGTTTGGATCCGAAGAAAAAGAAGATTTAGTTTGGTAAGTGGTTTTCAATTGTAGTTAATTTATAGGTTAGGTTATTATATAGGGCCCTGTAGCTCCCTTCATAAGCTACGGTGGTAGCAGACTGCGTTAAGTTAGTTAGGTTTTAGTCGGGCAAACGTGGTGCCGCGTGGAGATTTTTTCCCGGTACTTATTTTTACCGGTGGTTTTTTCCCGGTGAAGTTCCGGTACAGAATTCTTCCCGCCGCTTCGTTTGTCCGGATTCGCTCTGCGCACATTTTCTGGCAGCAGAGCGTAGTTGCTCTGCACAATTTATAAATTACGACAACAAGCTCATTTCCCGTGGAGCCGTTACTTTTTACAATGCTTTACATTTAAATTCAAATTTTAAGGCCGCCATTATAAAAAGTTACAGCCCCTACACTTTTACTTTAATCCTAATTAAATCGTTTAACATTTTTATACATTCTTTTACGGCTCGCTCGCTGGAGAGGCCTTCGCTGGATTTTTTCTAAATAATTTATTTCATGTTCAGTAGACACAAATTATGCGAGATAAACTTGGCTTAAATAAATTAATAATTTAATCTTGAAACAATATATATGTTGCTGAAGGTGGATGTAAAGAATGCGTTCAACTCTGTCGACAGGGGCGCACTGCTGTCACAAGCAAAGACCTTTGTACCTGCCACATATGCGTATTTGTGGCAGTGTTATAGTAAGCCAACTAGCTTAATATTCGAGAATCAAAGAATTGATTCCGCAGTTGGCTGTCAGCAGGGTGACCCTCTCGGCCCGGCTATATTCAGTTTGGCTATTCATCCTTATATCAAAGATTTGGCTTCAAAATTTAATTTATGGTATTTGGACGACGGAACTCTAGGAGGTGATGCTGAATGTGTGTTGTCTGATCTAGAATAAAATCAAAAACTCCTTTGGTAATATTGGTTTAGAACTAAATTTTTCAAAATGTGAGCTTTATTTCCAAAGAGATTTACCCTCACAATCCAGGGACGAAATTTTACAAAAATTTTATGTTTTGGCGCCAAACATAAAAATTATAGACGATACATCACTTCACCTCTTGGGGGCACCATTGTTGGAAGATGCTTTCCCTCTTTTCGTAAATAATCAGATATCTGTTTTCGAATCATCTTCTAACCGTCTTCGTGATATAAACCCACATTTCGCGTACACAATTATTAAATTTTGTCTGTTTGTTCCCAAGACCACTTATGTTTTACGGTGTACTGCGCTTTGGGCCCACAACGCTCTATTAATTCGTTTAGATGATTGTGTGAAGGAGGCTCTTTCGAATATCTTAAATTGCCCCCTCAATAACAGATGTTGGACCCAAGCAACTTTACCTATACGACACGGTGGTCTTGGGATAAGAAAAATTCCTAGTGTAGCACTGCCAGCCTTCCTTTCCTCAGTTTATAGTACGCAATACCTCATTGGAAAAATTCTTGGCCCGTCATTTTGTGACGTAGAGGTTGCGTGCTTGGCTGAGGCGAGAAACGCATGGTCCAGTGCAGTCGGTCCCGATGTTGTATTACCCCTGAATCTGGCCTCGCAGCGGCAATGGGACGAGCCGCTCTGCATGCATGTCAGAAGTTTTCTCCTGGAAACTGCTAATTGCACAGCGGAGTGTTCTCGTCTTTTGGCTAGCTGTGAGCCAGAGTCAGGTTATTGGTTGAATGCTATTCCTTCGACTAGCGTAGGTACACTACTGGATAGGACTGGCTTTAGTTTGGCAGTGAGCCTACGTTTGGGGGCCCGAACAAACGAGCCTCATCGCTGCCGTTGCGGTGAAGATGTCGACTCCCTTGGTCATCACGGCCTGGCCTGTCGTCGCAGTGCAGGTCGCATTTCTCGCCATGCTGCACTGAATGACGTCATCCGTCGTGCCCTTACTAGTGTCGGTGTGCCAGCAATGCTAGAGCCAGCTGGCATTTCAAGAGACGATGGTAAGAGGCCCGACGGCATGACGCTCATTCCGTGGAAAAACGGGCGGTCGCTCGTGTGGGATGCCACCTGCGTGGATACGGTAGCACCATCCCATTTACAAGCAACCGCCGGTAGAGCTGGTGCGGCTGCAATGACGGCGGAGGCTAATAAGAGGCGTAAATATGCGGCTCTGGGAGAGCCGTATATATTTGCCGTGGAGACCCTGGGACCTTGGGGTGCGGATGCTAAAAATCTGTATAAAGAAATATCCGCACGTCTTGTCGATGTCTCTGGGGACACTAGAGCTGGCGAATACTTTGGCCAACGATTAAGTTTGGCCATTCAAAAAGGTAATGTCGCCAGCCTCCTAGGTACCCTACCCCATGACGGCAACGATTTAGGCTCAATTTTTTATTTAATATAAATATTAGTTATTATTTTTATTTTTTAGTAGGTACATAGTTTTAATTTTAGATTTTAGTTTTCTTATTTAATTTAATGTTTAAATGTATATATTATATGATATGTAAATTGTTATTTAATAAACAAAATAGCTATAAAACCGATATCAAATAAATAAATCAACTATCTATATAGTGTTAACTTCAGTGTAGTAAATATTTGACAATAAACTGTTAATGTCAAATATTAGGCTGAGGCTTAGGGCCATAAGGACGTATGAGGGCTCAAAAGACGAAGAATTTGAAGGGCTTTAAGAATATGTAAAATGTATTTTGGAAAAGTTAAAAACTTTTATGGAAATCGAAAAATCCGACATTTTTTTAACGAAAAATCGTGTATTTTCTCAGAAAATTCCCGATATCTTGAGAACGGGGTCGAATTTCAAATATAAAAAAAGCACCTCGGTATAGAACCAAAATTTTTTGGTTTATATGTAGATTCATTTTAATGCCCTTTCAAGTCGTGTAGAGCACGAGATCTGTGAATTTTTTTCTTAATCTAATTATACCTAAACACATTTCATTAAAAATGTCATGTTAGGAATAAATATCAAGTCAATAGTTATTTATTGACATGACGTATATCTTAACGACTAACATCCACTAAACAATATAAATGAATTCGCTGCGTGACGTCACCCGACAAGGCCACTGCTGTCTGCTTGTTTATTTATCATTGTCATCTACACTCAACAAGCCACATATCTATTGCCATGTTTTATTACATTTAAACATATTTACTACATGATAATATTGTTTGATTGATTCGGTTAGTTTGATGTACCTACCTATGTAAAAAAACAATAACATAGGTGGCTTATTGTCAGAAAATCAACAATAGTCATAATGACAAACGAAAATGATCTTATTAAAAAAGATATATGTATACGTTTTTCAACTTAATCGCATTTATTATGACTTCTTGTCACAGCACAAAAACTTATGAAATCCACAAATATTTACACAATATGAGATAGTAGAAACGGACGCCATCATCGTAATAATTATATCTCTATCAGTCGCTGACGTCCCAGCCGCTCCCTCCCACAGATTAGCTTGTCATTGACATTTATAATATATAAATAAACAATAACTATAATCTTTCTGTTTTTTTTAAATACCTATTATTAAGAAAACGACATATATATCGCTTTTGTCCTCAGCTTCTGCTCGCTTTAATTTAGTTTTTCAATTATTTCAGTGGAATTTCATTCTCGCTTCGCTATATACGAGTATGTACTCGTATATAAAGAACCTCTACGCTTTTTAAACTACGTTCAGCGCTTTTGTCTCTGCGTTGATATTCCAATATAAAAAATACTGTATTGTGATCTAAGACAAATAGTTACAGATTTTTTTTTATATAGAATAGTAGGCAAACGAGCATGCGGGTTGCCTGATGGTAAGCAATTACCGTAGTCCATAGACACCAACGACCCTTAGAAGGTCACTGATGCGTTAATTAATATAAGTACTACGTACAGAAAAGAAACTTCCTGCCATATGGCACCCCCCGCATCCTCCACATTTCTCCCCCGTCCTTGTGTGTATTGGGACGTTATGACTATGAAAGAAAACGCACATATTGACGTATTACTGAAGTGTTCACGGATATACAGTTTCATTTGTAGTAGTAGTAGTAGGTATATTTGACGCGCCGCCGTTTCTATGAAGCGCCTGCCCTGTAAAATAGTAGTTCATATCTAAGTAAATACGTAGAACTTAGCTGTAAACTTTTCTCAATTAGCCACTACACCCGCGAGCGGCGATGCAGCAGCCAGCTCAGCAAACTGGCTGCAGCGCTGGGGCCCTACTCCGATGTCGCGACTGCTGGCGATCGCAGCTGCGTGATAGTCTTACTTATCGTGAGTGAGTGTGTTATTACTAACACTGGTGTCAGATTTCATTCAAGTCGCCTAAAGGCTATTACGACTACCGCCATCTAGTGGCAATAGCCGTGTGCACACTAGTATACTAAACAGTCAGGCAATGTGCAGGTTTCCTCGCGATGTTTTCTGGTGGTCTATGAAAACTACCAAACATGAGTCAGATTGGTCATGAGTCAGGTAGAATTTGAACCCGGGTCCTATCCGACCTCAGACGGGTGTCGTTACCAGTCGACCACAACCGCTTTGCTGCATGATAGTTATATTAAGTTAAGCAATAAAAATACTTAGGTACTTTGCAAAACAACACTAAACATAATAGTTAAACAAAATGATAAAATAGTTTGACAACAATTTAACTTTCACTTGCAGTGCAATATCCATTTTTTTCTTACGAATTTATATTTTAATGTGCCTCGTACCTAAATGTCGCAACGAACGAAATCGTTGCAGCTTCATAGTAAGACCCGCAGTCGAGCGAGTATAAGTACACATAAATTAGCGAAACTGCCTTGTTTCCCCAGTTAAATGCCGACTCATTTTGAATTTATTGTATTTCCTTTTAGTGCACAGTTTTAGTATCGAATTAGTGCAATTATTAGTGCAAGTCAATATTTATCGAAAATTGGAACGGTAGAATGGACTGTTAAACGGAGTTACAGCCAACATTCATAAAAAAATATTTTTTTGAAAATAAACACAGGACGATGGGCTAGGCATAGATAATCTTGTTTCACTTGTAAGGCAAAAAATATTTTAATGAAAAATTTATAAAACTCAATATTTTCGCATCTACAACAAATTAGCGAAACGTGAGAGAAATCAAATGAAGTGTTATGATTAATAACAACGAGAGAGTGCGTGCTGTGCCTTTGTGTCTGTCTGGATGTTCTATCTGATCTTAATCGTACTGCAGGGAGGCTGTAGGGGCGAATCACGTGACCACCAGGGCTCGCGGGCTGGCTTCTTCATACGAAAACTGAAGTTAATACATTTTTAGTACGAGCTCTTTTTCAAGAATCAAGAGCAAGTTAAATCATACGAGCCCAAACTCGAGTTGCAGTTTTACAGTATACTGTAATTTTTATTTTATTTAGCTACTGACTAGTTTCACTGCTGGGCAAAAACTTTCCCTTTATTTCTCCAACTACTTCTATCGCTCGCCAGTTGTTGCCACCGCTGTACATGTAAATCTGATTTAATGATTGGAACGTCATAAAAAAAATATCTTGTCATCTGTAAAAATTGTAATTAATTGAAGCGTAAGGTAAGGTTTGCGATTATCGTTTTAACTTCCTTACAAGTTGGGGCTTGCAAGTTTGTTGTCGGTGTAAGATGGGAATCACGTGCTGAGGTGTGCGCGACACGAACGCGGGGTCGGGGAGGTGATCTGAGGAGGGAGATTAACGTTCTTACGAGTCGAGGTAGACATACCGTAGCCGGTAGTGAATCAATTGCTAAATCGACCTGTGACGAAAGGGTACAGGTTCGAATACCAGTCGCGGCCTGACATAGGTATACCTCTGAGTTTGTAGATCAATTTGACTCATGAAGGTATACGTACTCACATCGTGAAAAAACCTGCACACCAGCAGACAGGTCAGTTTATACGACTTATTTCATTCAAATATTCCTTTCAAACACTTGGTTGACTGGAAGAAATCCCTTTTTGGGATATGTCCGCCATTGTACGCCTCTCTTTTTGTTTCACTATGTTTTGTATTTTTTCTTGTGTGTATGTATGTGCAATAAAGAGTTTACAAACAAACAAACAAAACAAACTTATATGGTATAGGTATATATGACTACTGTCGCTAGATGGCGATACTCGTTATATCTGATGGCTTTAGTTGAGAAAAATTACACCAGTGCTATATAAAATATACTCGTGCTATCTAAAATATAGGTACTCGATAAGAAAGAAAACGGGGTAGACAAAGCACTTCGATGATGTAAAACATTCAGCAATTATGGTTTTGTAGGTATTTGAATAGAGAAATTCTGTGTTGTGGACAGGCTAGCCTATTGCCAATTTAGAAATGAATTACTCGGCTAATTAAAAAAAAATAGGTAATCGACCGGGGAATTCCATCAGAAACGAAGTTCCAAAGGGATAAGAAATATCGGTAGTTTTTTTTTTATAACATAGGGCGGCAAACGAGCAAGCAGGTCACCTGATGGTAAGTAATCACCGCTGCCCATGGACAACCACAACACCAGGGGTATCGCAGGAGTGTTGCCGGCGTTTAGTTTTATTTGGTTTTAAAAATCAAACAGAAATACAAACCAAAATTGTCTCCTCACAATATTAGTTTGGATACAGTCACGTTGTGCGTCCATGTGGAGTTGTGGCCGTATGTATATCACGATGGTCGGCGAGAGACGCAAAACTTTTTATTGGCCTCTGTCAGTAGTTTAGTCGTAACGGGCCCTCGGGGACCGGTGTCGGCAAACTCACACGAGTTCATTATTGTAAAGCCTCTTTACACTATGCGTTATGTCTACGTGTTATTTAGTGATCATGTAATGTCATAGAGGTATAATCAGCCAAACTCCGCTAGCTGGGATATGTGGAGAGAATAGGAGAGGATCGTGCTGTCAAAGGAGCAAACGTGGGTCAACAGTCGGGCGCCCTAGGTACCGCTGGAGTGATGAGGTTCTGAAAGACCTACGAAGCCTCAGAGCTGACAACTGGCGAGAGCTGGAGCAAGATAGCAAAAAATGGCGTCATCTTGTGTCAGATGCCAAGATCCACTTCGGGTCGCTGCGCCACAGTAGTAAGTAAGTATAATCTAATGAACTGGCTTACTCAATGAGATTATTTTTATATCAGTTTGTAGCGCAAGCCTTTTGAAAGCGGTAGTAAATTTGCATCCAATATAAATCCATGCTGGTCTGGGAGTGAAGAAAAAACCTAGAATTTGCCCGCTGCTACTCTTCTCCCACAGATTGAAAGTCAATCAAGGGTAAGTAAGAGCTTTGAACTGGGGATTATTCGCATAATCGATGGGCTAGCAACCTGACATTATAAAATCGTCATTCCACCAATAAGCCCACTACTCAGTAAAGCGTGGACTTCGAATTTCACGACACCTGGCTCAGTCTACTACGAGTACAAGGAATAAAGAAAAGACACGACAATATATCTGCAAATAGTATAGCCATAGGAGTTCCCAAAGATAGATACATCATCCATGAGTATATATTTACTGTATGAAATACGTCAAGTTGTCAATTCACATAACATGCGAAGTGAATACGTGAAGTCAAAATATGTGCAGATTGTGCAGGTGCATTTCAGATGCAATCATAGCATTTAACGAGATTAATGCTCGGGACGGGACGCCACGTGCCCCGCTCGTCTAGACTGTATCATTCCATTCCAGACCCATCCTGCTAGGATATGGTAACTATTTCTCATATTCAACTAAGAGCACATTACACATTACTGTAATTATTGTGACAAATTGTACTTATGTGTGATTTATTTAAATCTAAGCACTAAAAATTTAACTAGACAAAAGGAAAAAATTATACTAAAAAATTAGATGTATAGTCCTGACGAGACATTACCTCACGGTAACGTGCCCAGTAGACTTTGAATGACTCATCGTTTGAGCCAGGCAGTTTCCAGCGCTTTTTATGCATCTTACATGTATGTTTTCTATAACTCTGATAATTTCACGATTATCAGAGTTATAGTAAAACTAAAAGTATTAATACCGGGCGCTCCCTGGCCCGTCTAGACTGTTTTATCTGAGCAATGCACTGACATTCCTAAGCCTTCCTGTGAGGATAAGGAGCCTCGGGCACTACGGGGGATTGAGATAGGGGTACACATTCATTTAACATTGATAATATAAAAATATTCAATAATAATAAAGCTGGAGCCGATGCGTTTTAAACGACCTAAAACCGTAAAGCAGACTTCAAATAAAATGGAAAAAGCCTGGACAAAGAGATATTTTTTAATTAAATTTATTTGTATATTGTGCGATAGAGGTGTTTGTAAATTTATACATACTTAGGTACCATATTATCACTTCCCGAGGGGATAGGCAGAGAGAGATGTGTATGATAAGATCCCAAGAAACACATTTTTTCTTAATAAAAACAAATGGCACGATATATTTATTCCTCAGATGTATGCTTCAGTAAGTATGCTAGACTAAAATCAAAATTAATTAGAGTTCTTGAGTGTTTGCGATACCTAAAACTTAGAAACTATTCAAGTTACGTCTATATTAGGGAGACTTCAAAGTCAGACACTAACGGACAGACGGCAGCTGATTGAGACAATAACTATAAACCACGCTTATTGGGAACGCCCGACAGCTGGGATCCTGGACTAACATACAATTGCCAGATTACTTTTAAAGCGAGGCTATTGACTGGCTACTGTGACGAGCATGTATAATAAAAAAATTCCCAGTTCCTTGACAGCACAAAAATTTAAATTATTGTAAAAATTTGTGTCAATGTTAAAAATAACTGTGGTATAGACTTTTGACACCACATATTTGACAACTAGTGCAACTCATATTTTGCCTAATAGGTACTTTAACTGGATTTTTGGTTTAGTTCAAGTTAAAGTAAGATTGTGTAATCCAACCTTAGAAGTCTAGAGTTTATACATAAATCAGACCATAGTTGTTGTTAACCAAAACTTGCTTTTGATGAAGGAAAAGCTCGTGAAGAGTTTCGCATTCAACTACATTCTAGAATGTTTATTAGGTGGTATTAATAAATAAATGAAAACCCACTCGAATAACGGCAATGACGTCCAAGACTCGTGCAACCTCTAGCTTTAGGAGAGGCAGTAAATTTGGCAGTATGAACATATTCGTGGACGGACTGCTTCTCTTCGATGCTGGTTTATGTCGGTCTCGTAAACTAACAATATTCACTGGCTTTGCCTACATTGGAGTCTGATCTTGGTTAAAAAGTGTTAAATATCAAAGATATGCATATAATTTAATATCAATGATACATAAGTGTCTCTCATAGAAGCAAAGCTAGTAATTAATTGAAATTAGGAGAGAGATAAATTTTTCAAAACGCTTTTTATTCTGTGAAGTATTATAATAATCCCTTGTTTTATCTTCTTGATCTACTTTTTGAAAAAATAGTATGAACATCAGAGTGTTTATACTATTTATAGTCCATAGCGTGGAGACCTAACAAGTGAAGGTTTTCCTAGTGGCGGTCAGGCGAGCGACAGCGATAAGCATTATATCACCTCGGGCAATTTAAACGTCCACTCGGCTACACGGCGGAATAAATTCAACAAAGTGTCAAACAAGCGGCAACTTTCGCACCTGGGCTCGCAGACCCGGCGCCTTGTGGCTGGCCCAACTCATCGAAAAAGCGAGGTTATTCAAAAAGGAATTTTGAAATAGTTTTGGGTATGTTGAGAACATGAATGAAAAGAGACTAAGGATAGATAGTTATACAGCAGGTGTAGAGGAAGAGTTCTCCCTTTATTGAGAACACCTATAACCGGCGAGCTTGTATGTAGAGAGCGATGAGTTTGAGAGAGATCTGTCAGGACTACAATCCTGTCTGATAGTGGATGTTCGCGCCGTTTATTTGAATTTCCCGCTGCCCCAATCCTTTCCAATCCTCTCTCCCTTTTATATGCACAACGAAAGAGAGAGATAGATTCTCCGAGCGCAATACATGCGCCGAACGCAGCCGAAGGCTTCTGAGGACAGGCTTCGGGAATTCGAGTTTGAAAACCACGATCAAGCGACGTGTAGACGCTCCGCCATTATCTCAGCATTTTGGCTATCAAATTCCGCTATAATCAGACTATCTCGTGCTAAATTGACAATATACTTCTAATTGCATTTGGACAAATGTTATAGTGCATAATACTGTGATATTTCGAAGAAAGTGATCCTGTGAAACGTGCCATTGTGGAGACACCCCCTGGCGCCAGGGTCAAGAGAGAATCTTCAAAGACAAGGTATTGTGCATTTTCCTTTCATTAACACCACCACCCCTTGGTCCTTCAAACCCGCATCACCATTCCTTGGTCCTTCAAACCCGCATCACCATTCCTTGGTCCAATACGAACCGGATATAACCTCATATAACCTATTCAAACCCGCTAATTTTTTCGCAATAGCAAACTTTCTTAGTTGTTATTCATTCCCTATTATTCATATGCGTATTGTTATTTAGCCGAGATTAGTTTTATACCGCTGTTTCTGTAGTGTGGGTAATCATAACTATCTAACCGCGCTTGGCCTCCGTATTCGATATCGGTCAGTCAAACAAAACTACCCACATACTACGAACAAAAATTGTTTTCCGCATTCCTTAGAACCAACAAGAATATTCTGTTGGATAAGTTTTCTCACAACACCGCTTTGTTTACTACTCATTTCTTATCACATTTATTATTTGTTTCTATATTATAGGAACAATTATACCGCAATTATATGTACCACATTCTTTAATATTCCGCATTCATATTAACCTACCTACTAAAGTTACTTTGTTTATTACTTTACCTACTGATTTTATAACGACTTGTTTCATTAACATCCGCATATATTTTCATTGTTTTCTTTTAAATAAACTTCTATTTGCCATCTTTCACAATGGAGGCTAAATTAAAGTTATTACAGAATAAAAATAAGGTTCGATTCGAACGTATTACAAAATTGTATAATGCTGGCAAGACTTTGTCTACGTCTTCATCTACTCCCGAATTACGCTCGGTTGAAACTTTCATGTCTGATAGTGAGACTATAGACACATTACGTGTCGAATTCATACAAACATTAGATAAAATTAACGAGGTATAGATGGAGTTAGATCCTAAATTTGAACCAAATTATCAGTCACTTTCATCATTTGAAGATGTTTATTCTCGCGTTACACGATTTCGTGTAAACTTTAAAGGCACTAAGTCCACATCTAGTGCATCCCCGCATACCGCAACTAAGGCTCCCTTCAAACTGGCACCGCTTAACATTCCTAGCTTTGATGGAAAAATTGAAAATTGTCCAGTGTTCTATGAATCATTTAAGGCTAACATACATAATAATTCTGAGTTAACCGACTCCCATCGAGTACAGTATTTAGTTAGCAAACTTACTGGAAATGCACTAAAAATTATTGCTGGTGTGATTCCTTCCGGTGAGAATTATTCTTCTATTTGGGAAAGTCTAACGAAGAAATATCAAGATAAAAGGGCCCTAGGTTCACATTATGTATCTACATTGCTTAATATTAAAAGCACTTCAAATAATCCAGTTTCATTAAATAATTTCATCGAAACTTTCGATGCCGCTGCCTCCGCACTTAAACAATTAAAAATTGAAAAAGAGTTTGATTTCCTTTTATTTAATTTGGCATTCCGCAAGATAGATTCAAGCACCGCCCAGGCTTTTGAAATGGCCATTAGGGATAAAACTATTCCTAGTTATTCAGAATTTGTCGAATTTATTAAAAGTCAAGTAAAAATATTAGATCGAACTACAAATAATAATAATTCATTCAACCGCATTACTCCTAACGCTAATAATAATTATAACCGCTCAAATACCCGCAATACAGTCCATTCATTCGTAACTTGTCATGATAATAACGATAACCGCTCTTTATGTCCTATTTGTAATACCTCTGAACACTATTTACTATATAATTGTCCCGCATTTAAATCTATGTCTCCGAAAAACCGCCTCGATTTTATTAAATCGAAACGAGGGTGTGTAAACTGCCTTAGTTTATCCCACTCGGCATTAAATTGTAATTCTAAATATAAATGTAAAAATTGTCAGAAAAGACACCACACTTTGCTACACTTGGATACTACACAAAATAAAAATATTTCCACTTCAAGAGATTCGAGCGTTCAGAAAGACGTACAAGTACATACGGAGATTACGGCTACAGCGCAGCCATGCATCATGACGCCCGCTACCAAGGTCACAGACCGAGCGCCTGTGTCGCTTTGCGTTCGATCAACTGTTTCGAATAAAGTACCTACCGTATCTTGTACTCAACGCAATGAAATCCTTCTTTCAACTGCTAGTATTTTTGCTTATAATACAGATAAAAATATAAAACAAAATGTTCGATGTTTGATAGATAACGCTTCGCAGAACCATTTAATAACAGTAAACTGTTGTAAAAAACTTAATTTAAATATTATACCGCTCTCTAACTCAACTCTGAAGGGTGTTGGGTTAACTTCTCGACCTGTTATAGGTTATGTCAATTTTATGATTTCCGCAAAAAATAATAAACAAAGTTTTAACTTAACCGCATTAGTTATCGATTGCATTACCGATCGATTACCGGTCGATTATATCGATACTTCTATTATAAGTCATTTAGCAAACATCCCGCTCGCCGATCCATTTTGGCACATACCTAGCGAGATAGAACTCGTATTAGGAGCAAAATTATTCCCTTTCATCCTCCTCAATGGAAAAATAATATCACCGCCTGCGCCGCCGGCTATTGAAACTGTGTTCGGATATGTTTTTATGGGTGACACCGCTGCTAATACCGCTTCGCCTGTTCATGGCGATTTCACCGCTTTTCAATATTCACCCACCGTTTCATTCCTCACTTGTTGTGAGAATAATAATGACACTTCTCTTTCCAAATTCTGGGAATTAGAGGAGGTCCCCGCAAAGAAGTTTCTTAGTCAGTCCGAAGAAGAATGCGAACAAATATACACTTCTACAACTTCTCGCGTCTCTTCTGGTCGTTATTGTACCGCATTGCCCTTTTCTAAGGATCCGAGTACCTTAGGAAATTCTTACGCTGTCGCTCATCGGCGATTGTTAGCGCTGGAGCGCAAACTATCCTGTGATAAAGATTTACGTTCAAGCTATAACGCAGCTATTCAGGATTACATAGATAAAAAATATTTATCTCCAGTGTCATCGTCGGACGACTCCGACGGAGGTTATATTATTCCTCATCACCCGGTTATTAGGCAGGATAAACAAACCACTAAAGTTAGGGTTGTTTTAGACGCAAGTGCTCAATGCCATAATGGGGTATCACTTAATGATATTTTACACACTGGACCTAATCTTCAAGCTGATTTATTCTTACTTTTACTTAACTTCCGCCTTTTTCCATTCCAGTAGCTATAACCGCTGATATAAAGCAAATGTACCTTCAAATTCTTGTGACTGACGAACATCAAAAATATCAAAAAATACTTTTCCGCTTCGATACTTCCGAACCGATTTCTACTTTCAAGTTCAACAGAGTGACCTTTGGTCTCAAGTCGAGTCCATACGTCGCGATGCGCACAGTGCGCCAGCTCTGTCTTGATGAACGCACTAATTTTCCGGTAGCAGCTGCCATAGCTGAAAAAGAGCTTTATATGGACGATTTAGCTAGTTCAATCATAAATGAATCTGATGCTGTCGAGGCCTCATCTCAATTAATTAGCATGTTCAAGTCTGGTGGCTTTGAACTAGTCAAATGGTCGAGTAACTCTAAAAGGGTACTTGAGAGCATCCCGCAACCGCTACGACTTGCAAATCAAGTCGAATTTGACAAAACCGCATCTCTTAAAATATTAGGGCTGGAATGGCAGCCAGAAAATGATATTTTTGTTTTTAGAACTAATAATGATGACCGCTCTTGTACAAAACGTTCGATACTTTCTTTAATTGCCCGCTTATGGGACGTGCTAGGTTTCGCCGCTCCTGTCATTCTTTACGCCAAACTTCTAATTAAAGAACTTTGGATTCAAAACGTAGGGTGGGATGATGAACCCCCGAAAAATATAACCGCTTCATTTATTAAATTTAGAGAACAGTTACCGCTTCTTACTAACTTAAAAATACCGCGTCATATTGGTGTGACACAAAATTGTACAATAAATTTAGTTTCTTTCGCTGATGCCAGTATGAAGGCATATGGCTGTGTTGTTTTCTTACATGTGACTGACTCCACAGGGAACATACATGTTCGGTTGGTCTGTGCAAAGTCAAAAGTCGCACCAGTCAAAGTTGTTTCACTTGCCCGCTTGGAACTTTGTGCTGCCGTCTTAATGTCAAAGGTAACTAAATTGGTTTTCGATACTTACTCAGCTCGCACGCCTATTCAAAATGTTTACGCTTTTTCGGATTCAAAAATTGCCCTCTCTTGGATTCATTCTTCTCCACATCGGTGGAATATTTTCGTAAGCAACCGCGTAGCCAAATGTCATGAAAATCTAGAATCAAAAACCTTCTATCATATTGCTGGAGTTAATAATCCCGCCGACTGTTTGTCGAGAGGCTTATTGCCTGAACAATTGCTAACTCATCAATTATTTTGGAACGGTCCCGTTTGGCTAAATTCTGTATCCGAGTGGCCGATAGAATCCTTCAAACCTGAAAAATATGAAAACTTACCTGAATTTAATTGCAAAACTCTCGTTTCCACCACTCCTCTTACCATAGACATATCACCGCTCTGTTCTCTCGCTCACAAAATTTCATCCTGGAATAAATTATTAAGAATAATTGTTTATATCTTACGATTTGTACGAATACTCACCCGCTCTAAAAATATAGAAACCGCTCATATACATACCGCTGAAACTTATTTACTCCGCGCAGTTCAAGCTGCACATTTCCCGCATGTAATTAAAGATCTTAAAAAAGGTAAATTGCCTTCTGCACCGCTAAATAAATTAGATTTGTTTATCTCTGAAGATCAATTGATTAGAATTGGAGGTAGATTATCAAACTCTAACTTACCTTTCGAGGCAAAGCATCCGATTTTGCTACCTAAACATGATAAGGTTACTTACCTTATAATTGATCATTTTCACCGTATGAATTGCCATACAGGTTCCGCTCTTCTGAGCTCATTGATTCGCCAAAAATTTTGGATATTATCTTCTAGGTCGATTATACGACAACGCGTTTATAACTGTAACTTCTGTTTTAAAAATTCTCCTTCGCATCCAACGCCTAAAATGGCAAATCTTCCCGCTTTTCGTGTTCAAGAGACTAAGGCCTTCGTGCATACCGGCGTGGACTACGCTGGGCCTATCTATATTACGCTTCGTAGAAGTCGAGGTCAGCGAAGTCAGAAAGCATATATTTGCTTATTTATTTGCTTAGTGACGAAAGCTGTTCACATTGAGCTAGCCTCAGACTTGTCTTCTGCTACCTTTCTTTCCGCTTTTAAGAGATTTATATCCCGTAGAGGTCCAGTTACCCATCTCTATTCCGATAACGGAACAAATTTCGTTGGTGCCAAGTCTCATTTGAACGAACTTTATAATTTTTTGAATTCCTCAGAGTATAATGAAACGCTCTCGAGTGATCTTGTTAATCGCCGAATAGAATGGCATATGTTACCTCCCAGAACTCCCCACTTCGCCGGAATTTGGGAGTCCAATATTAAGAGTTTAAAGACGCATTTGTACCGCATTATTGGCAATCAACTTCTTACATATGAAGAGCTTTTAACCGTCTTGACTCAGATCGAAACTATTATGAATTCTCGACCGCTCTGCGTTCTGCAGGAAGAACCGCATCCTGAACCTTTAACTCCTGCACATTTTATTATGGCTTCACCTTTGCAATACTTACCACTCGCGCCACTTGCTGCTACACCGCTTCTCGCTCGTAAATCCCTGCTAGACCAAATGATTCGCTCATATTGGAAAAGATGGCATTTAGAGTTATACTTAAATAATTTACAGGTACGGCAAAAATGGTTAAAAGACGTTACAAATGTTAAAATTGGTACTGTCGTGCTGATACATGAAGATAATGTGCCACCATTACGCTGGCCAATGGGTATTATCGAGAAAACTTATCCAGGCGCGGATGGTATCGTGAGAGTAGCTTTAGTTAAAACGCAAAATGGTCAACTAAAACGACCAATAGTTAAATTGAGTCCTTTACCGTCTCAATAACAAATAACAATACCGCATACTTTATTAGGTTAATTTCTACTTATACTAAAGTAATTTCTGCTTTATCCGCTTTAATTTTTTTTTTTTCATTATTAGATTAATGTCCGCTTTAGTTTAAATGGGTAAACTAAACAGTTCCCATACTATAAATATTTCTTATATTTTCCTTTGAGAAAGCTATGTTTCTCAAGGCGCCGGAGGATGTTCGCGCCGTTTATTTGAATTTCCCGCTGCCCCAATCCTTTCCAATCCTCTCTCCCTTTTATATGCACAACGAAGGAGAGATAGATTCTCCGAGCGCAATACATGCGCCGAACGCAGCCGAAGGCTTCTGAGGACAGGCTTCGGGAATTCGAGTTGAAATCACGACCCCATGACGTGTAGACGCTCCGCCATTATCTCAGCATTTTGGCTATAATTTCCGCTATAATCAGACTATCTCGTGCTAAATTGACAATATACTTCTAATTGCATTTGGACAAATGTTATAGTGCATAATACTGTGATATTTCGAAGAAAGTGATCCTGTGAAACGTGCCATTGTGGAGACACCCCCTGGCGCCAGGGTCAAGAGAGAATCTTCAAAGACAAGGTATTGTGCATTTTCCTTTCATTAACACCACCACCCCTTGGTCCTTCAAACCCGCATCACCATTCCTTGGTCTTTCAAGCCCACATCACCAGTGGAAATCGCGTAGAGAGGAATTTTCACTCCAATTCAAAAGTGATGCGTCAGGTTTCTTTTATCAACCATGTGGTGGGGATGGCATTTCGGTAAAACACTCGATTAGAATCTTGTGATTTCTATTTCATGTCTACCTAATACCTAAGATATCTATAAGAAGAAGAAGAAGTGTTAATTAGCTACTTAGTCATCGGGGTATCTAACCAGCTCCCGATGGACTGACTAACTGTGTAGAACAGAACCATAAGAACATAGTTCTTATCCTATATTATCCTATTTACTTCACTACCAATCATCATCAGGGGGGGGGGCTATTTTCGAAATGAAGCGTCACTTCCTATATAAGAGCTATTATGGGTGTCATAGTGTGGAATAGACACACACCGACTTTGGCAATGTTAATGGAGTGGTTTTGCCATTTGACTTCTCCTAGTTTTTTTATTTTGTTCATAATTATTTTGTATTTAAATAAATCCAAATTTTCGCTTATCGCTTATCTCTTGACGCGCCGTCGGGGTCAAGTTGTTTAAAAACGCCTTAGCTGTAACAGACAAAAAGTTGCGCATCGCTGCAGGTCCCCGCGCTCCGACTTTTTAAGACCTTTTGCGAAATTTGGTTTTAAACTCTGGAACCAGCGTCGTTTGTGCGCAAACTGTCGGCCGCTGATGAGCTCGCGACGACTTGAGCCGTTGTGACTGGATCAAATAAGTTTTGAGAAATTACGATGACACGACGACGACGTGCAAATCTGAGTAATCCTAACAATGTTTTAATAATAATATGAGATTAATTATCTAATGTAAATAAATTTTTTAAGTAAGGTACTCAAACTCTTTATTTGCATGATGAGGTACATAAAAATACCAACCACACAACGACGTCGTCAAAGACACAGAAGAGGGAGCAAAGTAAATATCATTCACCAGAAAAAAACAAGAAAGCTTGTAATATTGAATTTTATCATCGAATAGTTCGTCATTTGCTTGAAAGTTTAATAAAATGGGTGCATATTTTTGGAGTTCCAAAATTCTCTACGACACCGGGGGTAATTCACTAAAGGTAGACGACGGTCAACGTTCGTATTATGTATTATATTATACATCACCCACAGTTTTACAACCAGTAGAATGTTTAATAAATTCTTATTGGATGTCTAACCAAGCTGCAATAGAAAATTTACATTGCGATACAATTCTATCCTGTTCTATGAATTTCTGTTTCGTTCACAGTTTGTTACCCTTCGACGAGAGTTTTATCTGCTGCGAATACTTTTCGAACGGCGTTTATAGGTACTCTACGAACAAAAAAAAAGATTTATACCGAATGGAAGGTGAAAAACTCTGTTACATAGTTCCGATTGCATTTGTTGAAAGCCTCCGCATGGTTGCTACATATTCCTGTTTGAAACTCAATAAATAACGGTAATTGAGTTTGGATGGTGAGAGAAAAATGCTAGAATTTTATTTTTAATTCATTTGAAAGTTGTGGACGATATCCCTACACAGAGCTTTGCCAATGCTATGCTATGGAATAAGTATTTAAAATCGTTTGTTTTATATTTTTTATTTTCGACAAATGGATAGCTGTAATTAATGAGAAGTTCAATTAGTCCTACTATATGTGGGATTTCTTATACAAATATTTATACTTTAGAAAAAAGCTCTCTTCTTACAGACATCCTACTTCCCCTACTTCTCTACGATATTGACAAGATTATCTAACCACCTATTATTCTGCGTTTAGTCCTCGCATTTTATAGGCAATGTTTTTAAAGAAGAATCAAGATATGACTGTGGTCACTGATGGTATTCACTATAACTTACAGATTTTTGGTATCAGACTTGCATTATTTAATTCACTAACCAAATATATCTGTTGTGATTCAAAGGCATTACATTTGACACCTTGACCAGTAAGTAAGTCCTGGATTTGAATAGGTACTTTTTACACGACTGACTCAAAAAGAGGTAACGTTATTAGTATTACAACTTTTCAGGGTTTATGTATGCATGGAGTTTCTTTATTCCACTATAAGTTCTGAAACAGATTTAAACAGATTTTGATTTAAGAGCTATTTTAGATTCCTTGCATTCCTCCGAATGACATAGGCTATGTGAGAGTTGTCAGTGCCATATTTTCTGTTTAGCAAAATTACTTATTGGAGAGATTTATCATTGTTCTGCTATGATTTCACACAACATGTTTCACATCAGCCATGTCAATTAGGCTGCTTTCCTTCTTTCTTATGCAGTGTAAAAAAATATAAGATAAAGCAACGTAAACGCGTTTTAATTTCTACACGAACCATGAACGTTAGTTTTTTGTGTTCTCTAGAAAATGAGACTAAGTCAAAACGGGAAGAATGCATGAGAATATTTTTAAACCATTATTTTGTAGCATTTAATTATATTAGTTTTTTAGGTATGCCTAACCTGAGTATGGCATGAATCATTTCTGTTGAAGCCAGAGCTGTTGGAAGAGGTTGAGAAGTTCTAATGATACCGGACAATTACACCAGCCATTTTACGCGCGCACCTGTAGGAAATTCACTGGCCAAAAGATCCAAGAGCCAGATTGACCCGACACTACACCGAAGATATCCCGGACGTCAGCCTATACGATTATAAGAATGGCTCTCAAACAGTTAAAAAACAACAAGGCACCGGGTGATGATGGAATGGAACTACGGCCGAGCTTCCTGAAAGCAGGTGGAACATTCGTATTAAAAGCTCTTCAGAAGCTATTCGATTCCGTCATACTCTTTGAGGGACAAGCTATTGCCTATTTCAAATCATACTCGAGGGACAAACGCCTGGCGTAATCTTTAGAAGTGTGGTGTGTACTTTCTTTCCTTAACAGAAAAAGGCGACAAAACCTTATTGAACAATTATAGGCCTATATCACTCACTGAGCCATGTCTACAAACTGTTTTTAGAGAGTCATTATGAATCGTCTCGCTCTGCGGTTTTGACGACTTCCAGCCTCCGAATGCGGCGGTTTCCGAAAAGGCTTTAGTACCGTAGACAGACCACTTACATACGCTGCGGCAGATTATACATTATACTGGAGGAGTACTGATCAGTATTTCAAAATCATTCATGGTATGCTTGGTGTTTGTGGACTACGAAGAAGCCTTCGATTCGATCGAGACCTGGGCTGTGCTACAGTCTCTCCAACGGTGCCAAATTGACTATCGATATATCGAAGCGCTGAAGTGTTTGTACGAAAACGCCACCATGTCGGTCCGTCTCCAGGATCAAGGCTCCAAACCTATCCAGTTGCAGCGAGGGGTGAGACAGGGAGACGTGATATCTCCGAAACTGTTCACCGCCGCCCTGGAAGATGCTTTCAAGCTTCTGGACTGGAGCGGACTCGGCATCAATATCAACGGCGAGTACCTCACTCACCTTCGATTCGCTGACGATATCGTAGTCATGGCTGAGACCTTGGAAGACCTAGGCACAATGCTCGATGACCTCTGTAGACCCTCTCCAGCAACAAGTGGGTCTTAAAATGAACATGGACAAGACGAAAAGTATGTTTCTTCTAATATCCGTTGCACCTCCACTCCTCTGAAGGTTGGAGACTCTACACTCGAAGTTGTTGACAACTATGTATACCTGGGACAAACAGTTCAGTTAGGTAAGGTCCAACTTCGAGAAAGAGGTGAAGGGGTCAACCGTCGAATCCAACTCGGCTGGGCAGCGTTCGTAGAAAGCTTCGCGATATCTTCTCTCGTCCAAAATACCGCAGTGTCTCAAGACTAAGGTCTTTGACCAGTGTGTGTTGCCAGTAATGACATACGGAACAGAGACGTGGTCGCTTACTATGGGCCTCTACAAGAAGGCTCAAGGTCACCCCAAAGGGCGATGGAGCGCGCTATGCTCGGAGTTTCTGCCTGCGTGATCGAATCTTGAAATGAGGAGATCCGTAGGAGGGAACTAGGGGTAACTGAGTAACCGACATAGCCGCAGAATCGCGAAACTTAAGTGGCAGTGGGCGGGGTGGGCGGGGCACATAGCTCGTAGAGCAGATAGCCGTTGGGGCAGAAAAGTTCTCGAGTGGCGACCACGAACCGGAAAACGTAGTGTTGGCACGAACCGAAAACGTAGTGTTGGCAGGCCTCACACTCGGTGGACCGACGACCTGGTGGTGAGGTCGCGGGATGCGCATGGATGTGGGCAGCGCAGGACCGATCGTTGTGGAAATACTTGGGAGGCGCTTTGTCCAGCGGTGGACGTCTTTCGGCTGAGAGAGGCGTATGCCCACGGTAAAAAGTAGCTAGGTATATCACTCACTAGTCCTCCATCTAGAGATTTCCACATATCTATCCGTTTTTGAAGAGGTATAACAGGACAAACAAAACAAAACGAGCGAGCGGGTCACCTGATGGCAAATGATCACCGTGTTTTATATTTATTTACCATCAGATTTCTAACCAAAGTAATACCTGAACTTGTAATTTAATTATAGACAAAACCGTAATGAGATGATACAGGATGTTTTTAAATCATTGGCATCCTTTCTACTGGTGAAAGTACTCATGAACACTTCGAAAACCTTTTTTATGGGACCGTATGGGACAAATAAATCCGATGGAAAAAAAAATCATCAGCTGTTTCATACATGTTTCGGGTGAGTAGGTATTGGAAAAATGGTATGGAACAGCAGATTTTTCCATCGGATTGATTTATCGGTCCCATACAAAGGGTTTGGCTTTGTAAATACTCACATGAGTAAGGATGTCACCAGTGACAAAACACCCTGTTTGATGCCAATTGTTACTTACTATAATAAACACCCTGTATGACGTTTTGCTAATTGTCATTAATTTTGTATTTAAATTTTGTTAAATTCCAATTTTAGATTCCATTTCGGATGATGTTCTTGGGTATTTCATATGTTCCTTCCAGCTTTGGTTAATCCAGTCTGTCGTCAATCATTTTCCGTGAAAACCCTCCCCATATTCAGGTGTTTGTTATGCAGAAGTGGGCGCCGAGTTCGCACGCCGACTCTACGTGTGCGTCGAGTACAAACACGGTGTTTTGCGCGCTATTTTGGCAGCTTTAATGATGCTTTTTTGTCGTAAAACTGAGCTATTAAGAGTATTGGGCTTAGGCTGGCATGTGCATAGTTCAATAATTAATGTTTGTTTTCTAGCAAGGATGGGGAAACCCATTTGGAAACCTCTATTTACCTAGTTACGACATTGATTACTCAATGTTTTTGTTTACATAATAGCCAATAATTATTATATTTAGAGCTGCAATAATTACTTCACAAACAATATAGTAATTGAGAACGTAAAGATAATTATGCAATATTTAACAATAGGTCATATAGGTACATAGGTTATTTAAAACAAGTTTAAAAATAAAGAGCAGTTTTATTCGTTTTTTTTTTTTAATTTAAATTTTATTCTGTTCTAACAAAAAGTAGGTACATGAAAGTATTTGTAATACTAACATTCACCCACCATTGCTTGAAAAATTGATATCTCGGTCTTTAATCATATCGGCCCAGTGATTTTAGCCTTGAAAGCGTAACAGACAGACTGTTAATTTCCTGCATTTAATTTTATAATATTATTATCAGAAATACTTCAATACTAATACTAGTATGGATATTTATAAAGAAAAAATAGCAAAAAATATAAAAAAAAATATGACATGTGTGATACGAGAAAATGTTTGTAGTATTATATTTTGTGAGACCGATGTTCTTTTCAATTAGAATAATGAAAAATATCGTGTGCTTGTAAACGTGTTCATAATAATAGTGATAAATTTCAATAAACCGATACACAATTAGAACAGAAATTAATTACTTCAGGGTTGATAATGACATTTACAAGCTGCAGAAACAGAGGCGTTATAAAAGGCTTACAAAGACTGTATAAAGGCAATTAAAAGCAGTTGTTTGCTTCCACTTGATTAATGGGTTCTGTGGCTGCCAGATAACCTACATGGACTATTCCTGATTGGTTATTCGATTGTTACTGCATTCTACTCGCCACCAATAGTAGCGGGAATGCTCGGCTGTACACTTGAAAGGTCCTAGAGTTCCGAGATCCTATCATGTCTTATAAAGACGACATTTGTCACTTATTTTCATGATGAAGAAGAAAAAGTTGGGTGACTTATCGGCTAGTTTGCGTGATGCTGGGAAAAAAGGAGTAACAGGTAACAGGCATTTCATGAACATTGCTACAATGGATTAATAAAACCGGATTAATAAAAACAAAAATCAAAAATCGAGCTCCGGAATATGAAGAAGAGTGTTTATTCTCATTCTCAAAGGTTTGTTTTTGTGTGTTTTTTTTGCATAGTACATAGTTCATTTACAAATTCGCCCCTATTGCCGTTGAATGAATCTGCAGAATCCATGCAGGTCACATGACGTGCAGTCGATTTGTATCTAATATCCTCCAATACGGTTTAGTAACTTGGGGCTACATGAGAGGGTCCTTCATAATCTAATACGATAAATGGGGTATCGTTTGTAGATGATCGAAAATTATTCAAATGAAATTGGTTTATTGAAGGAATGTTGCAATAAGATGGCGGCGGTGTACTTCGGAGGCGTGGGGAACACTCTCCTGGGAACACTCCTTGAAGTTACCTTTATATTGTTACGAAAACACACGGGCGCCGTCTAGAAATGTACGCAGTATTGGAATATTCTAGACTTACGCTTCGTGAACCCTCTTCGGTTCTAGAAATGATCGGCGGTGCAAGCAATAATGAGCCTTACGTTCCTTACGGTTAAGGTTTATAGTCGCTTGCAACCTAAAGGACAAGGACAGCCATGTGTAAGAGCGGGATAGCGATATACTCGATCGTTCGACCGAGTTAGGCCGGGAACATTCGAGCTTTAGGCCTACAGGAAGTTGGCTGGCCTATATAAGCGTGGTTGTTCGACGCCGAGTTCAGTTCATCTTTAGACGAGCTAAGTGAAAGATCGAAGAGATACAAGTGCGAAATAATAAGTGACGACTCTGGCGATTAATTACTGGACTCTGATCATAGTGTTTGGACAATTTGGACATCGTCGTGAGGAAACCCTTGTAACTTAAGTGTGGTGTACTGAATAAAGTCTCATCAGTGTCATCAGGTGTTTTTATCCAAATCCACGGACCAGTAGCCCGTAACATTTGGTGTCAGAAGCGGAATTTGGAAAATGCCATTGACTCCGAGGGACAACGACGTCACCAGCGAGGGTGTCAAGACACGGCACAGCGGCAGCGTGCTGCTGAAGCTTCCCCCACTGGATCTACGGACCAGGCCACCCCCCTGTGGCCCCGCCCACTCAGAGGGAGGCTCCGCCCACTGGCCACGCCCACCCAGCCACGCCCCCTTTGGCTCCGCCCACTGGCCCCGCCCACCAGGCCACGCCCCCTGTGGCCCCGCCTACTTCAAGGATGGCTCCGCCCACTGGCCCCGCCCACCAGGACATGCCCCCTGTGGCCCCGCCTACTTCAAGTATGACTCCGCCCACTGGCCACGCCCACCAGGCCACGCCCCCTCAGCAGGCCACGCCCACCTTTGATTTAACGGGTCTGATGAGGATGTTAGAAAGTAAGTTCACTGCTCAAGAGCAACAACTTAAGGCTGTACAAGACCAGCAACTTAAGTCACAGGAGGCACTCTTAAATCAAAAATTTACTGCTGTGCAAGATCTACAACTCGCTACACAAAAGGAGCTGGAACAAAAAGTGTTGACGGCAGTATGCGAGGTTAGCGGCGTGGTGACCGAATTACGGAAGGACGTTGAATTAATAGAGGAAAGGGTCACCAGCCTTGGAAATGATGTGGACATTGTGAAGAATGGGTTCACCGAACTTCAGAGAAAAGGTTGTGCGCCTCGAAACTTCTGGAGTATCAGTCGCACCATGTGGTTCTGTTGGTGTAGTCCGTGGACCCAACGTGAAGTTGCCTCCGTATGATGGTACCTCTCATCCTGGGCTGCATACCGTCAACAGTTCCAGACGATCGCCACTGCCAATGGGTGGACAGACGACCAGTGCTTAACCGCCTCACTGGCTCGCTCCGAGGAAAAGCTGTGGACGTTCTGGAGGTGCTACCTAACGCTGGATTTAAAGATCTTTTGGAGGCTCTTGAATCCCGGTATGGAGAGAGAGCATCTGGAACATGTATTCAGAGCTCAACTGCGCGACAGAGTCCAGCGCTCAGGAGAAGGACTCCAGCAGTGGGCTCTAGAGATAGAGAAGCTGGTCAGAAAAGCGTACCCATCAGCAGAAGCGAACATGGTGGTAACCAACACCGTGCAAGCACTTTGTAGACGGCATCAAGGATCTGGAAGTGAGAGCTGCCGTAAGGCTCCGCCATCACGCCTCTCTGAAGGAAGCACTGGCCCACGCGCTGGAAGTCGAAGCTGTCAGGCACGACTTGCGACAGGTTCACAAAGTGCGAGAAGTGACGGAGGAAGTCAACGAGGTAAAGGCTCCACGCAAGAAGGGCTCTGGGGTCATGTGTTACAAGTGTGGAGAGCGAGGGCACATGCAGTTCCATTGTCCACAGAAGGACTCATGTGCAGCTACAAAGAAGCAACTCGAGGACCTGGTTGAAGAGCTGACGAAGAAACGTGAATCTTCGTCGACTATAAATCAGGGAAACGAGTAACAGCCAGAACTAAGGGGCAGTACTGGCTGGTGGCGCGAAAGAAGCCCCAACAACCATCATCACAAGTATGCAATGGGAAAAGCATTGCGATAGCTGGTAAAGTAAATGGTAATGACTGTAAAATAACGATCGACACAGGAGCCTCTAGAACAATAGTTCGACCGGATATAGTGAAGTCCGAGATGAGAAGCAAGAGGAAAGTCACTTGCCGGCTTCTTTCCGCCTCCGGCCAGCCAATACCCGTCTTTGGAGAGATGTCAGTTACGATGTACATGGGAGAAGCGGCGTACCATCATGACGTCATTGTAGCTGACATAGTGGACGACTGCATATTGGGCCTGGATTTCATGAAGAAAAACCACTGCAGAATAGATGTTGCTGATGGAATTTTCAAGTGCGGCGAAGAAGAAATATTTATACTTGGAGGAGTCCACGGCAAAGTTACCTGCCTAAGAAACATCGTCATACCCAGACGCTCGGAGGCTCAAGTATTGGTAAAGTTGCCATCTAACCGAAATAAGTCAATTAGATGTGTATTAATTGAAGAAGTACCTTCTAAGACAACGACGGAAACTCATGACCGCCAGAACTTTGGTTAGGGGTAAAGATACAGCTGTTGTCAAAGTGGTGAATCTGGATGACCAAGAGGTTACCATAAGCCAAGGTGATGTCATAGGAAGATGCGAAGAAGTCCTTTGGATGAAGATGCAGTTCAGTGCCAAGCTCAGACGGAATAAAAGACAGAAAGAATACTACGGTCAAACAGCTGCTTGATGACTGCAAAAGCAACTTGACTTACTCCCAGAGCCTTAAAGCAAAGGAGTTTCTACTACGCTTTGCAAATATCTTCACCAACCAAGAAGGAGACATTGGAAGAACATCTTTGGTACAACACAGAATTGACACCGGGAATGAGAGACCCATCCGACAACGTGCAAGGCGAATACCAATAGCGAAAGAAAAAGAGGTCAAAGATCTGTTAGAAGAAATGGAAAGAAATAAGATAATTGAACCATCTTCGAGTCCATGGTGTTCACCTGTTGTGCTGGTAAAGAAGAAGGATGGTAGTACGCGATTCTGTGTAGACTACAGACGGCTCAATGACATCACCAAGAAGGACAGTTATCCATTGCCTCGAATCGATGACACATTGGATACTCTGAGTGGCAAGAAGTGGTTCTCAACCTTGGACTTAAAATCTGGTTATTGGCAGGTGGAAATTCACTCGAAGGATAAAGAGAAGACAGCGTTCTCAACAGGCAAAGGTTTATGGCAGTTCAACGTCATGCCCTTCGGATTATGTAATGCACCAGCCACTTTCGAACGACTGATGGAATGTGTCCTAGCAGGCTTGGTTGGAGAAGCCTGCCTGGTGTACCTGGATGACGTCATCATCGTTGGCCGTGATTTCGAGGATCACTTGAGAAACCTGGAGCAAGTCTTTGCCAAGATGCATGGAGCCAATCTGAAATTAAATCCAAAGAAGTGTCATTTATTTAGGAACAAAGTGAGCTATCTCGGCCACGTCATTACCAGTGAAGGCATCCAGACTGATCCAGAGAAGATAGAAGCCGTTAAAAAGTGGCCCACTCCTAAAGACAAAACAGAGGTACGCGCATTTCTCGGCCTTTGCTCTTATTACAGGCGGTTTGTGAAGGGATTTTCGGAGATTGCCAAACCCTTGCACCGTCTGACCGAGGATAAACGAGCATTCTGTTGGGACGAGACCTGCGAGGATTCCTTCGAAAAGTTGAAGGAACATCTATGTGAGACACCTATTTTGGGATATCCACAACCAGACGGCCAATTCATCGTCGATACTGATGCAAGTAATACGGCAATCGGCGGAGTTCTGTCTCAAAAACAGGGAGACAGGGAGGTCGCTATTGCTTACTTCAGCAAGTCGTTATCGAGGCCTGAAAGAAACTACTGCGTTACGAGGAGAGAACTCTTGGCTGTGGTGAAGACCCTGCAACATTTCAACAAATACCTCATCGGCAGAAAGTTCTTACTGCGTACCGATCACGCAGCATTAAAATGGTTATTACAGTTTAAAAAACCCTGAAGGCCAAGTTGCACGTTGGATTGAACAATTGCAGGAGTATGACTTCCATACCGAACACCGTAGTGGGAAGGCTCACGGAAATGCAGACGCCCTTTCTAGGAGACCATGTCCAGAAGACTGTAAGCACTGCATTAAACAAGAGTCAAAAGAACTGACTCTAAAACTTACTCGGGCAACTCCTTTGGAATCCTGGGAAGATGATGCAATGAGGAAAGCCCAAGAAGCTGACAAGGACCTCCGCTATATCATCATGTGGAGGAAGCAAGGGGACGGTAAACCAACGTGGAGCGATGTGGCACCTACGAGCGTTATAACGAAGGCATACTGGGCGCAATGGGACAGCTTTATTCTACAAAATGGCATACTTTACCGGAAATGGGAAAAGACTAACGGTAGAGAGTTCCACCTACAAGTAGTTGTTCCAAGATCCAAAGTTCCAGAGGTTCTCCGTATAGTACACGACGGTGTTTCGGGAGGTCATCTAGGCGTCAAGAGGACACTAACAAAAGTACGAGAGAGGTTTTATTGGCTACACTGTCGTGAGGATGTGCAGGATTGGTGCCGTAAATGCACTACATGCGCTGCAGTAAAAGGTCCACAAACACGGAGTCGAGGAAACTTGAGGCTGTATAACGTTGGTGCGCCTTGGGAACGCATTGCAGTGGATGTAGCTGGGCCATTCCTGTGACTGAGTCGGGGAATAAGTACTTCATGGTTGTCATGGATTATTTTACCAAATGGCCTGAAGTGTTCGCCATACCCAATCAGGAAGCTATAACCGTCGCTACCAAGATTGTTGAAGAAGTTATTTGTCGTTATGGCGTGCCTCTGGAAATCCATTCAGATCAAGGAAGGAACTTTGAATCTCAGGTATTTCAAGAGGTATGCAAGCTCTTGGGAATGCACAAAACACGAACGACTGCTTACCATCCTCAGTCTGACGGTATGGTGGAACGATTTAACCAGACATTGGAGAGACATTTGGCAAAAATAGTGGACAATCACCAGAAAGACTGGGACAAGTACATTCCACTTTTCCTCCTCTCGTATAGAACAGCGGAACACGAGAGTACAAAAGCGACTCCGGCTTACGTGAATTATGGTCGAGAACTTCGGTTGCCAGTAGACTTACTAACTGGAGGGCCACCTGAGGAATCTCAAACTGTGCAAGGTTACGTCTCTGATCTAAGGAGAGGATGCGGAACATCCATGATTTGGTCAGAGAAAATGGATTGCAGTCAAGCGAGAACCAATACGAAAACCAGATACGATAGAGGAGAACTAATACAGGTGGTTTCGAGGAAGGCAGTTTAGTATGGCTGCATAACCCGACTCGCCGAAAAGGGAAATCACCGAAGCTACAGACTAAATGGGAGGGGGTCCATACAAAGTGATAACACGACTGAATGATGTGACTTACAGGATCCAACGACAGCCGAGAGGAGCAATGAAGAAATTGTCCACATCGACCGTCTGGCGAAATATCACGGTAGTAATGATGATGCTCGGGACGAGCATCTCTAAGAAGGGGGGCAAGTGTTACGAAAACACACGGGCGCCGTCGCTCTAGAAATGTACGCAGTATTGGAATATTCTAGACTTACGCTTCGTGAACCCTCTTCGGTTCTAGAAATGATCGGCGGTGCAAGCAATAATGAGCCTTACGTTCCCTTACGGTTAAGGTTTTATAATAGTCGCTTGCAACCTAAAGGACAAGGACAGCCATGTGTAAGAGCGGGATAGCGATATACTCGATCGTTCGACCGAGTTAGGCCGGGAACATTCGAGCTACACTCGAGGGATTTGGCTGGCCTATATAAGCGTGGTTGTTCGACGCCGAGTTCAGTTCATCTTTAGACGAGCTAAGTGAAAGATCGAAGAGATACAAGTGCGAAATAATAAGTGACGACTCTGGCGATTAATTACTGGACTCTGATCATAGTGTTTGGACAATTTGGACATCGTCGTGAGGAAACCCTTGTAACTTAAGTGTGGTGTACTGAATAAAGTCTCATCAGTGTCATCAGGTGTTTTTATCCAAATCCACGGACCAGTAGCCCGTAACAATATGTTTCAGAATTTTGTTCAGTCGCTATTAATATAACTATGCCAAGTGGTGTGGAAGCAAGCTCAGTTAGCTGTTCCACCTAAAATTACATTGTATTATACGTCGAAAATTTTTCTTTATTAATACGGAGATAAATACACCATGAGTCACGTTACACACCGCTCAAATTATGAAGTGAGCAGTCAACCGACCCTGAACAAACATCGCCTTTGAACTCCTCGCGTTTCCTCATTCCTGTCGGAGATTAAATGTAACACTCGAGAAATATGTTAATAATGTATTCCGTTTATGTATAACTTTCTGGCTTTGCTCGTCGTAAAATATTCATTAGGCAGGCGCCTCGGCAGATGACGGCCATCAAAATTTGATATTTCTCTTCAAGAAATTGGGCACGACACGGCCGACGAGCGCCTGCCTTGGAGATACAGGCCTTCCTTAAATAGTACTGGTATTCCGATCGTACTAGTACTTATATGTTTCTTGGTTCTATTGAATGTTGTCATGGCAAAGATTTAACAACATTTTCTTTGTAACAGACTCGAAAATCATATCACTCTTTTCTTGGATTGACGTGTAAAAAAGAATTCAATATTTTGGCTAAACGTGAAAAAAGTTATAATCAATCCTAATCCTAACTAATATTATAAATGTGAAAGTGAGTTTGTTTATTTGTTTGTTACCTCTTCACGCTTTATGTACTGAACCAATCTTCCTGAAATTTCGCATACACATAGTTAGAAGTACAGAGAAGGACATAGGAGTACCTTTCATCGAGAGAAAAGCACTGTTCCCGTGGGAAATTCACGTGGGTGAAGCCGCGGGCGAAAGCTAGTAAATACTTAATATTTTGAGTTACAACAACATTATTTATTGGAAATATCTTTTTGAGAATTTATCTATATTCAAATAGCTTCGAAAACTTTCACACTTTTTCTGAATTAAATGCAGTAAATTTTAAGATATTTGAAACTTTTGTTCCAGTTTCACAGAAGTGGTTTTCCACTTTTCATAAATTCGCATAATCCCCTACTTTTTGCGATTTATATTCTCAATTCAATTATGAGATATTTCAAGTCCAGAAGAAAAGAGTTTGTGAAACAAAAGGTGGAACCGGCTCCGAGGCAATATGACACTTAGTGTTTTAATCTCGGGTTTAAAAAGTGTAATACATAAACGTAAGTTATACTTTGCCTGAAGATTTACCACGAAAAGGAAAAGAACCGCCTTCCTTCATATTTTATTTATTTCGTTAACTAAGATTTATTTGCACATTTTTCTTAGGACTCGGTCTTTTTACGGATAATTGTAGCACTTGATTGAGTTTGCAGTTTCCCAACCAAACTGTAAAGAAATAAAACAGTAAATACTGCTTAAATAAATAAATAAATATAGCAGTAAATAGTGCTTTCCACAGCATTCAAACCGCATGACTTTTTTGAACAAAAGTGGATGCCTAGAACCAAAGAAGAAATTAGCCTAGGTCGTTATCTTTTTTCCTCGTGGCGAAGTCTTCTCGACATCTAAAGCTAGTGTAACATAAGTGTTGACACAAAAACTCTAGAATATAAATTAAAAACACCTAATGGTCGCAGCGGGCACGCGGAGGGAATAACAAACGTCCAGCGCCGAGCTGTCGTGTTGTTCAAATGACTTCGTTCGCATATTTTTTTGCCGGTGACGCTCTTTGTGAGGTTTCGTGTTTTTGTTCTCTCCCTGTATTTGTGTGTGGCGGCGGTTTTGTCCACACACTCGTGAATTTACACGAGAATTAATGTGTGAAGTGAACAGCCTCGCCTTCTTTGACAAGTTTACCTGTAGTGCTGCTACATAAAATGAGATTTGTTTTTTTACCATATTATATTTTTATGTAACTTTTATATTTTAGATTTTACTATTTTAGTATTTTGTTTATGGATATATGGCTGGCTAAACTGACTCACTTTATGAAACTGGTAAGTTATGTAAGGAGTCACCCATTAAATTAACTGATTGACCGAAGTACTGTACCTATCAGTGTTCGGACAGCGGTACTTGAAGTAGGATTTATACCAGAAGGACTGGTAATTATTGAAACGCGTGTTCCGCCCTTGTTTAGTGAGTAAAATCGAAGACTGTCGCTTTAATAGAAGTTTTAAGTTAAACGTTAACAGTTGCTTAACGGAACATTATCATAAAAAATAGTTGTACAAATTATTTGGAGATTCCGTTCGCTTAGCAACTAATCATAAATGTGAGTTGCCGGTTGTAAACAAGTTGTATAAGATTTGTCGATCCTTTTGTTGCGAAGGCATTGTGCATTTTGTTAATTGCTTTACGATCACGCCTTCGCAAAGTAAAATTGCCGTTGGAGAAATCCGTGGGAATGCCACGGAGCACCACATTGTGTCTTCCTTTTTTCAACCAATAAACTACAACCAACTCCTGGGTAGAAGTCTTCACTGGATTATTAAATAAGTTTCATCTTACTTAAGATTAAACTTTATTCTTATCTTTAAACCTAAAATGCTTTATGTAGATAGGTACCTTAAATACTATGTACGATCGTAAACACACTAGGTTATCGAGTTCCCAGTCCTTTGTGGCTCCTTAGTTGACGCAGCCGAGTCAACAGATCTGGAGGTCAGTAATGCGACTCGTGTCGATACTTGATGCACAATTTGCGAGTTGCACTAATGTCAATAGCAATGGATAACATTAGTAGTGATGGTCGCAGCAAACTGAATGATGGTTCAATAGAGGCAAATGTGTGGAGGAAATTCTCACTAGCATGTAGACTGTGACTACTCTCAGAAATTGGAATAAAATAAGAAATTCGTTACGACTTAGCACGCTTATTTTGATAGACGTGTGTGTGTGATGCTGTATCTTTGTTAAGGTTGCTGACTAGAGTCAATGTAGAGACTCCGTTCCTTTTCACTTTTATACAAAAGTTTCAAAATACTTATTAAAATCGACGAATTTACGATATAAAATTAGAATTAATAAAATAGCTTCTTTCTGAATTTAGCTTTAGCTATGAACACTACAAATTGATACTACTAAAAACTAATCAGAATAAATTGGATTTCAATTGAAACAGTCCGGTTCTATTTATCAGAATTGGTGGGATCACCTACACGTCCGCCTCCAACCGTAATCTCCACGGCGCCCAAGTCTCCGTAAGCCCTGCACTTTAACCCTCAACATTTAATAACCAAATTAACTTTGGCTGACAATCTCTCCCCCACACCCCCTCCCGTCCTCACGGCTGTGCTCATAGTTTAATCCGGGGGCTTTTAGTTCCCCTACATCTGAACGTTCAACGAAGTGTCAGAGATGTCTTACTGAAATTCTTATTAGATGATAACTTTGTCGTTCAATCACGTTTAACTTTTGCGCCCTTGAAATTGTAGCTGATAATTTGTTACAAATTGTACAGTAGTAGAAGACAAGTTACAATTTTTTAATTAAATTCGAGCGTTCTCATGTTTAATAATGTTTAAAACTGAGTTTAATGAGGTTATCGTATTTTACGCAACACATAGTTGGCTCTACTGGCACATATTGTCATGTCAATGGCACAATTCTATCATTTGAATTTGACACATTGACAATGACAACGTTAGTTATCTGACAGATATATGTCCTTTGATATTTTTAAGTTTTTGGTAGTATAAGTCAGATAATGAAAATATACTGCACGTGTTTATTTCACAGCCCTTTGATACTGTGAACTTTTGACCTCAGTCACTCTAACCGTGTAGCAATAAAGAGATAATAGAATTTTTCACATTGGAAACTTGGAAAATTAGTAAGGACTGATAAAATTACGAATTTGTATCTCGGACTGGCTTTAACGCGAATATAATTTTCGAATGTCTAAATTTATTTGTGAACAATTTAAGCACAAAAGTTCTTCCATTTTTGAAGTCGGCGGTTCAAGAGTTGAAATCAATGAGATGATGCGATAAAGTTCCTGGCACTATTACATCGAACACTTGTCCCATTGAGATATCTTCCCGATTCTGCATAAAGGGATTAGCCGACTGGACTTCTGAACTCCTTAAGTCAAGTCAGTAGTTTCTCGTTTCTACCATTTCTTTGCTTACTTCACAATTTTTTAATGAATATTTAGTAGAAAAGTCGATTTTTGATTTGTTTTTGAAAAAGGATTTTCTTTATTTATTTTAGAACCAGAGAACAACACAAATGATATAGATGAAAGGGATCAGTGTTCAACGAAACGTTTCAATGTTTTTCAAATCTTTCTCTGTGTATATTATACTTGAGTTTAAAACATTTTCAGTTAACACTGTTAGACGATATTTGTAAAATATTTCCCCTTCGCTAAAATGGATTCGAAATTACATCACGTCAAAATGGCGAAAGAAATAATTGCGTTTGGTGTGCGCATAAGGTTACATAGGGGAATGCCAGGAAGATATGAGGGGGAAGTGATAAAGACTTTTAGCATAATGACATACAGAATGAATGCTATTATTGCAACTAAAAACATATTGTCGGCTGCACTGCTCCATTAGGTCCGTAACATGGTTGTAGGCGATGCAAATAGTAGTTTCTATCTTATGTACTGAGTATGTTTAGGTATTTCAATGTTGCTTTGGTATTATTCTAAATGTATATTTGTTACCTATTGCATTACATATGTATATGTTGTGTTTATTTTGGTAAATAAACGGTCATCGTAGTAGTTGCGAGCGCTCCTTGCCTTTCCCCGCTGACGGGGGGGTCGTCATGATTCAAACAAAGCCTTTAGTTAGTCGCAACAAAGCTGCCTATGCGCTTTCGCAGCTACGCCGCTGCCATCTATCACATCAAACTACAGTCTTTTATTTGCACCCTTAACAGTCGCTGGTCCTTCGTGGCCGAATCGCCAGAATGTTCACCACACACCACCAAGAAGCATGGTTAGCACAAGGGGAATTGCTGTAAAGAAAGAACAACAGCAACAAAAAGAATTGAAAGCAAGCGGCTCGCAAGCGGAATGCAACGTTGAGTCCGAAAACAAGATGGAGGACAAGAAATCCGTGCGAAAGTCACTCACTCGCGCTAGTAAACAATCTTCCTCGTCTTCGATTATGAAACAGAGAGAGAAATTGCTGGAATATAAGACTGCTGCTGAAGGAAAAAGCTCAGTTTACAGATGGAACTTATTGATAAAAAGGATTAGCAGTGGATTTGGCGCGGTTAGAATCTGAAGGCAGATTGCGATTCGCTATCGAAGGTACCTAGTGAGCACAACGATAATTGGGTTGAAAAAGTGGTTACAGAATCTACTTAACAGGACTTGAAGAGTCCAGCTTCCCATCGTAGCCGATATTGACGGCTTTCTTAGTGGTCCAGCACAATTGAATACGAAACCCGCCGGCCCTGACAACTAACTTTGTTAATGCTGACCCTGCACTCGAAGACGCACGACCGCCCGCACTGATGCTACCGTGCACGCACTGGCGAGTGCTTTCTGAAGGGAACTAATAACCGCGACCTCTCTGCTGCCCGGGAGCTACTGGATGCAGCAACAAAATGCTCAACCGACTTGTACCCCGAGAGATTTGCCGTCCTATTCTGGAGACCCGATTGAGTGGCTACAATTCAAGCGAGCATACGAAGAAGAATCCTCCCTAGTGTGTAATTTCACTGACCGGGAGAACCTGTGGCGTTTGAGAAAATGTCTCCACGGCGCGGCCAATTGCTTTGTTATATCATTGCCGTGGTGCTACGTCGCCCGATGAAGTGATGTCGACGCTGGAGCTTTCCAGTTCAGGAACCCTGATGTGATGCCTATCCCGAATCCTGCAAGATTTGAATAAGCTCCGAGCAATGTTATCTGAATATCAGAAGGACATCATCTCCTTTTCTCAACAAAGTGAAGAATTGTGTCGCGGCAGTGACAGCTATCGGCTGCAAGATTATCTACACGGCATGAATATAGTAGCTACGATTCTTGCTAAGCTGAAATGTACTGATATCCAAATGGACTGACTACAGCTTCCACACGTATCCAGTCAAAGGAACACCGAAGCTCATCATCTTGTCCGAGTTTTTGAGTGCGGAAGCTGAGAAGATATCAAAAACATTTATTACTGCGTACGGACTTAGTAAACAAAGTGATAACGTTCGCAATCGGCCTCAGACTGTGTTAGTGAACAACGAACTGACTTTTGGTGTTGGAGTGCAAAGGACGATAAGTGCCGGTTTTGTCACTTTTTCAATCACGCGCGCTGTCTGACTGTAAAAAGTTTAAAAAATGTTTACGCAAAGACCGGTAGACATATGTAAAACGGTTCGGTTTTGTGTTACAAATGTCGGCGTAAACGCCTGACACAAACAAACAGACTGCCCGGAGATCCGCATGTGCTGATATAGACGGCTGCGGTCGTCCCCATCACCGTCTGTTGCACTATCCCGCTAACAGCAGCGCGTCGCGACGCCGACGCCGTCGTCGACGCCGTCGCCGAACGCTAACGCGAGTGGACTACCAGGTCGAAACTGTGACGCATCTGAACACGAACAATCGCAAAGTGTTACTAAAGACAGTGCCGGTTTATTTACACGGACCTAACGGTACATTGCCGTTGCTTCAGCGCTGATAGGCGATGGTTCATCGATTACGTTTTTAAGTGCATCGCTTGCGTCGCGTCTAGGCCTCCACGGAAGTAAACAATCCCTTGCGCGCGTATGTACTGCTTGGAGCGAAATGGTCTGTGAGAGCGAGATAGTGGACTTGAGCTTGTCTAACGAAGATGGAATTAAGATGTATAAAACTGCGCAAGCGCGATGTGTGAGAGATATGAACTTACCTGTGCAGAATATCACCGCCGACGATGCTCGAAAGGTTTCGAGCTACTGAAACCTGGAAATTAAAAAATACATTAGTGATGAGCATTGCAAACCAGAACTATTGATTGGTCAAGACAATTTCGACCTTTCTTTGTCCCACTGCAAGTCGTCAGAGGGTCAACCTGGAGACCCATACTTCTAACTCGCACGCCGTTGGGTTGGTGTGTCCATGGATGTTTACAATCTTCCATTGTCCCACAATCGTCTTCTCAATCGACGCTAGTGCTGTCCGAACATCAAAATGAATGTGGCCAGAGAACTACAAGATATTCACGAAGTCATTAGTAAGTCTTTTCGCCTTAGATTCTCTGGGCATATCAGCTACTAAGCCTAGACAAAATATAACTTGACATGCAAGCGATTGAACACCTGGAACGAACTTTCTAAACTTGAAAATGGGAGATGGTACGTCGGTATACCCTGGATTCGCAACTGCCAGTAAGATGCCTGATTCTTACCCAAATGCTATGACACGTCTGCGTGGAGTTGGAGAGAAAAAATGAAGTCCAATCCCGGATATGCTGAAAGCTGGTACAAAGAAAGAGTTACCTACCTACGACGGAGAACGTACACTGGGTCTACTCTGGTTCCCGAGTGATGATACGCTTGGATTCGACGTCTCTTTCCAACGTATACCAAAGCCAATATTAGATGGAGAGAAAAAACCTACCAAAAGAGAGATGTTGAGAATATTGATGTCAATATTTGATGTTTATGGATTTTTATCTCCTATAACAATCAAAGGAAAAATAATTTTACAAGATATGTGGAAAACTAATATCGGCTGGGACTCTGAAATATCCGAAGAAATATTCGCAAAGTGGCTAAACTGGTTAGAGATGATAAAAAATATAAGTAGCATCCGCCTTCCAAGACATTATGTAACAGCGACGCGATGCACCAACGGTAAAGAACGGGTCAGCATTAGAAAAAATGAAATAGAAGATCGTCGTCCGCATGCACTCGATAGCAACTCCTCGCCGCCACCTGCGTCATCTATCTGCACTACTCGCACCTGTACGGCTCCGTCGGCAACAGCGCCCGCCTGCTATACGAACTTACAACTGCATATATTTTGTGATGCATCTGCGAAAGCGATGTGCGCAGTAGCATATTGGCGTTGGAACGTAAACAATGAAATTAAAGTTGCATTCATTAGTAGTAAATGCAGAGTTGCACCTGTGAAATACGTATCGATACCGCGGCTGGAGCTGCAGGCTGCTGTAATTGCTGGAAGACTGCTAAATAGCATTGAAAGTGAACATAGACTACAACCTGTGAAGAAAATATTGTGGTGTGATTCCGCTACTGTCCTGCATTGGATAAGAAATAACACGCGTCAGTACAAAGCGTTTATTTCACACAGACTTGGCGAAATAGATGAGTACACAAATATCAATGAATGGAGATACATACCTACGAAGTTGAACGTCGCGAACCTCGCTACTCGCGATTCCTGTGAAATAACAACATTACAAAATGAATGGCTATACGGACCGAGATTTTTATATGAAGATGAAGACCAATGGCCAGTAGAATCCGATATGCAGCAACCAGATGTCAGTCCCGTGGACCTGGAATGTATAAATACTCTCCACGGTGTACCTATGTGCTTACCTGCTGTTCCCGAGCCTGAACGGTTCTCTTCTTGGCTCCGCTTGTTGAGGTCTACATCAGTTGTCCTGTCCTTCATAGAAAAATGTAAAAAACTTACCTGTGATCCAGACCGCACGCTGCTGGAGCGTGCAGAAGTCCTGTTGGTGAAGTACTCGCAGATGAAAAGCTTCCCTGATGATTTACATAATCTGAAACAAAAAGGATCATTAAATAGAACAAGTAAGCTACTTACCTTGACGCCTATACTCGATGCCGACGGTGTTCTTCGCGTGGGTGGTCGCATAAGTGCTGCTGCGGATGTACCTGGTCAAGTTAAGCAGCCCATAATTTTGGATGGCCGTTGTCACATCGCTCGCCTCATTGTGAAGCACTATCATGTTAAGGCGTGTCATGGCAACCAAGAAATGGTTGTGAATGAAATTAAACAAATCTATTGGATGATAAGACTGCGACCTACTGTAAAAAATATAAGTTCACAGTGCATGATCTGCCGAATAAGAAAAGCTCGCCCCCTTCCACCCAGAATGGGTGATTTGCCAGAAGCCAGGATGGCTCACCACCAGCGTCCATTTACCCACTGTGGGCTTGATTTATTTGGGCCTTTTGAAATCACAGTTTGTCGTCATCGTGAAAAAAGATACGGTGTTATTTTCACTTGCCTCACTGTTCGGGCTATTCATATAGAAATAGTTAGCCAGCTCACTACTGATGTTCTTATAATGGCTATTCGACGTATGGCTGCTAGGCGAGGCTGGCCTCGACACCTGTATTCGGACAACGGGACAAACATGCGAGGCGCGGACGCTGAACTGAAAAGATGTGTACTGGAATTGGATCGTGCAAATTTGAAAGAAAAGGTGTCAAACTACAGCTCAGCCACGACGTGGTCCTTTCTTCCTCCTGCTAGTCCCCAATGGGCTGGAGCGTGGGAAAGGCTGATAAGGAGCATAAAGGACGCCCTCAAAGTAATACTACGAGAGCGAGCACCGCGCGAAGAGACATTTCACACGTTAATGACCGAGGTTGAACACATGGTGAACAGTCGACCCCTTACTCATGTGACAGTGGAACCCTCCTGCAAAGAAACCCTAACGCCGAACCATTTTTGTTGGGCACGTCATCAAACTTGCCCACTCTGGGTGCCTATGATGCATCGGACGCCTTCCTACGCAAACAATGGTGCATATCACAGCGGTTGGCTGACCAATTCTGGAGACGATGGGTTCGAGAAGTGTTGCCGGAGATGCGCCCCAGGAAGAAGTGGTGTGAAGAGCAGAGGCCATTGCAAGTTGGAGACCTCGTAGTAGTTGTAGACCCCAATTCGCCTCGAAACACATGGCCAAAGGGACTCGTGGAGGCCGTGTGTCCCGGCAAGGATGGCCGGGTGCGTGTTGTTCAAGTGCGAACAAAATCGGGAGTGTTGTGTCGGTCCGCCGCTCGCGTCGCGTTTATTCCCACGATATGAGTGCTGCGTCAGCACTGAGGAGGGGAATGTAGGCGATGCAAATACGTAGTTTCTATCTTATGTACTCAGTATGTTTAGGTATTTCAATGTTGTATTATTCTAAATGTATATTTGTTACCTATTGCATTACATATGTATATTTGTGTTTATTTTGGTAAATAAACGGTCATCGTAGTAGTTGCGAGCGCTCCTTGCCTTCCCCCGCTGACGGGGGGTCTCATGATTCAAACAAAGCCTTATATACTTAGTCGCAACAAAGCTGCCTATGCGCTCACAGCTACGCCGCTGCCATCTATCCATCAAACTACAGTCTTTTATTTGCACCCTTAACAATGGTCGTTGGTATCAGATACTTTTAGGATGGACTAGCAGACTGTAAGTATGTATACAACTTATCTAAAAATTAAATTTTGTTGCTTCCTAAATTTATCCAAAAATTATTTGTTTCATGAGTAAATTAAGATTATGATTGTGTTTAAATTAATTTGAACATTGTCATGAAATATTTTTTTAACAAACATAAGTGTTCAGTTTGAGCGATCGAGTATTTTTTGAGCATTGAACTCGACGTTATTATAAAAACAGATAGCAAAAATATTCCTTGTGAAATAAAATGAGTCAGTATTTTCGAATGAAATAATTGTATAAACAGCAACCGCTTCTGAATTACCCTTTTAGGTAAAAGTTAACGTCAAAATATTTTATTTTAATTTAACAAGTTCGGTCAAATGAACAAAATAGAGATTTTTATCGACCAGTTTGATTGAACATGGTTTGATTCTACCATTTTACGTGCTTCCCAGTGAACAATTACCATGGGCCGATTGATACCGAGCTACGTATAATGCTATGAGAATACTTGGAGCTACATGAATACATTCTTGGAAACCATACAACGACGGGTTTATCGGTTGCCGTGGCTCGCATATTCAATGGCATTTTCTACTTTCCTCGTTTTGTTTTATGGAAAATGTTGTTTGAATTATTTTATGAAAATAAGCTGACTGTTAAACTCTGTTTACGTTGGGTGTAGGTTTATAATGTTGTGCAGGCGTTCTCGTATTTCTCAGCATTTTGAACAATAAAAATTCTTGTTTGATGACTCTTTTATATCCAGTAATTTGCCAAACAAAAATCTAGAGAAGGCAATACATTACGATGATACATTTCCTCTTTCACCTGAACGGAATAGTTCGTCGATCCGTAGAGATTGTTTTGTAATGGCAGCGTGTTCCGATGGCGAAATGTTTGAATTTCGAGGATTCTGCTGCAATCCGTGTGCATTTGTATTTTACATCGTGCGGTACAGTCAGCACATCAACCTGCCCAAATCCGTTGCAAATCTGCCACTACTACTGCAGCATAGAGGTATTTGCAGGGTTTCTAGACATGTCGTTATTAAGCGTATGTATATATATAGCGGATCGCCAAGCAATATCTAACTGAAAATCACCTTTGTATTTTATTGTTATGCCTCAATGCGTAATATGTGGTAGCAGCATATTCAGTGGTGGAAGTAAACTACAGGGTCATCGTCGGCACACCAGGATAACGAGGAAGATACTTTGTTTGGACTTGATCAATAATAATGTAGGTTTATTGTTATTATTGAAGTTTAGAGAAAATAGTCGTGATCGCTCGTATGTAAGGAAGATCCGGTTCGAAGGACACGTAAACTGCGGTTCAAAGTCCGCACATCAGGAAAACGAGGAGGTAATTTTGTATAGTCATGCATACTCGTATTGTTATAAAAGTCAAAACATAAACAAAACTTAATTTTGCTGTTTGACGGGATCAGCAACAATCTTAATCCTTCACGGCCGACCACGGCATTTTACATAACAATTTTTAACAATAGACGCAATACCGCGTGCGATCCCTTCGTCGTTGAAGGATTTGTATTCTAATTATACCTACCTTAGATACAATGTATTATAGTAATCACTTTGTGTCACCAACAGTAGTATTTGTGATGCGGTGTTTCATGAATATTACTTTGTGGTTTGCAAAATCTATATTCAAATTTGTCTATTTTAAATGTATCGATTCTCAGAAAGGTAATATTTTTACATCGTTTTTTAATTCAATATAATAATATACGAGTAGGTTTTCCATTTTGCTCTGAAATATTGATGTAACATTAATTTTATTCAACAAATTCTGAGAAGTACCGTCTCCTATTGTAAAATAATCCTATTTTTCCCTTTTTTAGAATTCGGGATATATTCTATCTACATATATTACGTATTTATAGAACATAACTGAGCACTGGATTCTGCTAACGTAATTTCAATGGTTCGTTGTATACACAGATTTTATGTAAAAAAAACACAGCTATACTCGTATAAAAAACCACTGAGACACGGTTATGACTTCTGACGTTAGCAGCACGGACACCCTGATAAAAATGACATCGAAACTAATATCGATAGCCCGCAATAATGGGAATGAACCCTTTATTTTCGATATTAAAAAGGGAGAGTCTATAAAATAACACTTGGGAATAGCAACGAGCGTCGTTTAGTTTTCCAAAGCACTCCGCTGGAAGCCAGCCCTCGACGGCAGCCAGCACACCGTCGCACAGAGTCGAACTACAATCACAAATTGGAACAAAACCGAGCATTCCTCTCGACCTGAGTGCGGACCTGCCCCGAACATTGTAGTCCCATTGATGTACATCGAAATAGATACTAAAGGTAACTAAGAATGCAAAAGTTACAATTGATGCCAAATTAGACAGATAGGAGGAAGGAACGAGCTCCATTGTTTAAGATTATGTAATTTATTTTAATTGGGGGCACCACTAATTTCAATTTATTAATTAAATCCTACCAAATCATTTTCATGTCTTGCCAAGAGGAGACCGTATGGTACCAACCATATGGTCTCCTCTTGACTATCAACAATTTATCAGATCTCATGTAGAGCCAAGCTAACTTCCCAAACTCTACATCTTAGACAAAATATGTGGCTTACCCGTTTTGCTTGCGTCACATGAGCGTAAGGTCAAAATTGACTATTTATTACTTTTCTGTCATACATTTTTGCTTCTAGTAACGAAACGGCCAAGGAACATATTTTGACTAAGAAGTAGGTAGAGTTTGGGAAGTTAGGGCTCGTATAGAGTTAGGGATGGTAAGATATAAAGTAGGTAGTGCCCTTTGCGCGTCGCTTGTCTCTTCTTGGTGAGATATTTGGTCTAATGTATGCGCTCTAAACCTTTAACGTCAAAGAAGCCGCATTAGGCATTTACATATAAAACAATTGTTATTTAAAACGCCGTGATTGAAGGATTAATGGATTTTCTTATTTATTTTAATGAAAATGTATTTAATATCGGTTTAATGTAAATTGCAAGTACTGCTTTCGAAGAAAAAATAAATTTCATATCTATTTAATAGTTGGTCAACGCTCACACTTATAGTCGGACTATCGAGTACGGGGGCCAGAGTTATTAAATAAGTTGTGTGAACCGGCGGACTTAACAACTCCATTATTTATCGCAATTTTATACAGCAGCGCAGCGGACCAACTTTTGATATACAACGCCAACTTTGTTATTATTTCAATATTATATAAAACGGTAACTTTCAAAATAAAATTTTGAAAGAGAATGATGAGTTACGTGAACTGAATCAAATGGGGAGTGGAGTAACCACTCAGAGAATACTTCTCCGAAGAGTGGTTTTTGAAGTAGACAGAAGTGGAACAACTGATGCTAAAGATAGAGTGCTTCTTACAATACTGGATTGATATTAGAATGATTATTATCTTTTGTCATTTTGTTCTACGTTGGCCACTGACAGGAAGACTTACAGTACCTATATTATGTGCAAAGGATATTACGGTGAAAGAATATGACTTACATCTTTTCCTAATATCGTACTATAATAGAAGATAACACCAACACGGTCGCAGTATGCTGTAATGTGTGGTATTCGTGTGGTCACAGATTGGAACAAGCTCCCGGAAAAGTTATTAATGCACCTTCAGTGAATAGTTTTAAGAACAGACTGGACAAAAACAAATTCTCCAAACCATAAGACGCACACGCATCAGCTTAAAGCTGCTAGCAACATCTATAAAATAATAATTCCGACAGTACTTGACTGCCCATGCCCACCTAGATGGCGCTAGTAGTCTCAACCACTTTATATCACCTTATACAAAGCGCAAAATATGTAAGTGGAAAATACGCGTGGATTTTACAGGCTCCACCCATTGAGGATTATTTATCTATGTAATCAAATCAAATCCATCAAAGAAATGGCCTTCAAAGAAGGCTCTTTTTCAAACAGGTCAGAGAGCATTTTAGGTTTTAGAAACCCTGGTGTATCAATTGATTGATTTTTATTTCCACCCAGTAGGATGAAGTTTTAAAACTGTCCATTTATTATAAACAGTAGGTAGGGGGTTGTCTCCGTGCAGCGGTAGCGCCATCGCCACCTGCGGCGGATTGATGAAATGTAGCTTATTACAACTGATGAATATGGACGATGGACGCTGCGGCTTTCGCAAACCAGTCTGCTTTAGTTTTACTACGCTAGTTTGTGAAGCAAATACTGACGAAGTATACATTGCCGTCACTGGGCTTCTCTAATAAATATTCGGTCCTAATATACGGAAAAAAGTATACTTCAGAAAATTAGAGGAGAATGCGAATATTAAGTAGGAAATAGTTAGGTTCATCTTAGTAGCATGATGATGTCATGTTTAATGAACTTTCAAACTGATTGAGTACTGCACACACGTACATATAAATCAAAGCAAAGCATTTAGTGAGAATTTATCTTAATCCTAAACCTCCTAAACTCAATAAAATACCCACCCATGTATCGATCTCGCAAAGAGTCTACATTAGTCCCCGCACAATGTCTTGACCTGTGACATTTCCCCACAGAAGTCTTTCTAGAAAAGGAACGGCGTAATTTTGTTCCTACTTTAATTACTTTACTTACCTTTGTATATGCTGACGATTTTGTTTTGTCGTCGGGAACACATGGACTCTTCAAATAAGAAATACTATAAATAGATCTTCTTCATATATCTTTCTTATTTACTTATCCTTCTTTACCTACCTTTATTAATTAAAAGAAATCCTAGGAGAACATTCCCAAAAAATATTTTAAGTCGAATTATATTTTCTGATAGATAAATTCTATGCTTTTTCTTTGTTCCTTAACCTCATTCGGAACCTCATTAACCGCCAAATATTGTAGGAATGAGTTAATTTCATTACGTCGTCTCGGCGCCGCTCATGTTTAATTCAGTGAGGAGTAACTCGTGATCTTTCAATTACACAAAAAAACTAATTCGCCTCGGCTGAAAGGTGCCTAAAGCGTATTCCGAGTTCCGACTTAATGTTCCTAATCCCTGCTCTCCTTTACATTTATTTTTTTTAAACTAGTTTTAGGCCTTCTTGCTCTCCTGTACGTGACCATGGGACAAGTCTAATATTCTTCTTTTAAAACTCATCGTCTCTTTCCAGGTATAAGATTTTGTAAAAGAAGGAGGAACCAAGCAGTTGGGACCACAGATCTACGTAAGTAGACCTTATTTCTTTGTTGATCCTTATTGCTCATGTTCAAGCGTAATTATTGATAACCTTGTTATTCCTACCTAAGCACTTATGTCAATAACTGTTGTGACAACCATCCACTTCTTTGCTTATTCTTAACCTACTTTGATGAACTATACTAATCATTTGATCCTCTTTCCTTGAAAAATTAGGCTTGCGAATTCTTTAACTTATGCAGACAATGACTGTATTAAAAAGAAGTGTTGATAGGTATGCGAGAGTGTATGACGCTATTGTTTTTATGAACAAATTTAATTCTCTCAGAAAAATATATTTTGTTTTTATTCAATCCGGCTGTGCTGTGATGATTAAAATATGTACTCGTCTAAAACTATTCCATTTCACACATTCGGGAATTGTATTTTTATTTGATTTAAAAAATGTTCAATGCCAAAGTATTTGCATTTTTTGAAACCGTGTCGGTACAGTAAAAGCAATTTAAAATATTTCATCTGTAGCCATAACTTGTACAATAGCCCAGTCGCAGTATAATACCGGCACGAAACCATAAACCATTGGAGATAATTCAGTGAAAGATTCAATATAGTTTACATTGGCTGAGTAAAATAGGCATATTAGTGAGACTATAAATTTTCAGTGTATGTGAGACTTTATGCTTGTAATATTGGCACTTAAATACTACTTACCATCGCAAAAAACATGTGCCCAGGGATAGCTTATATTATTATTATTATTGTATAGGTACTATATTCAAATACTACAATAAATTTAGAACAAATCAAGATTTTTCAATTATTAATTTAGTACCTACATAATTTGCAAAACTTCTTCTCATTGAGTTCATCAAGCAATATTAAAAGCAGAAATCTCAAGTTTACTCGACCAATATGGGTCTACGTCCGCTCCTTACTGAACAATCAATCGTATGCAAATAATCGGCAATGCGCATATTGAATACACATAAAACGGAGAATGGACGTCGCGACAATTTTCATTGCTCCAAGGATCTGCTATTCTCGATTTGGTCTACTTTATGAATTACATCATTTATACTCTGAACGAGTATTACTTTATAAAGTTATCTAAAATTGTATTTTGACAAGTTAAATAATATGTGCTTGAACTTAACCAAAAATTATACGTATGGGATAGTTTTTTGAAATAAGATCCTTAACTTCCTTAGTATCCATAGCAACATCATAACTGTAAAGGTTTAGATACCTAGGTATAAATATTATAGAAATGGTAGTTTAAGAGAAAATTACTTGCTTTTAGTGACAGAAACAAAGGAGTACTTTCTATCCTAAAATTTCCCAAACCGGAGCAATTGGTAACAATAAATGAACAATCGTATAATTGCCATAATGTAGTTGTAATATAATCCTGTGCCAGTTGACCACATTGTAGTGGAAGTTATCGCAGACCGCAATAGCGTTATCGAGTGCATCCAAATTGAATTCCATGGCTTGTGGGGGCTTTGTCGGCGCTTACGCCGGTGTACGCGCATGTTGCGCTAATGGTGTATGATTTAATGATTGAAGGGAATTCGCGGTGGAAACACAACGAATTAGAAGGTAAAATAAATGGTATACAATTGTTGATTCAAAATTAAATCCTTAGAAGTAGAGTCAAATTTTTATATTTACTATTTTGACAATTTTATTTAGAATTTAAGTCTAAGAGAAAAGATTTCAAAAGAAAATCGAAACGTACCTAATGTAGGTCCCTTAAACTGTAGTCTCAAAAATTTGGCGGACAAAAACATCGTAAGGAAACTTGCACTTTACGTAGTTCATGATTATGAACATGTATGAATAGCTAATTAAATTGATTTGGTCGGGAATATACTGAATTACAGTGTTTTCTGGCTAAAAATCAGTGGACATGAATAGAATTTAAATCTGTGATTACAGTTGAAGTTTCAAACTACTCAGCCACCATGACTTCAGGAAAAATAATCAAACGAGGAATATATGTATTATATAATATATCTGGCATTCTACCTAGAGATGGAAGTCACAAGCAAAAAATTTGCTAATAGCCTATCCAGCCCTCGAGCCAGTGAGATGACACAGAAATAGTGAGGACGTCATTACAAGACCCGCCTCGGAGCCGAGGGCCCTTCAACCTGTTTCTTATAAAGTTTAGGAGACAGGTGATCCTTATGCGGTTAATATGAGCTCTCTGTACCGATATTATATATGTGAGGGCAGGAAACGAGTGACTATTTATATAAATAAATAGAATGTTATTACACTCAGAAAAAGTTTTGCTGACAAGAGTCCTGCAGTTTTATGATGAAACTAGCTCCCCGCCCCGGCTTCGCTCGGGAGATACTTATAATACACTAGCTGTCGCCCGCGGCTTCGCCCGCGTGAGTTTCGCTTAGATGAAAAATCTCTCTTGGAGCTTTTCATCAGATGTTCCAGATCGTAAATTTTTATGCGTGAGCAGAAAATGCTCATCAGGTTGAACGACTTTTAATAAGGCGCCATTTTCATATATGTTATAGTGTAGCTGGTCTCTTGCAGTTCTTCATCAGATGTTCCACATCTTCAATTTTTATACGTCATCAGAAAATACTCATCAGGTTGAACAACTTTTGTTAAGGCACCATTTCCATATTTCTTATAGTTTAGCTGTTCTGCTAAGGTTCTTCATCAGGTGTTCCAGTTTTCAAAATAAATTATAGCCTAAATGTTGCCCAGGCTTTGTAGCTATACAACAAAAAAAGTTTCATTCAAATCGGTTCAGTACTTTCGGAGATTAGCGTGATCATATATACAGACAGACAGACAGACAAAAAATTCAAAAAATATTTTTTTGCTTTCTATTGTTCTTTTTAACAAAACCTTGAACAGCTGATGGTCACTGGCAAGGTGGACGGCAAACGACCAAGAGGCCGCAGTCCTACAAGATGGTCGGACCAAATCCGATCATCCCTAGACACCAAATTTCACACGGCCCTCCACGAAGCGAAAGACCGAAACAGGTGGAGGGAAGTAGTCAGAGAGAAGGTGATTCTACGGGGGAGTCACGACCCTCAGTAATGAGGAATACGACGCGAGGAGGAGGAGGAGGATTATTCTTTTTAAGTGTACCTCTATCAATTTCAGTCAAAAATACTAAAAGTACAGACAAAATATTTTTACTGTTTTATTATATGTATAGATTAATTGTAGCCTATGTCGCTCGGGTATAATGTAGCTTTCTATTGGTGAAAGAATTTTTGAAATCGGTTCAGTAGTTCCGAAGATCCCTACAAGTAGTTCCCTACAAACAAACTTACAAACACTTTACAATCTATTTTTTTTAACTAGCCTGTAGGTTTTGTGTGACACTGCTGGGTAAAGGCCTAAGAATATAGGTATAATCTATATCTATTCATATGATAAGACAGTAGAAATATTTTGTCTGTACATTTTTTCTGCTGACGACGTATAAAAATTGAAGATCTGGATCATCTGATGAAGAATTCCAAGAGACCAGCTACACTATTACAAATATGGAAATAGCACCTTTGCAAAAATCGTTCAACCTGATGAGCATTTTTTGCTGACGTATAAAAATAGAAGATCTGGAACATCTGATGAATAACCCCAGAGACCAATTTTTCACAACGATTTTTCATCTAAGCGAAACTCACGCGGGCGAAGCCGCGGGCAACAGCTAGTAGATTTATATGAGGCAAATCTGACCTAGTCTCAAAAGTGTTTGTTTTCCTTCCTTCTGCCGTTTAACAACCGTACTGACTGAGCGCACGTGTCGCGTGGCTTATTTTGACCACTACCACAGAATACAGTACAAGTACCACTACACGTGTTTCGACTTACCGCTTATCAACACAATGTTGAGGAATAAATAAGAAGAAAATTCTCACAAGGAAACCGTAAGATTATTTGTAAACCCAGGAGATATGTAGTAAGTTGTTTTCAGTTTGGAACATTGCACAATATTTTTTTAGAGATTATTTTTATTATATCAGTGTAAACTACAGGTGAAATAAATAAATTATAATTACTATTTAAATATTTATCTGAATTCAATTACCCAATTAATTTGATATTAGCTATGAAACCACAAAAAATATCTAGGGCTGCGCATGAGTAATAACATTCCTTACGACCGTCGCGTTCCGCTGCTCGTAACAAAGTGCCGTCCCCTCTCCGCCGTTTCATCCACCACGCCTCGCCGTCGCCGCCGAGTGGGGCAAGCGTTGACGTCAGCGAACACTAGGTGGTGCTGACATCGTGGTGTAGCTGACAAAAGATTATGTCGAAATTTAATGTCAAATATTACATCAATAGTCCAACAAAATATTTTTTTAAATTATATTGTATGGTCATTCGGAATTTCTCTATTGTAACTAGAATGACTGCTGTGCTTTGAAAACCATGTTTTAATACGTTATATGGTAGGCTACAGTTATTAATATCTCAGGTACTGAATTTCGTTGTTCACCGTTTTACCACATTAGGGGTGAAGTTTCCAAAATTCCTTCATGTATTCACTTACACTTTTCTACGTTCAGCAGTTTCGGCTTTTCAATAATATGTCAATCAGCCAGTCATTATTATTATTTAATTATACTTTTAACTTTCTTTTCTCTTTTCTTAAAGAGTATAATATATGCACGGGCCGAAGCCAAGTGCTGACCTATTCGTTTTTTAACTAATTACTGAAGGAATTTTCGAGCGATACGGCAAGTATTTGAAATTACTGCTTTTTGTATAGTATGTATGACATAAGTAGGGAAATTAGTGTTGGTTGCTATATCTTCTTCATTTTCTTGTCTTATTTGTTGCATAATCTGTTATGGAATTAACCTAATTATTATTATTATTATTATCTAGCCATTTAGCTTCCTTTACAATTAGAAACGAATCACGTCTTTATCTCTAACGTGGTAGATAGAGCCAAGAGTCATGAGACTCGAAGATCACTTTTAGCTACATAGTGGTAGTCTAAGGAGGGTTTATAATACCTTGAAATAGATACTAACTAATCTGTGCTATGCAACGATGAGATGAAAGCCTTCTGCAAGTTTCTCTTTGTAAAACTTGGCCCGTTGTCTTGTATAGAATACTAGTTCATAGACTGTACTTTTGGAGTTCTAGGAAATGCATCTAAGCATTTAATTAATAATCTTCCTAGACACGTCATAATAGTTATTATCTTTCCATTATTTATTACAATAAAACTCTAACCCACTAAATTGGTAATTGTAAATTTGCCATAAATTCACGTAATTAATATTCCAACTTTCAAAGTTAATTCGGAACTTCTATACATGGGAAATATTTAAGAAACAAATGAGCAACGGATTTTTAGGGCCAATAGAAGCCAAAATCTGGTTTGTCTGTCTATCTATCTGTCTGTCCGTATGTGTGCAAGCGCAAAAATTACTTATCAAAATTTGATGCAGTTTTCACTGTTGTATTAGGTAGGTACTGAAAGTGTATCTTAAAATCTGGCGTAAGTTTTGATATGCCGCTTAGAACCTGAAATATTAACAGCAGCAAATTCCACGTGGACGAAGTCGCGGCTAAAAATTATTGTGGATTAAAACTCTTATTTTTCAATATACAAAGAACACATTTCAATGATACCCAATTAAATCATAACAGCAATAAAATTCATCTAAGAACTTGGCATACTAAATAATTCATTGCCATTCAACAAACAAAAAAAAAATTTCATTACTGATTTCGTCTCATAAATTTATCGAATGACATGGCCATTTTTTGAAGCAGACTAAACGCATTCGATCCTGTTCGCCTCAAATGTGTTTGTTCATTGATAAAGCAAATAAAGAAAGCGGCGGCGTGTGTCTGAGCGATTATGAATACAAATTGTTGGGGTGTCGAAGCCGCGGCCTTATCGGGAGTGCGCGTTATGGCAGCTTGCGTGAGGCGGATGGGAAAATGAAAATGTGGCTGTATGTCTTTATTTACAGGACCTACCTTGTTTATATATTATTGTTATCAACACTTTTGTAACTTACCTACATTTTATGCAAATAAAGAAATTTGAATTTGAATTTTTGTAATAGTTCGATGGAATTGAGATTCGGCTTACACCCGAATAGTAATTAAAACAATACGTTCTCGTGGTGTCTTTGTCAGTAGACGACTTTGTATATTGTATACCTATAAATTACACACTTTTGAAAATATGGCGAAACCGGGGCCGCGGTCCTGAACGCTGCCACCTTGAAATTATTATTTTGAATACGTTGGGACCACCCATAACCGGAGAGCATGTATGAAGAGAGTGATGAGTGTAGAGGAAGCAAGAGAGATCTGTAAGGATCGTAGCAGGTGGAAATCGCTAGTCTCTGCCTACCCCCACGGGAAAAAGGCGTGATAATATGTATGTATGTACATTGGGACCACGAGTACAGATATACTTGAACCTCTTTTTCTTTACCCCATAACATATACCTATTACATTACATAGCACCATATCGTATATGTATAAACAAAACATTCATATCTAATACAGATTCTTTGATTAAAACTCATTCACATCCGCGTCCTTGGAAAATTAACTTTCTATTTTAACCTGACCCAAAAAATGAGCATTGAAACATTTAACATATATGAGAGGTGATGTAACCATTGCACCAATAAAAAATACAGATTGTTTTATCTCCACAACCCCCATCATAATCCCAAACCAAAACCCGGCAAAAGTACAGCGGGCCGATAAATCCATTTAACACGTACTAAATGTCATTACGGGTGAACCTCCGAAATCAGTCGTTTAAGAGCGCATCAAGTATTCAGGAGCCTCGCGGGCGATGGGCCAAACAAATCCGGCGCACAATGGCTCCGAGCCGCGACCTCACAATAAAACCTATAAAATTTATATCTACCAATATCAGTAGAGAGAATACGTAATGAACATTAGGAACAAAGGCGCGCGAAAAGAGTCGATACCGAATTCTAGGTGCGAATTGATAACATTCCCAACCCATTCTAAATTCGATCTTATAAATAACACAACCGAGTTGGTTTTAGAATAAGCGCGCGGAGGTGGAAATGAAATGATTATCACATTAAAGAGAATGAACCTTTAAGATGTGGCAATAAAGTGCACGTTTGAATGGCACGAAATCGAAGATAAGTGCCGGCATGGCTCGCGTGAAATATTAGTGTTGCCAGGATTTTCTTGGTGTGTCAGTCTTTTCGGCGCGGTGTGTTCGTGCAGCGAACTCTTTGTAGTTCTCATAGTATTGCCAAATTATCCAACATTTCTCCCTTTAGGCGGTTTTCAATGATATTTTATATTGCTAGTTGTAGTAAAAATCTTAAAATTTTTGGCTTATTCCATTATGCTACTACTCGCAAGATCCAGTGGGATCATACAAAACTTTTGAGTTCAGTAAGCTCCACTATTTGAACTATTTGGGAGCTTACCTAATGAACTCTTGTCGAGCGGGAGCATAATGGAATAAGCCATTTTTTTTTCATACTTTCTCAACGTTAAATTGGTTAAATATCCAAAACTATATGTACTTCGAGTATGCGTATACATACATCTATCAAAGTATTGTCCATAGATTTGTTTAATACTGTAACAAATCGATATGAACTTTTTATATTGTGAAAAGCTGTATTTCGTGCTCTCTTTTGTCTGCTATTAAGTTAAATGTCATTATTTGTTTATCCAGTTATTAAAAGTACAAACATATTGAGTTTTATATCGTGACACACATTCAAATAATTATTTTAAATTAAATACCAGTATATATAGAATTCAAGTTCCTTGGTTCAAAATGATTGGCGACCTAAACTGCAATTCACCTGGCAACACCGAGCCCCGATTCAACATTTATATCACTATTTCATATCTCTATTTCCCGGGAAGTTTCGCCGTATATCGTATGAAGGTGAATCGGAGTTATTTTGCACTTCTTTGTCTTTGAAATGTGTGCAGCGAATTTGTTAGTTTTCAGGTTATGTGGCAAACAAAGGTACCTACAGTAGATAGAGTTATCTCTTACTTTTGAGAATAACATTATAAATTGAACGTCATATTTATGTAGACTATTGTAAAAATAGGACCTAAGATTAAAGAGAAGTTATAATAATGAAAAGGAAAATAATTATAAAATTAAAAGAAAAATAATTATAAAATTAAAAGAAAATTATTCGAACGTTCATCTCCGAAACTACGGAATCGATTTTCATGAAGTTTTCTTAAATGGCCATGGTCAGGACATAGTTATGTAGTTAATATAAATGTAGTACACAGAGTACTATTGTAAGCTGCAGGGTCACGGCTAGGCCAGAAAAACGAAGGTGGAAAACTTTAAATGCTATATTTGGGCACACAATGCGAGAAAATATACTTTTAGCGAAATGTACAGAGAAAAATACAATGAGACACACGTTCGCTCTCTGTTGCCGATAAAAGACAGAACCGGTAGCGAACTACCCGAAATCATATCATAAAATTAAGACGGAAGTACATAAACTTTTAAAATGTTACGTCGTGAATGTTGTACATATTTGCCAAGTTAATACTTATATCAAAAGGAGAAGCTTTATGTGAGCGCGTCGCTAACATTCCCCACCCCAGTGCTGGCACAGCACTCATCACTGAACGGAACTCGAGCTACACGAGCCGCAGATCGCTTCCACACGCCTGTTTTCGTTTTAACATCGACCACTCTAATGCGACCATCCTTCCCTGGGTACACTCGCTGGATTATTCCCCTTGGCCATGTGTTACGTGGGCTGTCAGGATCGGCGATGAAAACAAAATCCCCAATCTGTAAAGGCCGTGTCTCCTGATTCCACTTTCTTCGAGGCAGCAAGTCGGGCAGAACCTCCTTGACCCATCTACGCCAAAACATGTCTGCCAGACATTGGGCTTTATGCCACTGTTTACGCAAAAAGGCATCTGAGTCATTAAATGAACCAATGACAGGCAAACCGGAAGAGCTGCCCAAAAGAAAGTGGTTTGGAGTCAAAGTTTCAGGTGATTCTGGGTCTACTGATACGTGTGCCAAAGGACGGCTGTTGACCATGTTTTCAACTTCAGTCAACAACGTGATAAGGACCTCGTCCCTTGGAGCACGCTCCTTCATCGTGACACGTAACGCGTCCTTCACGCTGCGAATGAGTCTTTCCCACGCCCCACCCCATTGAGGACTAGCGGGGGGATAAACGACCATTTCATAGAGTTGTTGGCACCAACAGCCTTAAGCTTGTCTACGTCTAACTCCCGTGCAGCTTGTTGCAGCTCCTTATCAGCCCCTCTCAAGTTAGTTCCGTTGTCGGAATAGAGATATGCGGGCCAACCGCGGCGTGCCGCCATGCGTCGTAACGCCATGATTAAGGAGTCCGCAGTAAGCGATGGTACCACCTCGATGTGAATCGCTCGGACTGTTAAACACGTGAATAAAACACCATATCTTTTTTGTCGTGCATTACGACCCCTGCCAACTGTAACCTCGATAGGTCCAAACAAGTCCAAACCGCAGTAAGTAAATGGCCGATGATGGTGAGCCACTCGAGCGTGAGGTAAGTCACCCATTCGTGGTACTTCTGGTTTGCATTTTCTTAAACGACATAACATGCAGCTGGATACTATATTTTTCACTGTAGGCCTCAAGCGAATAATCCAATATTTTTGTTTCAGATTATTTACTACCATTTCTTGGTTCCCGTGAGCGGCCCTGACGTGATGGTACCTAACAAGCAGACGCGTAACCGGATGCTTACCATCTAATATGATCGGTCTTTTCATTTGCAGATCCAGGTCAGATGCGGCGTCTATGCGACCACCGAGCCGAAGCAAGCCGTTCTCATCGAGATAAGGTGATAAGGTAAGTAATCTACTTTCTTTTTGATACACTTTTACCATTTTTGATTGCAGATATTTCAACAGGAAATGACTCGGCCTGCGCGTATCTCATCAGCAATGTTTCGGCCTTGGCGAGTGCGTCGCAGTCAACTTCACCGACAAGCTTTCGACATCTGTCGATAAACCTCAGTACGACGGCTGTCGCGCGTAGCAGACGGAGATAGCAGGAAAATCGCTGCGGATCCGGCACCGGCAAGCCAGCAGGAGACTCGAGCATGGCAGTAACAATCTCCGTATTTTTATCCTTTTCGGGGTAGATAATATCTGCAGGCCATGAGTCCCCATCGTGGTACAAAAATTCAGGACCATTAAACCAGCTGTCATGAAAGACTGCAATGTCAAACTCCTCGCGCGTAGCTAAGTCAGCTACATTCATTTTTGTGGGTACATACCTCCAGTCGTCTGCATTTGTAAGTTCATCGATTTCGCCCAAACGGTTAGCTACAAATGTTTTATACGACCGTGTGTTATTTCTAATCCATTGCAAAACTGTGACTGAATCGCACCAAAAATATTTTCGCTTAGGCGAAATTCTATGCTCTTTTATAATAGAACTTGCGAGACGCGCAGCTATTAGGGCTGCCTGTAGCTCGGCACGAGGCACAGTCAGCGGTTTTACTGGTACAACGCGGCATTTACTTGCTATAAATGCAACCCGTATCACGCCATTATCCACCCAACGCCAATACGCTACGGCGCACATTGCCTTGACAGATGCATCACTAAAAATATGCAATTCTAAATCTGCATAGTTAGTACTTACATTCGTAGCGCATCGTGATAAACAATGCGCCGTCGTAGCATCAGAGATAACGCTCGTAGCCTTGTCTCGTAGACGATGGCTCACCTGTAGTGTTCGAATTCGCTGAGGCGGAGGGGGCGGCGGTACAATTGCACTCGATAGTCGGCTCTGGTTGCATCTCACTCGCGCGCGAGGCGTCTTTCGCTCTCGTGCCGTAATATCTAGGTATGCGTATACGATCTATTTGTTGAAGCAAGTCAATCCAAATACACCATTTTTTATAAACATCGTCTGGTATGGCATCGTCCCAGCCTATGTTTAAGCGCCAAGTGTCTTGCAACATAATTTTACCTTGTATGGTAAATGGTGAAAGAAACCCAAATACATCAAAAATTGACATTACTACCTGTAGCATGATGCGTTTAGTAGGCCTTTCTTTGTCTTGAATAATATGTTTAGGAATACGCTTCATGGACATATCAAACCCCATCGTATCGTCGCATGGATACCACACAAGTCCCAAAGTACGCTCACCTTGATATTGCTGATCAATTTTAAACTTTATTGCAACATCACCTAGTGCCTCCTTTGGTACGCTGTCCAATACAGCGGTACTGTTGCTTGTCCAGTTACGGATTTCGAAGCCACCTGCTTTGTGAATATGAGAAATATTCCTAACCATTTCTATGGCAGTAGCTTCATCTGGTAAGCTATCTATATAATCATCCATATAGTGAGAATTATAAATAGCATTTACCGCGGCCGGCATTGACGACTCAAATCGACTAGCATTTAAATTTTTTACGTACTGAGCCACAAACGGTGAACAATTAGCTCCAAATATTAAGGAAGACATTACGTAAGTATCCACCGGTGCGGTAGGGCTGTCACGCCACAGAAACCTAAAGGCGTGTCGGTCCTCAGGGTGAATTTTTACCCTTAAGAACATGTCTTTAATGTCACCTTGTACTGCAATAACATTCTCTCTAAAGCGCAGCATAATACCTAACAAAGATGACAATAAATCTGGCCCTGTTAGTAAGTAATCATTTAAACATTTTCCGTGCGCAGAGTCCGCGGAATCAAAAACTAATCTAAGTTTTTTCTTATTAGGGTTGTCAACCCCAAAATGAGGTAAATACCAAGTTCGTGGTGCAGGTTGAACATCTACTAGTTTCTCAGCATAGTCATTTGTCAATAAATGGTTTATGCGTTCTTTATACCTATCTGCGAACCCTGTATCCCGATTCATTTTCCTCTCTATTCCCTTCAGTCTCCTAAGAGCATTAGGATAGGTATCAGGCATAGAACAAACGTCGTCTTTCCATGGCAGACTGACATACCAACGACCGTTTGAAAACTTTGCTGTTTTTTGTAATTGAGCAATAGCGGTGACGTCATTAATATTTTGACGTGGCTTACTTGTCACTCCTAAGGCGTCGACAGCAAAGTATCGCCTCACCTCCTCGTGGAGCTCCTGTAGCGTTAGCGCGTCGTCACCAGCGCTGGCGGCTGCGCCGGCGGCGGCGGCGGTGCCAGCCACCTGCGGCTGCGCGGCGCTCGCGGACACCAATAATGTGTGCGACGCCGGCGTCGCACAAGGAGTACGTTTACTCTGCGTCGGTCGCAGAACACCGTGCATGCACCAGCCCAAGGGGGTTAACGTAGCGGACGGCTCAACACTATTACCCAACCTAACTTCGAGAGGATATAATAGGTGATAGTTATCCTGACCTATAAGTAACTCGGGCTTAACATCTTTTGTACACAAGCTATCTTTTATATCACACAGATTTTTGTAATTACTACACTCGACAATAGAATAATATTGAACAGGTAAATTAAGCTCATTTATACATCGTAATTTAACATTATGCACCTTACTGTCTATACCGGTAATATTTACGTTTGTTACCACGCTGTCGCAAACCAGTTCGTTATCGGACCACGCACCCCGCACGTGCATAGTTTCTGTGTAGCCACTAAGTCCCGCGCGTTTAGCTAATTTTGCACAGATCAACGATACGGAACTCCCGTCGTCAAGTAAGGCGTTCGCACTTATTATACCACGTTTAGTAACAAGACGGACCGGCACTACTTTTAATAACACTTTCCGTTCACGCGCGGCGTTAATATGCGTCACTGTTTGAGCGTTGTCATCAATCGTAGATGTTGTCGTCACTGGGTCGCGGTGCTGACTGTCTTGCGTGTTTGATTTCTTTACGATATAGTGCAACAGGTTATGATGCGCCTGACCGCATCCCTCCTTATCGCACGCAGCTGCTGTGCAATCTTCCTTGTTATGACCAGATAATAGGCACTTATAACAAATCCCGTTGCGCTTCACATATTGCCATCTTGTTTTTCGGAGTGCCTTTTGAAATAACTTGCATTCGGTCAATAGGTGTTTCGATTTATGACAAAATTGACATTTATCATCTTGCGAATGTTGTGAATCTGATTGTAGTAATACAGTCTGCGTACGATTTCCTGAGCTATCAGAGTTATGCTTCCTTTGTTTACTGTTATCGTAAGAATTTGTGAAATAGACATTGGACGTAGCAGATATCTTAAGGGCTTCTCCATGCAAAAAATCGGATAAGATTTCCATTCGAGTCTTTTCTCCATTATTAATCAGAGGAAAACTGTAGTCGGACCATCGTGATAACAGTATTGTTGGAAGTTTTGATAATATAATCGACACAACACTCATACCTTGCAAGTATTCCATTTGTCCAACAGCTCGTACTCCAGCAACCATATTTTGCACTTTCACCGAAAACTGTACAATTTCTTTGTGGTAGTCTTGTGACATTGGTGACATTTTTCTAATATCCTGCAGTATTTTGGAAATAATAAGCTCAGGGTTACCGAAGCGAAGCTCCAACGTAGACATTATGTTAGCCGGTGAGCTCGCTGTACAAAGCAAAGCTGCTACAGCTTCTTTAGCTGGACCTCGTAGGCATTTCCGCAGGCGCCATAAATTCTCTTGTGGAGTGAAATTACATAACTCGCTCGACTCGTTGAAGGCTTGTTTGAATTGCAGCCATTCTAGGGGATCTCCAGAAAAATCTGGTAGCTGCTTAGGCGCACTTAATCGAGAGAGTAGCTGCTTATTTGGTGCACTAGTAGACGCCAAATCCTTTAATGCGCTGGCCAGCATATGTATGGTGCTGTTGCTATTGGTGGCCTCCTCTGGTTGTGGCGGCGCGGACAGCATTTTTGGTTTTGATTGTGGCACTGCAGTAGTTGATGTGGCGTTGGTTGGTTTGATGTCGACTAACGGTATATTCAGCTGGTGTGGCTGGCCCATTTGTTTATCCTGATCGCGGACTTGCTCCACCAATTCGTTGCAACTGCGTTCCAACCATTGCTCCACATCATTAGTGCGATCTTCATCTTGTGGACTGTATTTTTCTGATTCTTCTTCTTCAAGTTCGGCCAAATTCGCTTCTAACTGCATATCTATTAACTCCATTTTGATTTCAGCCTTCTTTTTCGCAGCATCCAAAAGCAGTTGTGCCCTCCTCGCTTTAACGGACGACGTGGCGCTGTGACTTGGTGTGGCGGCTGGTGTCTTAAATTGGGTTTTGTGAACCGTGGCACTAGTTCCAGAACTGCACTCCTCTGTTAAGTCAGCTGTTTTCGAATCACGTTCACTTTGTTCAATTTTACGACGCGCCTCGCCTCGGGTGCCCACCATATTGGTTTTGCTACTCGCTGGCGTTCTAATCATTGAATAAAATCCGGCCGAATGACCAAACTGTAAGCTGCAGGGTCACGGCTAGGGCAGAAAAACGAAGGTGGAAAACTTTAAATGCTATATTTGGGCACACAATGCGAGAAAATATACGTTTAGCGAAATGTACAGAGAAAAATACAATGAGACACACGTTCGCTCTCTGTTGCCGATAAAAGACAGAACCGGTAGCGAACTACCCGAAATCATATAATAAAATTAAGACGGAAGTACATAAACTTTTAAAATGTTACGTCGTGAATGTTGTACATATTTGCCAAGTTAATACTTATATCAAAAGGAGAAGCTTTATGTGAGCGCGTCGCTAACAACCATATACTATCGTAAGTAGTACTTTTAAAATACTCTACTAAATAAAGAAATATGTGTAAGCTTGGAGCCAAAGGGGACATTTTAAGACAGATTAGTGACATGTTGATCAACCTAATCTCGATTATATATTTCGCGTTGATCGTCTATTAAAAAATTCCCCTACTTTAGGGCCTCCCTTTATTGATTTTTACAATTTTCCTGGGAAGATAAGCAGTTGGATCCAGGCATTCTAATATCACAGTGTGGCGAACCATAATATTGTTATCATATGGTTTACCTCAGACCAGCAGGCCAGTATAACAAGAAAAGAATTTTCAATTATTTATTTAATACAGATTTTTATTGTTTAAAAAATATTTTTATTTATATGAGCCATTGTCAAAGATTTGTCAGCAGAAAGGTCCCACCCACGGTCCTTCTATTTCAAGTTTCTTTAATAAAGACTTGTTCCTGGCTTTATAAATAAACTGATTTGGAGGACTTTGTAAAACAATCTTCGCGAGCGGATTTTATTCCGATCTTACTATTGTCTATTTAGCAATCTGTGCTATTGTCGAGTAAGTGATTGTGAGTTGCTTTATTCTCTAATCTATACATATAATAAAACAGTAAAAATATTTTGTCTGTACATTTAGTATTTTTGACTGAAATGGATAGAGGGACACCTGAAAAGAATAATAGAACGCAAAAATATTTTTTTGGAATTTTTTGTCTGTCTGTCTTTCTGTCCGTCTGTCTGTTTGTCTGTCTGTATGTATGTACGCGTTTCACGCAAAAACTACTGGACGGATTTGAATGAAACTATTTTTTTTTGTATAGCTATTATAAGACTGGGTAACATATGGAACAACTGGAACACCTGATGAAGAACCATAACAGAACAGCTAAACTATAAGAAATATGGATATGGTATCTTCGCAAAAGTTTATCAATCTGACGAGCATTTTCTGTTGACGCATAAAAATCGAAGATCAGGATTATATGATGAAGAACTCCAAGAGACTGGCTACACTATTACATATAATGGAAATGGTGCCTTAACAAAAGTCGTTCAACCTGATGAGCATTATCTGCTGATGTAAAAAAATTGAAGATTATGGAACATCTGATGAAGAACACCAAGAGACCAGCTACACTATTACATATATGGAAATGGTACCTTACCGTACCTGATAAGTAAGCCCCTACATCCAAAACAACACGCATACTGTGCGGGAAAGTCAACGGAATCAGCACTACATAAAGTAGTAGTAACAATAGAATCCGCAATACAGGACAAAGCTATATGTCTTGGGACCTTTATAGATATTGAAGGTGCCTTCGACAAAACAAGATTCGGCTGTATGATCGAGGCCTTAAAGAGACACGGGGTCTCGGACACCGTGTCAGGATGGATATCAAACATGCTGGAGCAACGCAACATTCAGTTAGAGATATGTGATTCCACAAAGGTACTAGCTACCAAGGGATGCCCACAGGGGGGCGTTCTCTCCCCCTTCTCTGGAGCCTGGTAGTGGATGATCTTCTGAAGCAACTGAATGAAAAACACTACTTCACTATTGGCTATGCAGACGACCTAGTGATACTAATCACAGGACGCTCTGCCAACACAATATGTAGCCTCACCAGAAGTGCACTACGTATTGTAGAGTCATGGTGTAGAGAACACGAACTATCGGTTAACGCTTGTAAGACGGAACTGGTGATGTTCACCAATAAAAGACTACTAGGAAACTTTACTCCACCAAAGCTTTTTGACACAAACCTGAGACTGTCCAGCGAGGTAAAGTATCTCGGTGTCATTCTGGACAGCAAGCATGCCGGCAGGCAAGGGAAGCACTTCCCGAATGGGACAGTCGCTTCTCAAACGTCTGCTTAGGCTACCACGAAGGTATTTACGCATTATGATTGGCATAATTACTGGTCATTGTACACTAAATAAACACCTTTACACCCTAGGTCTTACAGACAGCCCACTATGCAGGGCATGCATGGAGGCTGAAGAAACTGCAAGCCACCTCCTTCTGGAGTGTCATGGCGTTGCAACTACAAGAGAAGAGTTCCTGGGGAACCCAGGGACCATGAGCGAAGCCTAGGCTTAAAAAGGTTCGGCGGTCTTTCGTGGGTCAAAGTGTAAAAATGTTTAACAAGCTCCCTGACGAGGCTATAAATTTACCGATGCAAAAATTTAAAACATATCTTAAAAATACTTTGATGAATAAAGCGTATTACACAATAAGTGATTATTTGAACGATAAAAAAGTTTGGTCTCTCCCTACAACTTCGCCACTCCACACTTGATTACATTCTTTTGATATTGTGAAAAAATAACCTTACCTTTCTTTTTTAAATTTAATTACATTGACATTTAATTGTTAAACATGTACGTGTATTGTGATCTTCAAGTGACTGAAAGTATTTATTTTTCTAAAATGTTCAAACTTGTGAACGGGTGTTGCCAGGGGATCCTGCTTCGATCCTGATTCGAATTTTATTTTTATTTTTTATTCTTAACCAATTCCTTGTGGTTACTTGATCACAAACATAACATGTTTTATTATGTTATTATTATTTTTTTACTTATATTTTATTTTATTTTTGACTGTATACAATCTAGTGTATGTATAAAGTTAATGAATAGCCCCCCTCTGGCATGCTAGGCGACCAAGACTGTTTCATGAGTTTCTTTCGGCATTTCTTCTCAGCAGTGGTCGTTCCGAAATGCTAGTAGTTTGTAGCTTTGAGACATAAAATATTATGATTAAATAATTAGTTATCGATGTGAAAAAGAGCCTTCTTTGAAGGCCAAGTTTCAATAAAAAAATTTGACTTTGACTTTGCCTGCCGTACACCATCGGCGGTTCTTCGCTTCCTAAAGAAGCTGGGCTGGCTCGAATGAAGTTCCGGCCCATCCTCCTCACGCAAAAAGGTCCCAAACTGGAGGCCTAATTGCGGAAAAGTGCATGTCCTCGATGGAAGTAAGAAGTAAGTATGGTACCTTAACAAAAGTCGTTCAACCTGATGAGCATTTCCTACTGTCGTAAAATAGACAGGACACGGGATAGAACAAAGAGGGACTCGGGCTGGGAGTGGTGGTACAAGGGAAATTGTAGATAACGAGCAGACGAAGATCGTTTATTGAATGAAATATCACTTTTGATTCATTTTAACACCGCGACTGAACTACGAGTACCTAATATATTCCCGCGGGACACGGGATCACGGGATAACCAAATGGCTGAAATTTTGAGTACTGGAGTTTAGGTTACTACAGTTTGGAACACAAAAAGATTTTTCATCTAAGCGAAACTCACGCGGGCGAAGCCGCGGGCAACAGCTAGTAACTTATTAATGCCTTAACCAATTGAGATTGACAAAAGCTTAATTAAGATTGTAATTTAGATATTTTACTAGTTATAGCTTTTGCCCGCGACTACGTATGTTTGGATTTTTTTACTGTGAATATTTCAAATTCTAAGCGGCCTGTGTTTATACATCTAGTCTATGAAACCCGCATCCGCGGGAGCTGTGCTTTTTCCCAGGATGCATTATTATACACACAGAATATACAGACTGACAAAAAAATAATTTTGGCTTCTATTTGCCCTGTAAGAACCCCATAAACAATTTTTTTTCTTATATATATCGCCTAAAGTACATTTATCGTAATGTCTTTATTTCCCATGTTATCTTCTCCTAGTATAAGAAAACTTCTTTACATGCCTGTTATTTCTGATTTTTCCAAGTAATGTAGGTATCTTCTTTGAAAGCGTGAAACAAATGTTTGTTCAGTAAGCAAATTATTCTGTTTATTCAGTATCCGAGACCGTTCATTTAATTGGCCATTAAAATGATATACAATATTTTAGATCAAAAATATACCTACATAAACTCTTCTCAAAGGAAACACCGCTTGCGAATAGCAAATGTAGAGAATATAAAGGCGAGGTGAGCGTTATTATCAAAACCTGAAGCTCTTGTAACGATCAGAAGTTGCCAAGTAAATAAAAGAATACATGGTAATAAGTTACGTAAACGCGGAGAGGAGAGAAATAATAACATGAATATAAGCAAAAACGCTTTGAACTCAGGTCGTTTGATGTTTGAGTGTGTATACGTACAGGAACGTAGAAAAATTTCAGCCGACGCACGACTTTTCCACAAGTTTCAACTGAAATTAACATTAACATTTGATTTAGAAACATTAAAAATTAACCGGCGAATCTATCTGCACACGAGTTGATCGTAAGTCAGCGGAACTGCGTCATTAAAGTTACAATGGCGTCGATCGCTAATAACCAAAAGACTAGCACTTAAGTTCTGAGGACGTCCATTGAGGCTCACTGACAAGGAAAGGTTTTCTTTCTGATGTGATTTTTTTGTGTGCCGAATTGCAGCGGGGGAGCGGGGCGGTGTGCGCGGGGAGGGCCGGCCGGGTCTAGGCGTGCGCACCCGGCAGTTTCTCGCTGGCGCGTGCAGACGACGGACGTCCGCGCCGCTCGCTCCCCCGGCCGTCACACGTTGGGCGACAATCATTCCAACCGCGAGATCGGCATGTTATCATATCGTGAGGTACTAATGCTTTCCGTATGTACGCTTTGTCAGTGATACGTTTGTTATGAGAGATCTGAAATTCACATAAATTCAAGTGATTGTGTTTCTTTTTGAAGATATATCTTAAAAACAGTGAATCGTGGCTATGAACTGAATTACCGTCAATTAAATTGATAAGACCATTAAAAACAAGTGTATACTTAATATCGAATTGTGATTATTAAACACAAGTACTAAAGTGAAGTGACACGTGGCATTTGTAAACCTTTCTGGAGGAACTGGAATTTAATTTGTAAGTACCCTCATTTTTTTCAGAATTTCACACTTTTCAGCACTGTGCAATAAAATTAGCCCCATATTAAATTCTCCATTATTTAGTACATGGGATTAAATCAAATTATTTTCTATTGACTTATATTTTGGTAAATAAATAGAATGATGACAGCGTTGTGTTTTAGCAAATTGAACCTTATTAATATTTATGGTAATGCTTAAATGGATTAAGGGAGTTCTGAATTCGCGCCTTCTAAATTGGTCAGTATTTGTGAGGAACTTCTGTTTGCGGAGCGCTGTTTCGAATTGAAAAGACGGCACTTTACGAATTATTATGCGAGCGAGGACCAACAAATCTCAAAATTGCTGCTTCGGTAAATAAGAGCCATGATACAAGTGATTATATAAATAGGCTTAAGTTGGGGCTTGCTCAATCTGTGTAATTTGTTCGTATATATATATTTATTTATATACTCGGCGTTCTGAATATTAATAGATATTTATTGTCTAAGACGCGGTCACCGAGTACAAAAATCTACTAAAACACGGTCACCGAGTACAAATATCTATTGAGATGCGGTCACAGAGTACAAACATCCACTGAGACGTTGTCACCGAGTATAAACATCCACTGACACGCCGTCACTGAATACAAACTTCCGCTGAGACGCGGTCACCAAGTACATACATTTTATTCCCAGCAGAATTAATTAACCAAGGATTGATTCAAACAAAGAGAATCTTTTTCCGCCGGCTCATTACGATCTCCAGTTTTTATTTTATTACAATTTCACGTAATTTTAGATTTTTCCGCGACTCGGCTTCGTTAAAACTTTATTGGAGGATTGAAAGCTGTAATGATGCTTGATAACTCTGTTTTCACAAACTTGATTTGGCTTTTCCGATTTCCGATCGAAGTTACCTGGTGATTACCTAATTGATATACAAAACTTTGTGAATGGTTGTTGACACGGATAAATCTTTTTACAGTAAATAATTGAATTGAGCTGAATTTTTCAGCAGTAATTTTACTTTTACAATCGGCGTATTAACACACTTATTTTAAAGTACTTAATGTTGGGTCATATTGACATGATTAATAGATCGGAACAAATGTTTATTGTGCTTTATAAAATTTATTACTTCGATGGCTTAGGCAACTGCCTATAGATAAATTGTATATTTATTGATCATAATCAATATCCTCTTTATTATCATGTCGTATCTACCTATTAGCATCTGATTTTGGCTTCGACGACGTGAAAATTAATATTCTGTGAGAACCAACCATTTTCATAATAAAAGGTTTTCTGAAAAATTAATATCTTTATCCACAGCTTATGATTTATCTTCCATTGAATTCGTATTTGAAATCGTTTATTATGGATAAATAAAATAAGAATATCTTTTCTTCTTTTAAGGTTCGAGGTAGATAAAAATTTAGATGGTCCCAACTTTGCAAGTAGTAGTAAAATAAGATTAAATAAAAGAATGGTTGTTTGGTCGTATATTTGATATAGGTAAGCTTTTCTCGAACTGAATATAGTTTAAACTAGAGCTTATTAAAGTTAAATAATCAATTGCTGAGCGGACTGTCAGCCGCACACATTATAACTTGCGATAACTAAAATAACAGGAGAATAGTTTGGAATAGTGCTGTCATAAAGGTGGTGGTACTATATCGATAGTATTGTGAATTTGTGAGACTATTGCCACTTCGAAAATCAGTTGACCCAATTGATAGTCAGCTTAATAGTTACATCAATTGTACCTATATTTCGTTGTTTACCAACGATAGTATCAAAACTATCGATGTATTTATACATTATCATGGTAACAGTTGTATTGATATTATTTATTTATTGATAAATATTGTATTGATAAATATTGATATTATTTATCGATAATATTGTAATACGATAACATCAGCCTGCATGGTGTAGCCTGCATGGTATTTGAGATGTTTTACTTAAATAGAGAGTTGTGTTTTGACAAATGTCAATAAGGGTGAAGATGTGTAGTACAGTTAAATTAAAGATTTACAACCAAAATACTTGTTTAAATCATAATTATTATTATAAGTAGATATTTTTTTAAGAAACTTCAATAGTTTTATTAAATAAAAAATATAAGCTAATTTTACTATCGATAGTTATACAATATCGACAGTTTAGCAACTCTAGAGGAGAATAGTTTGGAAGACAAAGCGGGCAAGTCAATAACGTAGAGATCATCGGATTAATATCCTCGCGGCTCCGACCCGGGTCGGTATTGACGGACGCGGGTCAGATCTAGTATAGTTTTCCTTGTTTATTGTACAGTGCGCGAAGATGTGTCGAATAAATAACCTAGATAACGATAAATATTAGCTGCGGTGCGAGGCTTTGCTCTCTTGCGAAATACGGATTTTTTTTGTGTTTTGACGTTATTTCACAAAATATCCCCCATAGTATTTGCATGACAGGGTAAAGATTTAAATAGGTTACCAAAGTTAGGCACATTTATATGAGTAAGCAAAGTAAACAATTTATTTGATTTATCTGCCATCCATAAATAATTATTTATACCTAAATACATACCAATAAAATTAATTAATTAAATAATTAATTACTACCCGTAGCTACTATCGCATAGTAGTACTATAAATATATGTAGTAGCAACGGGTCCGTCCAAATGTTTGTCAGGCGGAACTGATACCGGGAAATTAATTTGTCTTTGATCAGTACCTACATCTATTCATATAAAAAAGGACGTTAGCTGATTGACACATCAAAGAGGTTCTTCATATTGCGTAAGTGACACTACGATAGAAAATTTAAAAATACTACCCCTAACGGAGTGAAAAGGAAGAAATAATACATTTAGGTATCCGAAGCCACTAGCGGAAGCTGTGACATAGCATAAGCAAAGATTAAAGCAGCGATGTTTGAAGAGAAATGACCTTAAACATTAGCAACAAACATTTTGGATCATTTATTATTTAATTACAACTTAATTGAATTTGGCGACATTATGTTTTCCTTATAGTCGTTATTTTGCAAATAAAGTCGCCAGACGAATAAAATTGTCTCATCTAAAAAAATTACTGTTCTTGAGAGTAAAATAATTTGAGGTTTAAATTAACGTAAACTGAGCCGCAAGGAAATGCTAGTCCAATTTTTTTTACGAAACAAAATATTGTATTGCACAAACGTTGTATTGTGTAAGCTATTCGATAGATTGGTTTGATAAAATAACATTTTTCTGATTTGTTTCCTCTTCTCACGACCCTTAATCAGAGCCAATATCAGGAGCAGTATTGCTAGATGCAATTTTTTAATATCCGTAAGTCTTGGGATTGGATCTGGCAACACTGCTCCCGATTTAGGGTTCTGAATCGAGCCGTGCGTAGAGGCCTTTACGCTTTGCGTCACCAATGTACTTTCAAACTTATCATCTAATGTATCTTTGCCAAAAAGTCCTGAGCAATTTCCGTGGTCCATTACATTAACTTTAATATTTATGAAATATTTTCCTTAGCAATATGTAGCTGATATCCGAAACCCTTTCGGATTAGTATGAAGGCTGTGTTCTCATTAAAAGCGTGCAATGTTTCCATGTAAATTCTAGCCCGTGCCAACCTTTGATCTGAATTTCAGATGAGCATCAAAATATAAAATTAACATATTTGCCTTGTTACCTCACACATTATTGTTTTTTATTTTCTCTTAGAAACCATTGACTTTGAAGAAAAACAGATCTGACACTTTGATAAATGAGAAAAGAATCGTGCTCTAAGAACAAAGGAATAGTCGGGGCTGTGAATTTTCAGTTGTATGGAGGTGGTCACATTAAATCCTACGATGGTGATTTTTATAAACTACATAGATTATGATATTACAACTGCAAATTTAAGTGCAAAAAAAAAATCACCACCGCCGTTTTTTTAAACGCTATTATAAGACTCATATTGTTATAACTCTCAAATAAAAAATCCTACCAGGGTGATTTTTTGTTACATGTTTCCTTACGAATAATAAAAGCTTGATTTAAAAAATCACCAATAAATAACAATCCGAAATGGATTTTTTTATGAGTTGTAATTTTTATACTTTAAAAACATTCTGTACAAAAACAAAAAATCCAGCAATGGTGACTTTTATATATTATTCGTATACTATTGTAATGAACCTTATCCTCAATTTTTATAAGGGTGACTACAACAGTTTTTTTTTTATTAACTTTTAATTTTTTTTTTAATTCTACAGTCCAGAAAATTGTATATTCTTACGTAATGTGAATTATTCAATCTTAATTTTAAAAAACGACTCATGTTTATGAACCCGATTTCCTGTAATTAAATAAAAACCATATTGACATTTATAACGTTAAAAATAAATTTTATGACTAGAAAGCCTTATTATAAACCGGCCAACTTTTATTAACAGGTAAATTAAGTCTTATTAATTAATTGTGAACAGTAATCTCTATTGTAAACTTTTTTGTTTACGAGCAATTCAGTATAGTTTATTTACCCCTCCCATTTCATATCGGATCATCAAAATTATTTTTTTTTTATATAAGGATGTCTAAAAACTTCAAAATAATGTTAAGTATAAGAATCATGGTTGTAGGAATTTGTCGGTAAAAAAAATTTAAATGCCCCGCCTAGAAATGAAAAATTTGTTTTAATTAAGAAGTTGGTATTTTTTAAAATTAGAACTAAATATCTGTAATAATGCGGTCGATCTCTAACTAAAAGTACACACAGATCAAAAGAAATGAATAGCTATAGCAAGAGCAGCAGCTAAGTCCGTGAAGACCGATACATCATGACCACTCTGTCAAAAATGAACGACAGAAGGTCTCTCTGCAATTTTTGTTTGCCATCGACACGCGAAGAAGAATTAATAAATTTGTATTGTCTTCATACGCGCCTGAAGAGATAGAATCCTAGGTTTTTTCTGTACTTATAAGTTGGCAAACAGGCGTACGGCCCATTTAATGGAAAGCGGTCATCACAGCTTATGACAAGACAACTTACCTAAGACTAAGTCGAGTGACCTATTTGTCATTAGGAAGTAAGGCTTTAAAAGGCAAGATAACGTCATTAGTATCGCCATTTTGCAGCCATGATATAAACCACATCAAGTCATTTAAAAACTCTGTATGTGCATGATAAAAGGTGTTTGGGCCGACTGGCCTTACATCCTAGCTATATGCTAGAAGAACACGTGAAGTGTTGTGTACCAAGTTAAGAAATTTCCTCAGGCCGCGGCGCGGACTGAATGAAGTCCGCAACTTGGCTCGTTTGTACAAACTGAACTAGGAATTTAAAACAAGCGGCAACTTGTTCGCTCAAGTTTAATTACAAAATTGCGTGCTGCGGACATCGGACAACTTCATTTCACTTGTACCTTACTTATATCTTTCGCTTTATATCAAAGTTTATATGGTTTTTGCTTATATCTTCAGCAACTGCGCCCCATGTATTTCTTCCTAGAAATACATGGTGGACGTATTAACTATTTCTATATGGCATCCTCTTCTTCGTTTTAAATTAATATACTTTCACTTTCTTATTTAGACTTTCAGCATCATGACAAAAGATAAAACGTGATTTTTTCACGTATGAATTTCTGAAAAATATATTCTTTTTAAACCTTACTCTGTAACATGTATCAGCGAATTCAGTAGAATAGCTATTGAACTGTTATTGAGTAACAAATTTAATATTCGAATTTTCAATAGTGCCCCAGAGCTTAACTATTTTCGCTATATTTCTAAGAATTATGGTCTTTTTTCCAAATAATATCAATGTAAGAGATCTGAAACGCGGAGCAAAAGAAATGAAAACAAAAATCAGAAATTTTTTTGAGAATTTGTTGAAATATGTGCGTCTTTGTAGATCTTAGAAGCAAGAACCGTGATTCAATAGATAAGCCTTCACAGGCCATTGAACCGAGAGACAGTGCGGATCTACACAGTCCGATGAAGACGAGAAATGCCTAGGAAATGCCATTTCCGAATACTCTGAAATAGTCTGCTTTGTACATAGAATTCAGAATGGTAGACATGCATGACATAAGATGCATAAAGATACACTTTGCCGTTCGAATTTGAATTTTCATTTGCGTAGGATCTGTTCCTACTAATATTATAAACGTGGTAGGTTGTAAGAATGGATGTTTATTAGGTGTTCCAAGCACACATAGACATAGGGTACTTTTATCCCGAAATTCCCACCGGAGCGGATCTCCGGTGCGCAGCTGGTATTTCATATAAAAGACGGCAGATGACACATCTCTTACCTTATTATTTTAAATTCTTTAGTTCTGTAGGAGATATGAACCCGCAGTCAGG
>CM031584.1:641824-706459 GCA_018467065.1 Ephestia elutella
TGTAATAAAATTGTTGATGTTGAAACGGAACGCGGATGTTTCCTTTTGGCGCCGCTACGCGCAATCGGCGCGGGTGTCTTCCGCCCGGTTAGGCCGGCAAGCCTCCATCTTTTTTTATCTATATCTTTTGTGTGTTTGAGCCAGAGACCCGTGTCGCGCGCTATTGCCCGCCCGCCATTTTGTATTGGCCTTTTTGCCGCGCGAAGTATTTGTTTGTGACTTTTAATTGTTGAATTGTTGTACTTAATAAATAATAAGTCTTTGTGTTGTGCAAGATACATGTACTTTGATTGTGATGTGACGCGGAGGCATATATGGCCTTGTCGCATTGACTGCATCCGTCAAGAATAGCCTTCTGGAAGGACATACAGGTACTATTTCTGGGGATGAGATCTCAGGGGTAGTGGGTAACCTAGGGACCAACACCAGAAGACACCCAGAAGTAGTCCAAGAAAGAATCAACTTGGTAAGTTGTAGGAATAAGTTTATATTTAATAGATTAGTTTTAATGTTCCGTATGTTCTTAGGGTTCCGTAACTCCCTATATAAGTTATGGTGGTAGCAGAGTGCATTTAAATTAGTTTCTAAGCTCAGGTCGGACAGACGTAGTGCCGTATCGAATTGTTACCGTCAGTTACCCATCGGGCTTTTTTGTTACCCGGTCTTTTTCGGTAACGAACTTTCACGGTGCTTCGTTTGTTCCGACTTTCTGCCACAATAATACCTATATTTACTTTTAATTTATTTGACTTATGTGTTTTTTAAGACATAAAAGATATAAAAATTTAAATTCAAGTACGGTATGTTATTTAATTGTTTTACATATTTTGAGACTTATGTAAATTAATTTATTTAATAATTTCTACGAATTATAAATCAAATTTAACAAATTACTTATTGCAGTTATAAAAACTTAGTCGAAATGGCCACCCCGAATCGTACCTGATGCAAAGGTGCCTATAACGCTTGCTGCATTCCCCCGCTGTATCGCGAGGGATATGCGTTGCATCAGATACGACTCGGCGCGGTGGTCAACACCCCTATTTTTTAGACGCCTACCTAACTGCCGCACAAAAGTTTTGGCTTCCGCCCCCCTTGCACCGCTAACTTCGACGGCGAATGGGACAAATATGTATGTGCCTTTAAGAGGCGCATATTTAATATGTTTTTGGGTAGCCGCCCCAGCCCCACGCGTCGTCCTTGGCAGGTGGGTAGACGCGAAGATACTGACGCAGGTCGCGTCCCACACCAAGCAGCGCCCCCTCTCCCACGGAATAAGAGTGAGTCCGTCTGGCCTCTTGCCGTCTGACCGGCTCAAACCCGGAGGCTCGAGTGTGCATGGCACCTCCACAGACACCAGGGCTCGGCGGATCACATCGTTCAGCATATAATGCCGAGGGAAACGGCCCGCAGATTTGACGCAACTCAAGCCATGATAGCCCCTTGAATCTGCCTGCGCTCCACATATGCAAGTGTGGGGTTCGCATAAGCCACAGCCCAATCTGAGCGCCAAGGCCTCAGGGACCCATCATCGAGAGCAGTACCAATATGAGGCGATGGAAGGGCATGAAGCCAAGCTCCCGACTCTGGGGAACAAGCCGCCCTTAGCCGGGCGATATCAGCCCCCACAGCTGCCTCTAGCAAATGCCCATATCTTGCCTTACACAATAGGTCATCCCATCCGCGCTGCGCACCTCTGTCTACTGGGGGCTCGATGGAGGGACATGCCGATGACCAAGCAGTCAAGGCCTCCCTCGCATAGGGGATGTCTAGATTGTCGCCTTGCACTTGGAGTATATTACAACAACTAATCCGCAAACCCTATGGGAGGAAGCCAAGAAGGCCGGTACATTAATGTCCTGCAGACGCCTGATGCCCAATCCACCGTGACGGACAGGAAGTGATGCCTGTGACCATTGAGCCTCGTCGAGGTGGACATTGAGAATGGTCTCCAACGTAACTTTCATTTCTTCGTCCAATAGAGCAATCTCAGTAGGAAACAGCCACGTTGGAGAGGTCCTCATCATGTACACCAACTTTGGAGCAGACAGACAACCGCGCAGCAATGTCAGGGCCACATGCGCCGGTAACTGCTGCAGATGCTGATGCCCCCGAGCAAGCATGTCTCTTTTACCACGCAAGGCCACCGGAACAGCATCCTCGAAGATTGAACTGCCCAGGAGTGCGAAAGATTGTCGATCCAAGATCTTTACATCGGGCAAAATGTTCCGAAAAATATCGATATTCTCATCGCTTGAAATTCCACAAGAGTAAAGCTCGCATTTGGAGCTATTTATGGCTAACCCCATGTCGCGCAGTCCGCATACCAGTGCTTGGAGATCCCTTGCAACAATGTTTTGGGGCACCGCCAATCGTGCCATCATCTAGGTACCATATGTTAAGTGGCGCCTCCAACAAAACTATTAATTTGTTGATGGCTAAACTGAATAACAAAGGGCCTAGGGGGTCCCCCTGCTGCGCTCCAACCTGCGACGCAATACCCGCTAGGAGGCACCACCATCTTTGTAAACACATACCTGCCCCCCGCAGCTATCAGATCGCCAGATCTCCGCTTCGCATTGGGCTTGTGGTCAGTGTGTCTCACGACTGACATCTGCCAGAACACTCCGCTATGCTGCGTCACATTATCCGCTAGAAGGCGCCACCATCTTTGTAAACACATACCTGCCCCCTGCAGCTATCAGATCGCCAGTTCTCCGCTTCGCATTGGGCTTGTGGTCAGTGTGTCTCACGACTAACATCTGCCAGAACACGCCACTATGCTGCGTCGCATTGTACGCAAGCAACGGCGCTACTGTCATTGGGCACTGTAACAAATATCATCATTAGCCAAGTCGAAAAATGACGCTGCATGAAGGGTTATAAATCACGTTTTGAAAAGTGTGGTGCCTGTGCCTTGCAAGCACTATCGATAAAATTCGATAGTAAGTGACGTAAGCTCTTCTAAATCATCAAGAGACCCATCTGACTTCCGCCAAGTCAGTCGTAAAATCATATAAAAAGGCCAGGCAACTTGATAGCAACTTATACTAGTCTATAAGAAAGAATCAAACCATGAATAATATTCTTCAAGGAGTAAGTTAACCTACTCCATCTCATATGACAAGTATATCCTTATAATTAGTATGTCCTATTTTTCATGTCCCCTTTCTAACGTCCAGATGCTAGTCCAAGCGTTTCTAATGTCTCACATTATGATGTCCCATTTCCGAATGTCCTATGTCCTACTTACCTCGCATCCCAAAACCCTGGCGTTCCTATACACAGCTTGGAGCGCATGCGCCACTTGTGTAGCGACGCGACTCCATTTAGCACTCAACTTGCACTCAGCAAGAAACTCCTTCAGCTCCTGCACCGGGATCTCGGCCTCCATCAGTTTGAGGAGGTTCGAGACATCCCAGTCAGTGATACACAGAGGTTAGGTGGGTTTGGACTTAGTATAATTGCTAATCCAACCCTTCCGTATCAAAATGTCCCATTTACAAATGCCCCACATTCTAATGTCCCATTTACAAATGTCCCACATTCTAATGTCCTACTTACCCAGCATAACAAATTCCTGGCGTTCTTATACACAGCTTGGAGCTCATGCGCCGCTTGTGTAGCGACGCGACTCCGTTCAGCACTCAACTTGCACTCAGCAAGGAACTCATTTAGCTCCTGCACCGGGATCTCGGCCTCCGTCAGTTTGAGGAGGTTCGAGACGTCCCGGTCTGTGATGCAGAGTGAGGTTAGGTGGGTTTGCAGCTGTAGTCTTGTGATGCGACCTAAAACAAACCAGTTACCCTCAGGCTAAGAACAACAACTTTCTAGAACGTCTATTGCAAAAATTACAACCCGTAAGAGATGTTACTTGGGTAAAATAAAATGTATCAAAGCATTTAAATAAACACGATAATTGATTGTCATTTTTTTTAGCTTTTAACGCTTTTTAACTGCTGAAAGTGTTACAGCACCGGTCTTCTCACGTCATAATTTATAGTTTTTGACATTTCTAAAAAAGTAATAGGGTATTTGACAGTATTAAAAATATGAGTGATTCTATAAATATCCTTAAAGACAATATTTTTCTTTAATTTTTGAATATTTTAAAATGTCAAAAGAAGCACCGATTGTGTTAATAAGCTAATTCTAAAGTAATTTATTTCAAGCCCTTGACCACGTGATATGAAACGCTCCGCCATTTTCAATGACGTAATTTAGTTGGTAAAATCAGTCAAGTGTCAATTACATGTTCCGTTTCGCACTGTAAAAGTCGCAACGTTATTTTAGAAAAATTGTAAGACTATCTAGACCCTTTACGCCATTGCCATTAGTAACTTACATAGTTAATTAGTTTTGTCGCTCACATCAACATTTCAATTACATCGTATTTTATTGAAAATCTTGTTATGAAAACAAGGAAGTGATATTAGTGTACGTAAAACAGAACGGCTTTTAGTGACGATGCCCATAATACGCCACGGGGTTCTCATTGTAACGTATGGAGCTTTTAAGCGGTAACATGATTATTTTGAATTTTTTCATCGATTTTAAATCTATATACTGAAAATTAATCAAAAATATATATATCGTTAGTTTTCTAATAATGTAATGAACAATTTTAGATAGGTTTTAAAAAACAGTCAAATACCCTATTATCTGATATAACATATAGTACGGGCAGTTATGTAATGCTCCCATACATAACCTTTTAATGTTTCATTAAGCTATGAGCTTCATGTCATATGTACCTTGAGTGATTCTAAGCATTTTGAGCCCGGGGGGCAAAAAGAATCATGCGGCTACTAGCGGCTGGGGGCCCACAAAGGTGACCGCCACCCGTCAACTTTTGAAAAAATCTGTTCTTGTCCATGTGGCTACTAGGGCAACTTTGGTATCATCTTCGTATAAACCGAAGACGTAGAATTCATTTTTAATATTAATTATTTACAATTTAATAGTAATTTTACGAGAAAAACGTGTAAATGTGAAAATTTTGGTTAAAGATTTTTGCTTTGAGAGCTTATAATTTTTGTATAGTGACAATAAATATCAAACAAAAAATATTGTAATAAAGCGCATTTCATGCAAATTTTAAAAATTTATTAATAAAAATAATATTCTAAAATAATAAATTTATTAAAATTTATTATTTTAGAATAAATAAAAGGAGCGGTTTACGAGGACGTACTGGGAAGAACTCATTGACTCATCGACGCCGTGTGGGCTTTTATATTTTTTTTAGAATGGAAATTCTTTCTTAAAGTTATCCAAACTTAATATTTTCGTAATCTAGAATAAATAATTCTTATTACTTATATTTTTTTATTGTGGTTTACCCATATTATAAAAAGTTGTAGCGCTTTTAACCGAAAATTGATATTTGTTTTTTTATTTTTTAACAAAAATATGTTTTTTTTCTATGAAATGTTTCAATAATGGTCCTTGATATATGCAAAAATGATACGAAACACGATATAAAACTAAAACTGGATCGTTTGGATTTTTTTATTTTTATTGAAGCGTACGGTGCATACTTCCTGCTCGGATCCCACTGGCCCAAAAGGGTCGTACCATAGAGTAATCGGGCTTAAAATGCTTGGATGGATCCAGGGAACACCTCTGAGAAGTTTCAAAACATACTCCAAAAGTCCAGAGTACATGTCTACTACAAAGACCATTTTGTAAAATAAATCGCTGCGGCTGACGCGTCGTATAGCGCGAGTCCAGCTGAGCACTACGCGCTGCGGTTGTCAGATTTTTTTTCTCCAAATTTTTGTATAGTAGGATATTAAACAGATTATATTTTTAAAATCTGCATGAAATGCGCTTTAATACAATATTTTTTGTTTGATATTATTTGGCAATATACAAAAATTATAAGCTCTCAAAGCAAAAATCATCAACAACATTTTTCACATTTTTATGTTTTTCTCGTAAAATTACTATGAAACTGTAAATAATAAATATCAGTTTAGGTGTTCTGGGTGCAATAATTCAATAAACATACGAGGTCGGACGCACCAGGGCTTTATTTACAAAAGCACATAGCACACATACAGTAGAACACATAAGACAGAAATACAGAAATAGAAGGTGAAATAGGAAGGAGAAATCATAGAAAGTTCACAGCGCGAAGAATAGCAAAGCGAAAGAATATAAACATTAAAACATCGTTAGCTGTGCCGCGTAATAGGCAAAATGGAGCGCCGAGTAATACGGGCTTCGCGTCAAATGCAAAATCTCGACTGAGGACCGGTCGCCGGCTGAGCAACTCCAGCGCGGCGAGTATACGTATGTGTAGCTATACGGCTATGATGCCGATATCGCCGCATAGGTATGCCGGCTGGCTTTGCTCGCCGATTTAATTTTAGTAGTATGGTAAATGCGTGTGAATGGGATGTGTGTAAATTATGTATGATATTTATATATGTGTAAATAGAATAAATGTAAATAATATTAGGTAGAATGCCTACATCACTCCCCTCCAGAGACCGTGTCTACGGGCGATAATAATCCGGGAAGTGGACTCGTCTTCCTGAACGTGTCGTCCGCGTGACAGGAGTGTCAGGGACGTCTGAGTCATCGGAGACGATCCGAGGTTGGGACTGTGGAGGGATGGAGATATGATCCGATGGGAAATTGTCATCAGACAGTATATAAGCCGGTTTTAGACGATTTATACTTACTGTTGTGCTGTTTCCCTTAACACGAATAGTAAAGTACTTGACACCTCTCTTCAGAACTTCGTGTGGCCCTGTATACGCAGGCTGAAGTGAGCCACATAGCATTTCTTCCCTAAGGAATACGTGGCTACATGTGGCAAGATCTTTATATACGAAGGTTCTGCGTGAAGAGTAGTGCTGGGTTGGAACGGGACGTATGTTCTGAGCAAATGACTTCATACGTGCTGTAAAGTCGGTAACATCGGTTGTATAACCGGTAATGTTATCGCCAAAAAAATCACCTGGGAGGCGAAGTGGCTCGCCATACACCAGTTCGGCCGAAGTGCTTCGCAGGTCTTCCTTGAAGGCACTCCTGATGCCCAGCAGAACAAGTGGTAGCGTCTCCGTCCAATTCGAGTTGGCATGGCAAGTTATGGCTGCCTTTAGGTGCCGGTGAAAACGCTCAATCAAGCCGTTGCACTGTGGGTGGTAGGCGGTTGTCCTTCGATGATCGAAACCGATCGATTTGGACAGTTGCTCAAAGAGTGCTGACGTGAACTGTCGTCCGCGGTCTGTAACTATTTCGACAGGACAACCGTAGCGGGATACCCAACAGGCAATGAAAGCTTTGGCCACTGTTTCAGCGGTAATATCGGTAAGCGGTACAACTTCTGGCCATCGCGTGAAGCGATCGATGAGTGTTAGGCAATACCGATAATCACCATCTGGTGGTAGTGGGCCGATCAGGTCTAGATGAACATGTTTGAATCGCGCTGAAGGTAAATCGAGCGTACCAATAGGTGACGCGACATGCCTGTTTACCTTCGAGCGCTGGCACGCCAAACATGCTTTAGACCACTCACGGCAGTTCTTACGCATCAGTGGCCAAACGAAGCGCTGAGCTACGAGCTTGGCTGTAGCATTAGCACCTGGGTGGCTTAGTGAGTGGAGGCAACTAAAAACTTGCCTACGAAGTTGTATGGGGACGAAAGGCCTGGGGGTTGGTGTACTGACGTCGCAGTACAATTCGGTACTACTCCCAGGTATACTCGATTTTTTCAAGCGAAGTGAACTATCGACTTGTAGGTATTCCAATAGTTCCGGATCTGTAGCTTGGAGTTTGGCCATGACTTTGAGGTCGACTGGCATCTCCAGTTCACAAACGCGGGAAAGTGTGTCAGCTACGACGTTATCTTTGCCCGAAATGTGACGAATGTCGGTTGTGAACTGTGAGATGAAATCAAGATGTCTATACTGACGTGGCGAGCAGTTACTTTTCCGCTCATGGAAAGCGTAACATAGCGGCTTATGGTCAGTATAGATGGTGAAGTTAGTCGCCTCTAGCATGTGTCGGAAGTACCTTATGCTCTCGTATATGGCAAGGAGCTCACGGTCGTACGGAGAGTACTTCGTTTGCGACGGGCTCAACTTGCGTGAGAAAAATGCCAAGGGCTGCCAATCTCCATTCTTTAGCTGCTGTAGGACTCCACCTATCGCTGTATCGGAGGCGTCTGTGACAAGTCCTAACTTAGCTTGCGAATCAGGGTGGGCCAAAGAGAGCTGCATTGCAGAGGTTCTTCTTGCAGGCTTCAAATGCATCGAGAGAGTTTCCTGTAATGGTGACGGGATGAGACGCTTTGACCGATCCAGTGAGCAACGCGTTCAGAGGAGCCTGGAGCTGGGCAGCATTGGGCAAAAAACGCCTATAAAAATTAACCATGCCAAGAAATCTCCCAAGTTCCCCTGACCGTCTTAGGCACTGGAATGTCAGAGATGGCCTTGACCTTGCTGTCCAAGGGCCTGGTACCGCTTTCGGATATCTGGTAACCCAAAAATGTTACCTCAGACACACCGAAGACACACTTCTTCATGTTGACCAGTACGCCGTAGTTTTTCATACGGGTGAAGAGCTGTCGCATGTGATCTTCGTGTTGGGCTTCCGTTCTGCTGTATACTAAAAAATCGTCCAGGTACGGACAGCAAAAATCAAGGCCCCGGGTCATATCATCCACGAATCTCTGAAAAGTCTGCCCCGCGTTACGTAACCCAAATGTCATGAACGGGAATTCATACAATCCGAAGGGTGTGGTAATCGCAGTCTTCGGTATGTCGTCCTTAGCTATAGGAATAAAATGGTACGCTTTTACTAAATCAATAACTGAAAAATATTTACAACCAGACAGACAGTGTGAAAAATGATGTATATGACGGATTGGGTATTTGTCTGGTATAGTCCGCGCGTTTAGCAAACGATAGTCCCCACAGGGGCGCCAACCATTGTCCTTTTTTGTTACGAGGTGTAAAGGTGATGCCCATTGACTATCGGACGGACGCGCAATACCATTAGCTATCATAGCCTCAAACTCTTGTTTGGCTATCTTTAGTTTATCGGGGGCTAAACGACGGGGTGAACATGATACTGGAGGGCCTGGTGTAGTTCTAATATAATGTGTAGTGTTGTGTTTGACGGCACTCTGATAGCCAGCAGGATGTGTAATTTCGGGAAATTCTGCCAAAATATTATGGTACTTACTGTTGCCGCCAGTCGGGACTTTAACACTAGTCACAAGGCAATTAGCTGTAAACACAGTAGTTATAGCACTAACATTGGTTAAGATGATGATGGGTTTCGTGACGTCAGCGACTACAAAGCGCCACGGGTAATCCCGTCGCAAACCTAAATTTAAATTTAATTCAATATAACCAAAGGTATCAATAGCTGAACCGTTGGCAGCACTAAGTTGATAATCAGTTTTATGTCTACTTTCTCTAAGTGCAGAAACTGGGAACACACAAATATCACTTCCGGTGTCTATTAAATAGTTTATCTTTGTCACGGGATCCACGATGAAAAGGCGACCGGTGGAGCTGTGGCAGTCATTCGTCGCCATCACTGACTGCCTGTGGTGTTTCCCGGTCCTGGCTGGAAGTCGCAGGGTTTCACGCAGCGGCTCGCCTTATTTCCGTGCTTATTGTGGTACCAGCAGACTGGAAAACGGCGGTAGTTCGACTGCGACCTGGTACGTGACGCTGATCGGCTGCGTGGCGTGTGTCCCTGGCCACTTTCGCGTTGCCGGGGTTGTCGCCTGGATTGCGAAGCTAATGCACTGACTTGCCTCGTCAATTCTGCTACCTGCTTAGTCAGCTGGTCGATCTGGCTAGTTGATGAAGACGTAGCGGCAACCTGCTGTTGCGGGGTTGCGATGTCGTTAATTCGATCAGCGAGCTCGGCTAGTGCATCCAACGACATAGTTTGTTGCGATGCTACGATAGGTTGCAATCCCGTTGGCAAACGGCTCATCCAGATAGTCTTCAAGAATTCCTCAGGTATGGCGGGACCAGCGAGGTGTTGTAGGTGCCGCAGAAATTGTGAGGGTTTGCGACTGCCAAGCTGCTCGTGCATGAGCAACTGCTTCACCTTGTTTTCACGCGATACGGATAGGCGCTTGATTAGTTCCGACTTCAAGCGTGCGTAGTTTGCTGGGCCAGTAAGAATGTCTTCTGCCTCGGCTGCGTACTGCCTGTCCAGAGTTGCCAAGACGTGGTAGAACTTCGTCGCGTCATCGGTGATCCGCATGATTGCGAACTGGCCTTCGACCTGAGCGAACCATATCGCTGGCTTCTCTGGCCAAAATGGTGGGATCCGCATGTGGTGTGGTGGTGTAGGCGCCAAAGGTGCGGTAGGATCGGGCGTGGCATCCTTAGGATCCGAGTCCGCCATCTTGTCTTGCCTTTTTGTGCGCACGGTTACACGCGGGCTAGTCTCGTCGTCGCTGGACATATTTTCCTCTTCTTCTCTCTGTGTTCGGTCCGGGTCACCAGTTTAGGTGTTCTGGGTGCAATAATTCAATAAACATACGAGGTCGGACGCACCAGGGCTTTATTTACAAAAGCACATAGCACACATACAGTAGAACACATAAGACAGAAATACAGAAATAGAAGGTGAAATAGGAAGGAGAAATCATAGAAAGTTCACAGCGCGAAGAATAGCAAAGCGAAAGAATATAAACATTAAAACATCGTTAGCTGTGCCGCGTAATAGGCAAAATGGAGCGCCGAGTAATACGGGCTTCGCGTCAAATGCAAAATCTCGACTGAGGACCGGTCGCCGGCTGAGCAACTCCAGCGCGGCGAGTATACGTATGTGTAGCTATACGGCTATGATGCCGATATCGCCGCATAGGTATGCCGGCTGGCTTTGCTCGCCGATTTAATTTTAGTAGTATGGTAAATGCGTGTGAATGGGATGTGTGTAAATTATGTATGATATTTATATATGTGTAAATAGAATAAATGTAAATAATATTAGGTAGAATGCCTACAATCAGAAATGAATTCTACATCTTTGGTTTATATGAAAATGATACCTAATTTGCCCTAGTAGCTACCTTTGTGGGCCTCCAGCCCCTAGTAGCCGCATGATTCTTTTTGCCCCCCGGGCTCAAAATGCTTAGAATCACTCAAGAAACATATGACATGAAGCTCATAGCTTAATGAAAAATTTAAAGGTCAATTACATAACTGCCCGTACTAATAATAGCAATTAGCCTATAAGATAAAAATATTTTCCAAAAAAAAAATGAACCGACTTCCATTGTAAAAGTTAAAATCATGAAATAACTTAATAGGCAGTTTAATCAAAAAAAAAAATGTATTGGCATGCTACCTACTGAATGAGGTGAAGTCGGTGCCAAGTGCAAGGATATTAGGCATTTTAATTTAGTATACATGATTCTAATATTAATTTAGATGATTTAATTTTTAATTTGGCACCGACTTCACCTCATTCAGTAGGTAGCATGCCAATACATTTTTCTTTTTGATTAATCTGCCTATTAAGTTATTTCATGATTTTAAGTTTTACAATGGAAGTCGGTTCATTTTTTTTTGGAAAATATTTTTATTTTATCATTTTTAGTGCACTTAGCGCAATTTTGTTTTCATAAAAACTTAAACTTATTTTTTCACGGGCCAAAATTTAAGAAATCGAAAAGTTTTATGTCAGTTTGATTTGAAATGTCAGAACTTGTCAGAATTCCACGGAATTTTTGGCACATAAATATACCAAGAGCCCGCGACGACCAACCTGCCTTATTTCAAAAATGCTGAATGTTTCTCTGTGTGGGATATTCGTGTAAAAAAAATTACTGACTACGCATGAAATTTGAATCTTAGTTGCTTATGCATGTAATATGGATAGTAAAAGTGAATGTTAAAGGTCGAAAGCACCTTTGGGGACCTCTCAAAGTATTATTAAATTCAGCTATTATAATAAAACAAACATGACTATAATTTAGTAAAGTTACAATGTCTGGCAGGGGTTTGTATCTGCACCAATAGCTTGGCAATGGATGGCATGATTTCTCTAATTATTCGGAATAAAATCTTAAAAAACTCTTACTTTAAGGAAATTAAGCTACCACTTTAAATATGATTGCTAGAAATTATCTGCCTAAGCAATCGTGACCCAACTTTTTTAGTCGCTAATCGCTATTTCCGTGTTGGGGACATGCATAAAGAATCTTGAGTTTTCATAAAATAAGGAAGGGCATGCTGTCGCGGGCTTTTGCTCTATAATCCAATGTTTGAATTTATATATTTTGTTAGGTATCTTTAAAATTACCGAACAGATTCTGACGTGGTTAAAATGGGACCAACTTGGGAATAAACTATTTCGAATAAAACAATAATTTCGGAAATCAGTCCACTATAGGCGGAGAAATCGGCGAACATACACTAGTGGTTCTGTGAGAACAGTAGACCTCGCGAGCCCTTCCACGAAATAACCGATATTTTACCGTGTCCCTGGCTTAGAAGAGTTTTGAAACCAACCTACCAATGCTGTAAACTGTAAAGAAAGTAAAAAGTTCTTGTGGTTGGTCAATACCACTAAAAAATTGACTGAGACCTGCCTTTTCCGCCTCGAAATAATATAAATAGGTAATAATAATAAATATATACCGACAAATCACACAGATTAAGTTCAAGACTTTACGGGATGCTAATTTAACAATACTATATTTTATAACAAATACATATATGTATAAATAAATATCCAAAACCCACGTCAATCTGAAAAAGATTATTTTCCATCTTGACCCGACCGGGGATCGAACCCGGGACCTCTGGTGTGGCCATTGGTGTGGCCGTCTGGCGTGATGACCGTTAGGCCACGGAGGTCGTCAGACGTCAGAAATGCATGGTTTGACCTATTGGTTATATAGGTATGTAATTTGCGCAACAAAATTAAAGTTCAAAAAGAAAGTTCTATTTGAAATCGAATCTATTACATACATATACGTATATATTACTTTTTTTAATAGGATTCTAATCATACAATGAAGTTTTTTGATATCACATTTATTTCAAGTGTTCAAGATAATTCCACCAAGCAAAGCAATCCACAATACAATACCATTAACCAAATAAATACTTGATTTTTTTTTCAGTTTGCGTGTACCACCCTCGATCTCTTCTATGCTTCTCATCAGGCAAGATAGAGGTCAAACGCACTCAGTTTAAAAAAAAATACACGCAATTCAAACAATCTCTTTTTAATCAATAAATCAAGTCACTCTTAAATGAATTTGCGAGTATTAAAAGCTTTGCTGCGCCATCTATTGATTTTTTTGTGAACTATCGTATAAGAATTTAATGTATGGATTTATAACGGTTTTATTGAATTTCACTATGTTGTTCATACAAAAAAGTTGCGTCTTAATAAGGATAACAAAAATGTCTAATGACATTTTTGTTTTTTTTTAAATAGCTGAGATATAAGGTTTTTTTTATATATTATCGCCATTTTATAAAATTTCGAAAAACTGGCTCGACTAAAAAATTCTATAAAATTACCGAACCTGCTCACAAAATTTCATAAGAATCGGTTCAGAAATGCGACCTGTAGGTGATAACATCCGGACAGACAAAAGAATTTTCGGCTAGTGGAAACTGAGACGCTTCGCTCGCTGCGCTCGCTCGGTCGATAAAAAAAAACCATACATACATCGAAACATATAACCTCCTCCTTTTTTGGGAAGTCGGTTGAAAAATTGCAAGAAAGCATTTGCCCAGCAACGAAACCATCATTGGCTCAAAATGAAAATAAACTGAGTGAATTAATAAAACCATCTAATAATAATATATGCCGCGTCGGTCTATTCGCGAAAACCCCAAAAACTAACACATTGGAATATACGAGATAACGCAGATTAAACATGTGTTGCGGGAATATAGTGAGACACAAAGTTGGTAGATGTCTGACTTTATTTTACATTATTCTATCTTATATACTATATATTCTTTTCTTTTACACTTATCTAGTTCGAACCAACCAAGCTGGTTGGTTCCCCTTTTTTTCCCCTTTTCCCCTATATATATATAGCTGCATTACCACTGACTGACTCACTGACTGATTGACATAATTAGTTTGTTCTACGGAATTGCAAACTTGGAAAAAGTAATGATGGGGAAGTGTGGAGGGGGGTGAGGAGGCACCGGGAAAAATACGAAAGTGGAACTTGGAGCAGTTCCGGACTGATAGGGGGTACTGCCCGCGGAAACCATAATAGATAGGTGGGGGTGCTCGACCAAATGTCATAGAGGACCCTGGGCAACGACCACAGCCGGCGGTAGTCTATGGTTTTTCTGACTTTTTTTTTTTTCTCCATACTAAATTTTGTTTTTTCATACAAACTTTACAGGGGGTTTTGGGGGGGAAAACGGACTCGTAGACTATTACCGTCATAGACAATTTTTTATGTTGAGACCGTGGGACCCCCAAACTGACAGGTTTTTTTTTTTTTCGAAATTTTTTTCGGCGAGTTTTGTATGGGCCAGCCAAGTCACCAGCCGGGGAGCCGAGGCCGAAGGCCGAGCTCCCCCCCCCCCCAGCCGCGCAAGCGAGGCCGGAGGCCGAAGGCCGAGCTCCGTCTCGTGCGAAAAGAATTGGGCGAGGCCGAAGGCCGAGCCATTCATGGATGACGTGATGATGACAACTCGTACCTCAAGTCACCAGCCGGGAAGCCGAGGCCGAAAGCCGAGGCTCCCGCGGCAAGCGAGGCCGCAGGCCGAGCTGCGTATATGAATCCGAGATGCGAGGCGAGGCCGGAGGCCGAGCCCCTCCTCCAGCCGGGGCAAGCGAGGCCGTAGGCCGAGCTGCGTTTTAACAGCAAAGAGCATAAGGCAAAGTACTCTTTCGGCTCTTCACCTAATCCCAACCGACAACATTTCTTTGTAGATGACTTTTTCATAATTTCCCAACAAATTTCGAACAATTCGCAACTGCACGGTTTTAATGCCCCTGCACGCGAGGTGCTTGCACCTCGCGCAGCCACCAAAAACTAGTACATTATCTAAAATTAAACAATCTGTGAGCTACGAGTATCTTAACCGCTAATCGCTCACGTCTAATATTGTGCGGTACTGTGGAAATGAGATACGACACAGTACTCTCCCCTTAAAAAAAAAAAAAAATAAAAAAATAGTTTCACACTGGTTGTGCCTAACTATTAAATCTAACCGTGCGTTTACTCACTCTACCAGATCTGGTGACGTATACATGTGTCTTTGATAATATCCGCATTCTCGCTAGGCAAGAATGCAGGTTTGAGCCTATCTATCGAAACTAAAATTTCCTTATCTAATTTCTTAATTTTAAATAGTTTGTAATTCCTGTCTAAAACTGGGAAAGGACCTTCATACGGAGGTACAAGACTTTTTCGTACGGCATCTGTTGTCAAAAATACATGACTACCGGCCTTACTTATAAACGTTACTTAAATTTTAAGTCATACTTAGGAGCTGCTTAACAAAAATTCTTACTTATAAACGTTGCTTAGTTTTAATGAGTTGCTTAGCAATGACTTTAATGCACTGTCAAATTAAGCAACCTCGTACCCTTGTTTAAACCCGTAAGTAACAAGATGGCAGTTATTTGGGCACCAGCTGATTCCGTCCGAAGCGTCTTTGTAGCAGGTAGCGTCCTCTTCAGCATTGTTTGTCTGTTTGCATTTGTAGTTGTTTCTTTTGTGTTTCGTGTGATAATGGATTTTTTAAAAGTATAAGTAGGTATAGATTTTGCAAAGAAAATATGCAAAACATATTAGAACTATTATAGAGGAACACACTCATTTTTTGATGGATGGATAGATACATCTTTTTAGCAATAATCATTATTTATGCCAAAATTCCTAAATACAATACAAACAATGAAACGAAATTGGTACCATAGTCGCTTCGAGCAACAAGGACTTCCGCGCGCGGCACGGGAGTCCGTGTTGCTCTATGCGTGGTCGTAAAATAATTTAACAGCGAAGCTTTTTTTGGCATTTTAATTTTCAATTGAATGATACCAATGTTGCCATTTCATAACGTTAAAATGGCAAATACTTTTTTAAGCTGACAACATTTCGGCAGTGTTGCGAGAGTAAAATACTTTTTGTGTCATTAACAGTCATTAGGTAAGACAAGCTTAAGTAACGTTTATAAGTAAAGAATATTTAATTACTAATTAGGGAGTTAAGTAGTCATTAGTTAAGACGATGCTAAGAAGATCATTAGTAGATTTTTATAAGTAAGGCTGTACATTTGTCCAGCCTTAAATGTACAAATGTTGTGGCTCTTAAACTTTCTCGTTTCCCTTTTTCCGTAATACGATTGATATTCTCCCGTAGTTGACTGACGAAATCTTCACTTGCTGTATTCCTTGTTTCTTCAAAAAACTCTCCTGGCAATTTCAAAGTAGTTCCATGTAACATCTCTGCAGCACAATGTCCGGTGTCACTTCTAGGACAAAACCTTAATCCTAACATAATGGATGGCAAAATACTAGTCCAATTTTTCTCATTTTGCTTTGCCATTATAGATGCCTTTAACGTTCTGTGAAACCTTTCAACCATTCCGTTAGCCTGTGGGTGGTATGCCGTCGTTCTTATTTTTTTAATGCCTAGGTATTGAGATAAGGATTCGAACAATCTAGATTCGAACTGACGTCCTTGATCTGTTGTTATCCTCAATGGACATCCAAACCTCGTAATCCATACATATACATATATACGGACAAATCACACAGATTGAGCTAGCCCCAAAGTAAGTTCGAGACTTGTGTTGTGGGATACTAGCTCAACGATACTTTATTTTATAACAAATACATATATAGATAAACATCCAAGACCCAGGTCAATCTGAAAAAGATCATTTTCCATCTTGACCTGACCGGGGATCGAACCCGGGTCCTCCGGTGTGGCAGTCCGGCGTGATGACCATTTGGCCACGGAGGTCGTCAATCCATTCATTATACACGGTTCTCGCCACCACATCTGCGGTTATATCTTCTACTGGAAAAGCTTCAGGCCAAGAAGTGCATCGGTCTATTATCGTAATCAAATAACGTTTACCTTGTGAGATAGGAAGTGGTCCAACTATATCGATATGAATATGTTCGAAACGCTGAGCTGCCTCAAATTTTCCTAGCGGTGCAATTGTATGTCGTTGCACTTTCGCTCGCTGACATGCAACGCATGACTCACACCATTCATTAATGTTTTTATTCATATCTCGCCATACATATTTTTGAGTAATCATTTTTTTTGAAGTCCGCTTGCCTGGATGACTCAAACCTTGTAACCTTTCGAAAACCTTTTGACGGAAAGATTCAGGTAAATATGGTCGAGTTTTTCCTGTAGATACGTCACAATATATTGTTGTCTTTGAGTTTGGAATTACAATTTCTTTGAATGATAATGATTTATTGTTACGTAATTGTAGTAACTCGGTATCTTGACGTTGCAATTTTGCAAGCTCTTCATAATCTATCACCGTAGGCAAAAAAAATTCCTCAACGGAACGTGATAATGCGTCTGCTACTATATTATCTTGTCCGCTTATGTGACGTACGAGTATATCCGTGCTGTATTGTGATGTGTAGTCCAGCTGACAAACTCTTCTCGGTGTATCGTTTAATGATGGTTTCTTCGTAAAAGCAAATGTAAGAGGTTTGTGATCGGTGTATATAGTAAACTGTCTTCCTTCGATTAATCTCTTAAAATGTTGTACTGCCATATACACTCCAAGTAGCTCCCTGTCAAAAGTTGAATATTTCTGTTGCGTCTCTGTTAATCCTTTGGAATACAAACCGAGCGGTTGCCATTTTCCTCTGACCTTTTGTTGTAAAACGGCACCGACACAATTTGAGCTCGCGTCAGTCATTAGAGCCAAAGGTGCGCACCGTACAGGATGAGCGCATATTGCTGCATTAGCGACATTCTTCTTACATTCTTCAAAAGCTTTTTCTGCTTGATGAGTCCATGCAATCGTAGAAGTGTCGTTCTTTTTAGTATTATGTAAATAGGCATTTAACGGGCGTTGTAACGCGGCTGAGCCTGAATTATTGCGATAAAAATTAACGATCCCCAGGAATCTTCTTAAATCTTCGACAGTATAAGCTGTAGGGTCACGGCTAGGCCAGAAAAACGAGGTGGAGAACTTTGAATACTATATTTTGGCACACAAATGCGAGAAAAGATATAATTAGCGAAAGTACAGAGAAAAATATCGTTAGACACACGTTCGCTCTCTGTTGCCGATAAAAGACACTCACCGGTAGCGAACTACCCGAAATCATAACATAAAATTTACCGGAAGTACAAATATTTTTAAAATGTTGCGTCGTGGATGTTGTACATATTCGCCAAGTTAATACCTATATCAAATGGAGAAGCTTTATGTGAGCGCGTCGCTAACATTCCCCACCCCAGTGCTGGCACAGCACTCAACACTAAACGGAACTCGAGCTACACGAGCCGCAGATCGCTTCCACACGCCTGTTTTCGTTTTTACATCGACCACTCTAATGCGACCATCCTTCCCTGGGTACACTTGCTGGATGATTCCCTTTGGCCACGTGTTACGTGGGCTGTCTGGATCCGCGATGAAAACAAAATCCCCAATCTGTAAAGGCCGTGTCTCCTGATTCCACTTTCTTCGTGGCAGCAAGTCCGGCAGAACCTCCTTGACCCATCTGCGCCTAAACATGTCTGCCAGACATTGGGCTTTATGCCACTGTTTACGCAAAAAGGCATCTGAGTCATCAAATGAGCCAATGATAGGCAAACCGGAAGAGCTGCCCAAAAGAAAGTGGTTTGGAGTCAATGTTTCAGGTGATTCTGGGTCTACTGATACGTGTGCCAAGGGACGGCTGTTGACTATGTTTTCAACTTCAGTCAACAAGGTGATAAGGACTTCGTCCCTTGGAGCACGCTCCTTCATCGTGACACGTAAAGCGTCCTTAACGCTGCGAATGAGCCTTTCCCACGCCCCACCCCATTGGGGACTAGCCGGAGGGATAAACGACCATTTCATAGAGTTGTTGGCACCGACAGCCTTCAACTTGTCCACGTCTAACTCCCGTGCAGCTTGTTGCAGCTCTTTATCAGCCCCTCTCAAGTTAGTTCCGTTGTCGGAATAGAGATGTGCGGGCCAACCGCGGCGTGCAGCCATGCGTCGTAACGCCATGATCAAAGAGTCCGCAGTAAGCGATGGTACCACCTCGATGTGTATAGCTCGGACTGTTAAACACGTAAATAAAACGCCATATCTTTTTTGTCGTGCATTACGACCTCTGCCAACTGTAACCTCTGTGGCAGAGAATCCGGACAAACTAGGTGGCGGGAAGATTCGGTACCGAAACTTTACCGGGAAAAAACCACAGCCACGCTTCACATCTCACAGGAAAAAGTCACAATAAAGGGTTTTTACACAAACACAAACTTAATAGTTATTTAACAAAAGGGAATTCCAACATTACAATCCAAACTAATTAACAGTTACACATCACAATGGCTAACCCGTTACGCCAATGTGGCTTCAGACAAGATGGCGCGCCTACGGCGTCCTTACGGCGGGCGTGACCTCAACCGCGCACGATCCAAACATTACTGAAATGGCCGCTCTCGCCGGCGACGCGAGCCGGGCGAGCCATGCGAACCCCGGCCGCCTAGCGGCACCAAAAGGAAACACCCGCGTTTCGTTTCAAGCAATTATATTACAAACATCCCCCCGTCCCGGTCTGAGAAGCCGCTAGCTTATTCTACGGGAAAGCGGGCGAGAGAGGTCACACCTCTCCTTAAAATCGAACCGTCGACCAACACCTCAGCCACACGCGGAGTGCCATCTCCGCCAAGAATCAAACGTAATATGCGAGCTCGTCGCCAAAGTAATGAGGGCAAATTTGCCTCTTTTAACAATACTAAATCACCCTCCCTGGGAGGCTCAGTCCTGTCTGTCCACTTCACTCTTTGCTGCAGCAAATGCAAATATTCAAGCGACCAGCGACGCCAAAAGTCCTGGCTCATTTGCTGCAACATTTGAAAACGCGACAACCGATATACGCGTTCATCCTTCCACGGGTATTCGGGCAGGGCATTCAAAGGCCCTCCCACCAAAAAATGACCAGGGCTTCCAAGTCATTTGGATCTGGAGATAGCGGACAGAGAGGACGAGAGTTGAGGACCGCCTCAACTTTACAAAACACTGTGGCCAACTCTTCAAAAGTTAGAGCCGTTTCTCCGATAATGCGGCGGAGGTGGGTCTTTGCGGATTTCACAGCCGCTTCAAAATCCCTCCCCAATGGGGGCAACTTGGGGACTAAACTTCCAGGTTATTCCCCTTTGGGCAGCAATTTGACTTAAACTAGTACAATTTTTATCAATAAACACAGAAACATCCTTAAGATAATTTACAGTTCCCTTATAGTTTGTGCCATTATCAGACCTAATAAGGGAAGGTAGACCTCGACGCGAAACAAAGCGATCCAACGCGGCGACGAAGGCCTCCGTAGTCAGAGCCGATACCACCTCCAAATGGACAGCCTTGGTGGCCAAACAAACAAATACACACAAATAGCCCTTCACAATACGGGCATTACGAAAGGGAGAAGCCTTGATCGAAAAGGGACCGGCAAAATCGCTTCCAACGCCGTCAAACGGCCTCGAAGGTCGAATTCGATCAGCGGGCAAATCACCCATCTGTGGTTGCATCGTGGATGCCTTCAACCTATAACATGCAATACATCGAAACAGGACACTGGGTGCAGGTAGGGAGCCTCCACGAGTGATGATCAGTCGACATCCGGCGCACCTGGATAGCTAGTGCTCGGTAACGCAGAGCCTAGTGAACCAATCCCTACACCACGATGATCCCCAACGATCAACTCCCAAAAGAGCCACCAAAGTCTAGCCCTTTGTTGAGATCAGCACTATCAGTGGTGTCGATTAACATAGAGGGCTTTTCCAATGATAAAGCCTCAATATTATCGGAACTCTGTCGCAGTACACAATGCGATCTTATATGTGTACAGGAGACCCACCGCGACCACGACGCGATCAGGCCTGAAATACCAGGTATGACACTTGTAGCTGAAATCCCTCACGCTAAATATGGTAGTGCTATCTTCTCCAAACCATCCATCCGTATACTATCTTCTAGCTGCCACTCCGATAATTCTATTGAAATAATTACAGTCAGTTTAGGAAACAGCACTCTAACTTCTGTTTTACAAACCCCCAGGACAACCATTCCATTTCAAAAAACCCGATAATTTTGAGAGCAGCAGTACAAAAATTGTCATCGGTGATTTCAATAGCCATAATACTACATGGGGTTACAAAGAAACAAATCACGATGGCCGAAAAGTTGAGGGATTGGGCAGAAGCCTCTGGGCTCTCCTTAATACATGACCCAAAACTCCCATCCTCCTTTAATAGCGGACGCTGGAAACGTGGATACAACCCCGATCTTATATTTGTAAGCTCTACCATAAGCGCACAATGCAGAAAGTCCATTGCCAAACCAATCCCCAGGACCCAACACAGACCAATTCTATTGGAAATAACATCCTTGGTTAAACCTTTAGAGGTACCGTTTCGAAGACGCTTTAACTATAAGAAAGCTAACTGGGAAAAATTTAGGCAGCTAATTGACGAATCATTACGAAATATTGACCCTACCCCTCAAAATTACGATGAATTTGTAAATCTGGTTTCTAAAGTCTCACGTCAATGCATTCCTAGAGGTTGCCGTTCCTCCTACATACCTGGTCTAACACCTGAGTCATCACAATTAATGACACGATATGAATCACTTTATAATAACGATCCTTTTTCGGACGAAACGCTGGCGACTGGCGAAGAACTCCTGTCACAAATTTCCCAGAGCCGACGAGAGCAGTGGATTCAGACAGTTTCTACAATAAATTTCACGCACAATAGCAAAAAAGCCTGGTCGACAGTCCGGAAACTAACAACTGAACCTTCTCCCCCAACTCAACCAAGCCAGGTTACAGCAGATAAAATCGCTCACCAACTAATTCTAAATGGCAAATCACACAATCGTACAAGACGTCCTGTTACTAGACCTGAAGAAGAAACAGCCACCAATAATACCATAAGCAAAGAAGCTGACCCATGAGGAAATAACAAATGCAATTCACTCCCTGAAATCAGGGAAAGCATCTGGTATGGATAATATTTCTGTGGAACAGCTAAAAAACCTGAGTCCCACCGCTGTTTCTTGGCTTCTCGAAATGTTTAACAACATCCTTCTGTCTGCAGTTATCCCTCGACTGTGGAGGAAAACCAAAATTATTGCCATCCCAAAACCTGGCAAGCCCCTTGATGACCCAAAAAGCTTCCGCCCAATCTCTTTGCTGTGTCATACCTTTAAGCTGTTTGAGAGACTGCTCTTAGACCGCCTATCTTCAGTCATAGAGCCTAGACTTATTCCAGAGCAAGCAGGGTTTAGACCCGGTAAATCTTGCTCCAGTCAAACTCTGAAGCTCACTCAACACATCGAGGATGGTTTTGAGAAGGGCCTTTTGACTGGAGTAGTGTTTGTAGACCTGTCCGCGGCTTATGATACAGTAAACCTAAAAAGATTACTCGGAAAAGTGCGAGTTATGACGGGGGATAGCCAATTTACAAAAGTTCTTAGCGAACTACTTCACAATCGGAGGTTTCGGGTTCATCTCTTAGCTGACCAAAGCAGATGGCGGTTACAGCGAAATGGCCTCCCACAGGGAAGTGTTTTAGCCCCGATGTTATTTAATCTATACACCAACGACCAGCCCATTTCCGAAAATAATACAACAAGCTTTATCTACGCAGATGACTTAGCCCTGGGAACCCAGTCCACAAATTTCGAGGAGGTGGAAGCAAATCTATTTTCGACTCTCAGTAAATTGGACAGTTATTATAACGAGAACAGTCTCAGGCCCAACCCATCAAAAACCTAATCATGCGTGTTTCACCTCCGTAATCACTCCTCAGCTCGTACGCTTAATATAGAGTGGAGAGGAGTCCCCATAAAACATAATAGCCACCCAAAATACCTAGGTATAACTCTGGACCGATCTCTCACCTATAGACAAAACTGTCAAAACACCAGACAGAAAGTTTGTAGCCGAAACAATCTTCTCCGCCGTCTAACAACATCGAGATGGGGTGCGGCTCCAGATGTCCTACGTACTACGGGAATGGCTTTATGCTTCTCAGCGGACGAATACGCGTGCCAGGTGTGGGGCAGATCCTCGCATGCCCGACAGGTGGACGTAGCTCTCAATGAGACCTGCCGGATAATAACTGGATGTTTGAAGCCGACCCCGACAGAGATGCTGTATCCACTTGCTGGTATAGCGCCTCCTAGTGTCCGCAGAGAGGTAATTGGTGCCACCGAACGTAAGTCCCAGCTGCAAGACTGTAGACACCCTCTGCATAACCACTGTTCTGTCCCTCAAAGGTTAAAAAGCCGCAATCGTTTTATGAGAAGTGTTGGAGCCCTTGACTGTGGTGTAAAGGAGGCTAGATCCACACTTTGGGAGAGAGACCACGCTGTAGCCAACTTTGTCACCCCGCGAGAGGAACTACCCTCTGGCCATGACCTGCCTTGGCCTACCTGGAAGACGCTTAATAGGCTGCGAACCCAAGTGGGCCGGTGTAAAGACAGCCTGGCTAGGTGGGGGTTTATACCTAACTCACAAAATGTATGCGAGTGTGGTGTCTCTCCCCAAACAATGGAGCATTTGTTGACCTGCCCCCTGTGCCCTAACACCTGCACTCGGGATGACCTGATGGCCGCCACCGATAAGGCCGTAAAAGTGGCGGAACACTTATCGGGAGCAATTTGATCGTTGGAATGGCATCGACACGCTAAGAAGAAGAAGGACACTACGGATTGCTCTTCGGGCAGACAAAATCCAAAACTCGCGTTGCAAAATAGCCAACAAAGCATTGCACCCAGCATGGGCGTTACGAATGTGTCGATCGGACACCAAAAGCTGCACCAAGGGTCCGCCCTTGGGCAACAACAGAGGATGGCGAGTCTCATATGGAAGATCCGCCTTCCGGAGCCTGCCTCCAACCCGAAGAAGCCCATCCGAGTCGATGTACGGGTTCAAACGAGCGACCGCGCCCTTCAACTTAGCGCGTCCGTCGCGCAAAATACGAAGCTCTGACTCAAACCGTCCGGTCTGCACGACACGGACCCAATGCAACAATGCGCTCCGGCGCTCTTCTGCACCTGCAATCGGCTCCAACCGCTTTGCCTGTGGGTTTCTACAATTATGTATGAAACGCTTAATCCAACTGGTAACACCCAGAAGCTTATCCAAGCTGCTATACCGAGCAAGTAGCCAATCCGGCTCCGACGTCGTCTCAGCGACTACAGCATGTACACGAAGCCCAGCCAAACTCAAAGAAGTAACATCTGTCTGACAGACAGGCCAAGAAGTTTCTGATCCCATCAGCCACTCTGGACCCCACCAGAGCGGGTGTGACACCAATTCTGGTGCCGTACAACCTCGGGAAGCACAGTCCGCTGGGTTAAGCTCTCCCGGCACATGTCTCCATGTTATATCAATTCCAATATTCTGGATTTGGGAAACCCGATTTCCCACAAAAACCTCCAAGGTATGTGGGGCCGCGCGCAACCATGCAAGCGCGACCTGGCTATCCGACCAGGCGAAGATGTCCCGTATCTCGACCGTGGCCGCCAGCTCACATGCAACGTGATGCAACAATTTAGAGAGAAGGTGAGCTCCACTCAACTCAAGCTTGGGAATAGTCAGCCTAGTCCTGATGGGGGCGACCTTGCTCTTCCCTAACAAAAGCGAGACATTGACCCGGCCATCGGCGTCAACTGTCCGCATATAGACTGACGCGGCGTAGCCTCGCTCCGACGCGTCACAAAAGCCATGCAGGCTGGCTCGATATTTCCCGGGTGGCAATATTCGACGAGGCAAGGCAATCCGATTGACTTCCTTAATCGATGAAAACAACTCGAGCCAATCATCCAATGGAGAGCCAAACAGCGGCTCGTCCCACGAGACGCCCAAAGTCCAAAGTCTCTGAAGAAGACACTTCGCAGAGAATATCACTGGACTGATCCAACCGCTTGGATCAAACATACGGGTTATTACGGACAACACCGTTCTCTTAGTCCAGACTTTTGGTATTTTCAATATTTCGATCAATTCATCCCGCAGTAGGAGGGCCTCCTCAATACTTTGGGCTCCGGTGCACACGTCATCAACATACAAGTCACGTGACAGCACGGAAGCCCCACGGGGAAAGCGGATCCGTTCCCGCTCTGCCAATTCAAGCAATGATCTGATGGCGATATAGGGACTAGATTTCAAACCATACGTGTTTGTGTTGAGTTCATACACCGTCACAGGATCCTCAGGGCGCTCACGCCAGAGTATCAACTGGAATCGCCTGTCCTCAGGATGTATGACTGTCTGGCGGAACATCATCCGGATGTCCGCACCAAAAACCACTTGATGTCTTCTAAAGTTCAAGATGATGTCAATTATGTCCCTATGCAATTTGGGACCTGAATGCAAACATAGATTCAACGAAACCCCGTTCGAAGTGGGTGCGGACCCATCAAAGACGGTCCTCAATTTGCCTGTTGAGGCCTTCACCACCGCGTGGTGGGGCAAAAAATAATGCTCAGTTGAGCTCCAATCAACTCGAGCCGGAGACATGTGACCCAAATCCTCGTACTCGCGCATAAATTCAATATATTTATCGCGAAGTACGTGGTCACGCTGCATGCGTCGCTCCATGGACAGCAGTCGTTTCTCCGCAAGCGCCCTACTTTGCCCTAGTCTAGGACGAGAGGCAACAAAGGGTAACCTAGTTACAAACCGACCGGAGGGCAACCTCTCCGTGGTTGATCGAAAAAGGGCTTCGCACTCAGCGTGTTCCGGATCCATCCTGGAACTCATAGGTGGCTCCTCCACCTCCCAAAACCTTTGCATGGTCTTGGCCAAGGACGCAGATGCGACGACCGGTGGCTCCTCCACGGTGCTATTGTCAAACACAGGGCCCATCAGGGCGAAACCAAAGATAGTAGACACTGCCATCAGTGAAGACGAACCCAGAGCTTTCTGGGTACCCAACAAAATCCAACCCATTACGTCCGAGCCCAGGAGCAAGTCCACTGGGCCGGGATGAAAAACAAAGGGGTCGGCCAAATCCAGACCCGAAACCAAAGACAACACACCCGGCGGTATGTCTGTCGAGGGGTGCCAACCCGCAATGGTATCCATTACCATAGCCGAAGTCGTGATCCTCATTGTGGAGGACTTCAGCGAAGAAAAGGTGACAAGTGTCTGGCCCGTCAGACACTTCACCTGTATGCCACCAACTCCAAGAAGTGGCACAGGCGAGTCTTCCACGACTAAACCTAACTGGTGTGCCACTCGAGTGGTAACCAAACTGCTTTGAGCCCCTGAGTCCAACAGAGCTCTCAAATTAATGGCTTCTCCCCCACGACCCCATACGCGGACCACCGCGGTAGGGAGCAGAACCGTCCGCGGCTCTGTCCCAGCAAGGGAGCAAGCTAGTTACGGGCTCCCCACTCTCTCCAAACCAGGGGGGCGCCACTGACCCGGATAGTATGGCGGGCGAGTGCAGATCCCCATCTGAGGGCGGGCATAGCCCGCGGCCCGGCCATACCTAAAGGAAGGCGGGTGGTAACCCAGCCGTGGGTATTCGTGCAGCGGCGGAGAAAACCGCTGCGGCTGCATGTGTTGGGTAGTGGTAACCCGCGTGGAGGGGGGTGTCCCCACTCTCACGTCCGATCTAGGGCCCCCGCCCATGGGGGCCCTATCCGGGGCCTGGCCAGCTACATACTGGCCATGACCTTGGGGCGCGTGGTCCCGGTCCGCCCAGACCCGCGCAGGTACGCGACCCCCCTCCCGAGGGGGGGTGCGACGAGCGAAGCCGCGTCCTCCGTCCGGTGGTGGAGGGCTTCGCGCAGGAGCGCCCCCGCCCATAGGGGACCCCTGCCTCAACATCCGGGGGCCATCCCCGTTCCGGTTCATGCAGAGCATCACGTGGTGCAGCCCACGGCATGCAATGCATGGTATGGCCCTGGGACAGTCACGTGCATAGTGACTGCCCAAACAGTAAAAGCAAAGTTCATACCGCTTTGCCATGCGGCGCCGATCTTGTACTGGCAGTCTCTGCCAGTCCCTGCATTGCAGCAGGCTGTGGCCCATCCGGCCACATTGCAGGCAGTCCGCGTCCCCCGCGACTGCTGCCGTGTGTGCAACCCGCACACCAGCTCCACGCGGTGGCGGTTGCCGTCCCTGTTGGGGCCTACGTTCAGGCGCTCTGGATGGCGCTGAGTCCGTCATGGTATTCTCAGCAGCCCGTGCCTCAAACTCCAAAAACTTCACCAAGTCAGTGAATATTGGTAGGGTGGTGCTATCCCGTTCCGCATTCTCGCGCTCAAACCGCGAGCGGATGTCATTGGGTAATTTACCCAGTACAATGTGCACCAGCAAAAAGGACCATTGGTCCACCGACAGCCCCAGTGTGCGGAGCGCGTTACAGGCCACTGTAACGGGCGTGAGCAACCGCAGGCGCAACTGTGCCCTGTTGGCCACCTTGGGCAGGGCCATCAACTGTGCGGCGTGCGCATCCGCTAACAAACGTAAATTTTGGTAGCGGGAGTTCAATAACTCCCAAGCCGTATCGTACTGGTCGTCCTCCACCCGGAGGTGCTGGATGAGCGACCGCGCTTCATCCTCCAGAGTGGAGAGGAGGTAGGCCATCTTCTGGGCCTTCGACAAATCCTATCGTGCTACGACCAGGGACTCAAACATATTTTTGTATGCTACCCACTCCTCCATCCTACCCCCAAAGTGGGACAGCTGAAGAGTGGGGAGCCGACCAGTAACCGCTGGTCCTTCCTGTTTAACAGGTGTGCGAGGGGCTGGTCCGCCAGCCTGTCTCGCCCTTATTGCGGCCGCCGCCTCCGCGATATCATCGTGGAGATTCAGGATCTGGTCCATGTCCGCCATGTGACCTGTATAGACCTCCGCGGCAAGTTCGGCTTCGGTAAGCACCGCCATGGCCGCTTCCGCGCTACTCAATCGTGAGTGGAGGTGATCCGCTCTTAGCAGTGTGGCGCCCTCCCTGTCCTTCCGGGACAGGAGTCCTCCGGCCGTCACAAACCATCTCAGTTCGTTGGCGAGTGTCGCCTTAGCATTGGAGACCTTCGCCATCGCGTCAAGTCACGAACAAACAAACAAATAAAAAAAAGATAAAAAAGGTAAATAAGAAACAAAATCAAACTACAACATGCAAAACCGCGGTAGGAATGAGAATGGCACAAACCGAAAACAAACGCAAAAAGGTTACAAATATTCTTATATAAACAAACTAAGAAAAATCTAATAATTTTTACAAACAATTATTTTTTACAAACGAACAAATAGAGGGTAGATTAACTACGCTCTGCTACCAGAAAATGTGGCAGAGAATCCGGACAAACTAGGTGGCGGGAAGATTCGGTACCGAAACTTTACCGGGAAAAAACCACCGGTAAAAATAAGCACCGGGAAAAAAAACTCGACACGGCACCACGTTTGTCCGACTAGAACCTATCTTAACCTATACGCAGACTGCTACCACCATAGCTTATAACGGGAGCTACAGAGCCCTATATACTATACTAAACCTAATAACTACAACTACAAACTTAATATTCAACTTACCAAACTGAATCTTCTCAATCTTCTGATCCGACTTCGAGTGTCTTCGGAAGGGGGTACGGTCCCTAAGCACCCAGCCTAACCCTGAGATCTCTTTCCCCAGAATAAATACCTTGATTTCTTCACGAAGGTTCACTCGGCAACAGCTGGATGTGAGCGGCCAGCCACGCTTCACATCTCACAGGAAAAAGTCACAATAAAGGGTTTTTACACAAACACAAACTTAATAGTTATTTAACAAAAGGGAATTCCAACATTACAATCCAAACTAATTAACAGTTACACATCACAATGGCTAACCCGTTACGCCAATGTGGCTTCAGACAAGATGGCGCGCCTACGGCGTCCTTACGGCGGGCGTGACCTCAACCGCGCACGATCCAAACATTACTGAAATGGCCGCTCTCGCCGGCGACGCGAGCCGGGCGAGCCATGCGAACCCCGGCCGCCTAGCGGCACCAAAAGGAAACACCCGCGTTTCGTTTCAAGCAATTATATTACAAACACCTCGATAGGTCCAAACAAGTCCAAACCGCAGTAAGTAAATGGCCGGTGATGGTGAGCCACTCGAGCGTGAGGTAAGTCACCCATTCGTGGTACTTCTGGTTTGCATTTTCTTAATCGACATAACATACAGCTTGATACTATATTTTTCACCGTAGGCCTCAAGCGAATAATCCAATATTTCTGTTTCAGATTATTTACTACCATTTCTTGGTTCCCGTGAGCGGCCCTGACGTGATGGTACCTAACGAGCAGACGCGTAACCGGATGCTTACCATCTAATATGATCGGTCTTTTCATTTGCAGATCCAGGTCAGATGCGGCGTCTATGCGACCACCGAGCCGAAGCAAGCCGTTCTCATCGAGATAAGGTGATAAGGTAAGTAATCTACTTTCTTTTGATACACTTTTACCATTTTTGATTGCAGATATTTCAACAGGAAATGACTCGGCCTGCGCGTATCTCATCAGCAATGTTTCGGCTTTGGCGAGTGCGTCGCAGTCAACTTCACCGACATGCTTCCGACATCTGTCGATGAACCTCAGTACGACGGCTGTCGCGCGTAGCAGACGGAGATAGCAGGAAAATCGCTGCGGATCCGGCACCGGCAAGCCAGCAGGAGACTCGAGCACGGCAGAAACAATCTCCGTATTTTTATCTTTTTCGGGGTAGATAATATCTGCAGGCCACGAGTCCCCATCGTAGTACAAAAATTCAGGACCATTAAACCAGCTGTCATGAAAAACTGCAATGTCGAACTCCTCGCGCGTAGCTAAGTCAGCTACATTCATTTTAGTGGGTACATACCTCCAGTCGTCTGCATTTGTAAGTTCATCGATTTCGCCCAAACGGTTAGCTACAAATGTTTTATAAGACCGTGTATTATTTCTAATCCATTGTAAAACTGTGACTGAATCGCACCAAAAATATTTTCGCTTAGGCGAAATTCTATGCTCTTTTATAATAGTACTTGCGAGACGCGCAGCTATTAGGGCTGCCTGTAGCTCGGCACGAGGTACAGTCAGCGGTTTTACTGGTACTACGCGGCATTTACTCGCTATAAATGCAATCCGTATCACGCCATTATCCACCCAACGCCAATACGCTACGGCGCACATTGCCTTGACAGATGCATCACTAAAAATATGCAATTCTAAATCTGCATAGTTAGTACTTACATTCGTAGCGCATCGTGATAAACAATGCGCCGTCGTAGCATCAGAGATAACGCTCGTAGGCCCGCTACGACTCTCGTAGCCTTGTCTCGTAGACGATGGCTCACCTGCAGTGTTCGAAGTCGCTGAGGCGGAGGGGGCGGCGGTACATGTGCACTCGATAGCCGGCTCTGGTTGCATCTCACTCGCGCATGAGGCGTCTTTCGCTCTCGTGCCGTAATACCTAGGTATGCGTATACGATCTATTTGTTGAAGCAAGTCAATCCACTTACACCATTTTTTATAAACATCGTCTGGAATGTCATCGTCCCAGCCTATGTTTATGCGCCAAGTGTCTTGCAACATAATTTTACCTTGTATGGTAAACGGTGAAAGAAACCCAAACACATCAAAAATTGACATTACTACCTGTAGCATGATGCGTTTAGTAGGTCTTTCTTTGTTTTGAATAATATGTTTAGGAATACGCTTCATGGACATATCAAAACCCATCGTATCGTCGCATGGATACCACACAAGTCCCAAAGTACGCTCACCTTGATATTGCTGATCAATTTTAAACTTTATAGCAACATCACCTAGTGCCTCCTTTGGTACGCTGTCCAATACAGCGGTACTGTTGCTTGTCCAGTTGCGGATTTCGAAGCCACCTGATTTGTGAATATGAGAAATATTCCTAACCATTTCTATGGCAGTAGTTTCATCTGGTAAGCTATCTATATAATCATCCATATAATGCGAATTATAAATAGCATTTACCGCGGCCGGCATTGACGACTCAAATCGACTAGCATTTAAATTTTTTACGTACTGAGCCACGAACGGTGAACAATTAGCTCCAAATATTAAGGAAGACATTACGTAAGTATCCACCGGTGCGGTAGGGCTGTCACGCCACAGAAACCTAAAGGCGTGTCGGTCCTCAGGGTGAATTTTTACCCTCAAGAACATGTCTTTAATGTCACCTTGTACTGCAATAACATTCTCTCTAAAGCGCAGCATAATACCTAACAAAGATGACAATAAATCTGGCCCTGTGAGTAAGTAATCATTTAAACATTTTCCGTGCGCAGAGTCCGCGGAATCAAAAACTAATCTACGTTTTTTCTTATTAGGGTTGTCAACCCCAAAATGAGGTAAATACCAAGTTCGTGGTGCAGGTTGAACATCTACCAGTTTCTCAGCATAATCATTTGTCAATAAATGGTCTATGCGTTCTTTATACCTATCTGCGAACCCTGTATCCCGATTAATTTTCCTCTCTCCTAAGAGAGACCCCACTGAGAGGAGATTTCCATTCGAGTCTTTTCTCCATTATTAATCAGAGGAAAACTGTAGTCTGACCATCGTGATAACAGTATTGTTGGAAGTTTTGATAATATAATCGACACAACACTCATACCTTGCAAGTATTCCATTTGTCCAACAGCTCGTACTCCAGCAACCATATTTTGCACTTTCACCGAAAACTGTACAATTTCTTTGTGATAGTCTTGTGACATTGGTGACATTTTTCTAATGTCCTGCAGTATTTTGGAAATAATAAGCTCAGGGTTACCGAAGCGAAGCTCCAACGTAGACATTATGTTAGCCGGTGAGCTCGATGTACAAAGCAAAGCTGCCACAGCTTCTTTAGCTGGACCTCGTAGGCATTTCCGCAGGCGCCATAAATTCTCTTGTGCAGTGAAATTACATAACTCGCTCGACTCGTTGAAGGCTTGTTTGAACTGCAGCCATTCTAGGGGATCTCCAGAAAAATCTGGTAGCTGCTTAGGCGCACTTAATCGAGAGAGTAGCTGCTTATTTGGTGCACTAGTAGACGCCAAATCCTTCAATGCGCTAGCCAGCATATGTATGGTGCTGTTGCTATTGGTGGCCTCCTCTGGTTGTGGCGGCGCGGACAGCATTTTTGGTTTTGATTGTGGCATTGCAATAGTTGATGTGGCGTTGGTTGGTTTGATGTCGACTAACGGTATATTCAGCTGGTGTGGCTGGCCCATTTGTTTATCCTGATCGCGGACTTGCTCCACCAATTCGTTGCAACTGCGTTCCAACCATTGCTCCACATCATTAGTGCGATCTTCATCTTGTGGACTGTATTTTTTTGATTCTTCTTCTTCAAGTTCGGCCAAATTCGCTTCTAACTGCATATCTATTAGCTCCATTTTGATTTCAGCCTTCTTTTTCGCAGCATCCAAAAGCAGTTGTGCGCTTTAACGGACGACGTGGCGCTGTGACCTTTTGACCTCTGGGTGGCGGCACTTTTTACACTTGGTGTGGCGGCTGGTGTCTTAAATTGGGATTTGTGAACCGTGGCACTAGTTCCAGAACTGCACTCCTCTGTTAAGTCAGCTGTTTTCGAATCACGTTCACTTTGTTCAATTTTACGACGCGCCGCGCCTCGGGTGCCCACCATATTGCTTTTGCTATTCGCTGGCGTTCTAATCATTAAATAAAATCCGGCCGAATGACCAAACTATAAGCTGTAGGGTCACGGCTAGGCCAAAAAAACGAGGTGGAGAACTTTTAAATACTATATTTTGGCACACAAATGCGAGAAAAGATATAATTAGCGAAAGTACAGAGAAAAATATCGTTAGACACACGTTCGCTCTCTGTTGCCGATAAAAGACACTCACCGGTAGCGAACTACCCGAAATCATAACATAAAATTTACCGGAAGTACAAATATTTTTAAAATGTTGCGTCGTGGATGTTGTACATATTTGCCAAGTTAATACCTATATCAAATGGAGAAGCTTTATGTGAGCGCGTCGCTAACAGACAGTTTTTGGTTTCGGATAGTCTAGTATAGCTTGATATTTCTCTGCAGTAGGACTAACTCCCTGGCTCGTAATATGATAACCTAGGTCTAAGTCTAGCACTTCTTTCAGGAATTCACATTTACTCGTGTTGATCGTGATACCATTTTTATGCAGTCTCGATAATACGATGTCTAAGTGCTCTATTGCATGCTCTCTGGATTCGGATGCAAATAAACAGTCATCTATGTAAACAAATGCGAAATTCAAATCTCTAAATATTGAATCCCTAAACCGTTGAAAGGTCTGCGCAGCGTTTCGTAACCCGAATGGCATCCTGGGAAATTCAAAAAGGCCGAAAGGCGTTATGATAGCGGTTTTCTCTACCTCCGCAACTGGTATACAATGAAATGCCTTTCTGATATCAATTTTACTGAATATCTTCTTATTTTCCATTATATAGGTAAAATCCATTATTCTAGGCAGTGAATATTTATCAGGAACGGTAATTTTATTTAACATGCGGTAATCTCCACATGGCCTCCATTCACCGTTTTTCTTTCGGACCATGTGTAAAGGACTTGCCCAAGGACTATTCGAAGGTTGACATATGCCCATGTCAATCATATCCTGAAATTCCTTCTTTGCTATATTGTATTTATCCGGTGGCAACGGACGTGCCCGACAAAATACAGGTTGTCCTTCCGTAATTATGTGATATTTGACTTGATGTTTAATGGGTAGCTTGAACGACGAGAGTCTTGTTATATCAATATGTTTTTCTAGGATTCGTCTGACATCTGAGTTTATCCCTGCATCCAGAGTACGAATAGACTGTTGGCTTGTGCTGATACAGCGTGCGGGCGTTGTAAGCTCCGTTACTTTATCAATAAGCTTGTGACCATAAATATCAACTAATAATTTATGATGCTCCAAAAAATCAGCTCCTATTATATTCTGCTTTACGACGGCTATTACAAAAGTCCACTTAAAAGGTCGACGTAAGCCTAAATCGATTTCAAGCGTTTTTTCTCCATACGTGCTTATTGGCGATCCATTTGCGGCAAATAATATTAAATCTGCATTATTTTCTACACAAGATGCGCTCTTCATAATAACTGAAATGTTTGCTCCCGTATCAACCAAGAACCTCATTCCACTTTTGCGGTCGGAAATTGTAAGGCGGTTAGACGGGTTAATGGCACAGAGTCCCGCCGCGTTCTGTGCATTGTTACCACATACCGCACACATGTATTGTTAAGGAAAAAGCGCCAAGCGTGTCACGTCATAGTAGATTCTTACAACACGCTAGGCGTATTTTATCACAGTTAGCGTGTTATTTCCACTTACCAAAGCTAACTTTGCCTAGAACTGGATAGATCATGTCACGTCATGTTTAGCTCGGTTCATTCAACACGCTAAGCGTATTTTATCACAGTTCACAGAAGCGGTAGTGGCCGAGTGGTAGGGCGCCCGCCTGTGGCTGCAAAGGTCCCAGGTTCGAATCCTGCCCGTGCTACATGGGTATGTATACCAATCTGCCTTGGGCCTATGTTAGTTTTTATCGACCACCACTTGCTTCCGGTGAAGGAAAACATAGTGAGGAAACCTGCACTCTGGTTGATGATTATCAACTAGTGTGTGAAATGGAGAAGGCCATGGCAAACTATTTCATTAAAATTGCCAAGATAGTCGTTGTGCGTTTCATTCCATATAATGACCACGACCCTCAGTTATGAGGAATACGACTAAAGAAAGAGATTATATCACAGTAAGGGCAAATTTTTCAATCATCGAATATATGTTGTCAACTAGTTAAATTATTTAACGACTAAAATAACTTGACAGCACTGCGTCAGTTGCACTGTAGGTATGACATGACCCTACAATTTAGTCGTTTTACACATTATCCGTCAGATAACATTTATTTGATGATTGAAAAATTTGCCCTTAGTGTGTTATTTCCACTTACCAAAGCTAACATCGACCAAAACTGGGTATATATCAGCGTGTTTGTCCATTGGCATACCACACGATAGTAACAGCGTTTGCAACAAGGCAGTATGGTTCAACTGTAATGTAACGTTTAGCGAACATTGGGACGCCACTTCGCTCGCCACTAGCAACACTTCTGAATCCGACCGGAGAGAATCTAAAAACAAATATATGAATACTTAATAGAGATTAGTAAATAATCCTAATCCTAACTCCTAACTAATATTATAAATGCGAAAGTGAGTTTGTTTGTTTGTTACCTCTTAACGCTTTATCTACTAAACCAATCTTCCTGAAATTTTGCATACACATAGTTAGAAGTACAGAGAAGGACATAGGGTACCTTTTATCCCGGGCAAAAGCACTGTTCCCGTGGGAAATTCACGCGGGCGAAGCCGCGGGCAAAAGCTAGTACTTAATAAAGATTAGTACATAATAAAGATTAGTACGGCGTGGCGCAAATTTACTAGTAGTTAGGGTCCTTAACGTGAATTATGGTCCCATCCGGAAGAAAGCATGAAACTTGGCATAATTGTAGCTTTCATATATCTATTTTAATATTGATATAGAAACACTTCGAGAAATGAATGTTTCCCCCCCTTTCCCCCCCTTTTATGTGCCAAATCGTGGTTTTTCTCATTTTTTATGAAAACGGTAAAAGCTACGCAAAAACTGTCAAAGGCCAATATGTTCTTCATTAAATTCTCTATAATAATGCCATTGAATGTATGTTAATTGGACTTATAGTTTACAAAATATGCCCATGTTACTAGGACGATTTTTTGAAAAATTCGGACTTTTTCTATTATTGCACGGTCATGATAGAATTTCGTATTCAATATCATGAATAGCTTTCGACTTCTGATATACATTGTAGTGGTCCCAGACTTCGTGTTGACATATATTATCATCATCAACAAAGTACCTCTTCCAATTGGGGGGAGGGGGAGGAGTGCAGCCCGCGCGCTACAAGCATAGAACTGCTGCCTATTCGGTTGAAATATTATATCGAGTCTGGTATCGTTTAAATCAAGCACCAGGAATTCATTTTTGATAATAACTTGCCATCATTTCATACAAAAATATCGTTTTTTTTGCTAAAAAGTAAAAAAATAATTTTTAATTTAATTGTTTGTTCAAATCACTTTCAAAGCGCTTCAAGATTTTATAACATGGGTAAATCTGACTAAAACAGTAAGCATGTATATTCTAGTTTATAAAAATATATATTTTATATAACATTTAGTTGAAATTACATTCCAAAACAAATTTGAAAGCCTGAGCGGCTTAAAATTTAGAACGTACTTAAGTCTCGTCAATTTGTTTTGCCTAGAAAGACCTTAGAAACAGTTCAAATAAATAAATAAATTGTTTTCACTAGTTCAAAACAAATATTTAAAGAAATTTATAATCAAAATTGGAACTGTTTCTAAGAACTTTCTGGGAAAAACTCATAGACTTAGCTAGAAGTACGTTTTAAATTTTAAACGCCGCACGGGCTTTAATATTTTTATATTTTTTTCGAATGGAAGTTCAACTAAAAAGTTATTTAAAATTTATATTTTTATGAACTAGAATAACCGTCCTTACCATCAGAATTTATTTTACCCTTGTTATTATATCTTAGAGCAATTTGAACGTGCTTTGAACAGACTATTAAATTAAGATTTTTTTTTTTACTTTTTAGCTAAAATATCGATATTTTTGTATGAAATGCTGCCAAGTTATTATCAAAAATGAATTCCTGGTGCTTGATTTATACGAAAACGATACCAGACACGATATAATATTTTAACAGAATAGACAGGAGTTCTTCGCTTGTAGCGCGCGGGGTGCACTCTTCCCCCTCCCCCCAATTTGAAGAGGTACTTTGTTGATGATGGTAACATATGTCGACACGAAGTCTGGGACCACTTCAATGTTTATCAGAAGTCGAAAGCTATCCATGATATTAAATACAAAATTCTACCATGACCGTGCAATAATAGAAAAAGTTCGAATTTTTCAAAAAATCGTCCTAGTTACATGGGCATATTTTGTAAACTATAAGTTCTATAAACATACATCCAATGGCATTATTATAGAGAATTTAATGAAGAACATATTGGCCTTTGACAGTTTTTGCGTAGCTTTTACCGTTTTCATAAAAAATGTGAAAAACCACGATTTGGGACATAAAAGGGGGGGAAAGGGGGGGAAACATTCATTTCTCGAAGTGTTTCTATATCAATATTAAAGTACTTATATGAAAGCTACATTCATGCCAAGTTTCATGCTTTCTTCCGGATGGGACCATAAAATCGATTTTTGTTAGGACAAGGAGCCGTACTATAGGAGAGCTGACCCGTAGCATCTCATAATGCCAACTTCCTAAAATGCCAACCGCTCGCGAATTGACAACTTATCATATTGCCAACTTCTCGAAATACCAACTTCTCGAAATGACAATTTCTCAGAATGCCAACTTCCTGAAACGCCAACTTCTCGAAATGCCAACTTCGCATAATGACAACTAAAAATTCACTCAACAGTGCAATAGAATAAAACAGCTAGGATAATAGGCAATGATTAAAATAACAATCAAAAGTTAACTATACTATTATGTATACCTTAAATTTTTTGTGGAATCTAATTTAAATATTCAAAAAATCGTAAAATATTACTTATCAAATATGAGCGAGCAGAAACAAAACGCATAAATTTATTAGATTTTGAGGGTATCTTAAAAATAAAACACAGTAGGTTGGTAGTTACTAATTAATACAAAGGAAGGTAATAATTTTGTTAGTCCCGTCATTTATAGAACAGAATAATAGTGTTGCATAGAGGAAGGATATTATTGTATTCTAATTATTCAGTGTGATGTTTATACATAGTGGTTTATTCATTATAACCATATAAATAGAAAAATGAATCGTGAGTTTGAAATTATTAGTAAGACTTCGAGACATTATTTTGGACAAGAAATATAAAATATATTTAAATCTGTTGGAAAATGAAAATTTAAATGTACCAAGATTTTTCAGAAAAAATATTTACCTAAGACTTTCTCTATATAAAAATAATAATTACCTGCTGAAATGATTAATATGTTTTTGTTGATTATTCGGATTTGTAATTTAAATTGAAATTTAAATATTAAAAAATAAAGGTATACTTTTGATTGTAACTATGTTTTTAATAATTTCCCATTATCCTAGCTGCTTTATTCTATTGCACTGTTGAGTGAATTTTTAGTTGTCATTATGCGAAGTTGGCATTTCGAGAAGTTGGCGTTTCAGGAATTTGGCATTCTGAGAAATTGTCATTTCGAGAAGTTGGTATTTCGAGAAGTTGGCAATATGATAAGTTGTCAATTCGCGAGCGGTTGGCATTTTAGGAAGTTGGCATTATGAGATGCTACGAGCTGACCCCAAATAAATTGGGACCAAAGCAAGGAAGAAGAAGAAGAAAGAAATAATAAAGATTAGTAATAATAGTGTTTGTAATAAAATCTATGTTGTTTTGTCCGTTCGCCGCCGTAATATTCTAGCGCGTGCGGTAGTTTCATATTAGTAGCGTCGTCGCCCGCTCGGCCGGCGTCGGCAGTCGCGAGCGACCATTTTGAATTCAGTATTGTTTGGACATCGCGCGGGGAGGCCGCGCCGCATGAAATTGCTCGCGTGAATGGCATGGCGGACGGCCGCCATTTGTCATATCGGTTTGATTTTAATACGCGGAGAGGTCTCGCGTCTTTTGCTTGTTAACTAGTTTGAGTTATATTTGTGAATTTCCTGTTTGTTAAATAACTATTGAACATTTGTGTTTGTGAAACCTTTTACTTTGACTGTTTCTTGTGAGATGCGAAACGTGGCTGCCTGGGGACGCCGAAATCTGTTGCCGAGTGGAACTGCTAGACGGATCAGGTATTTTTTCTGGGGATTGAGATCTCATGGGGTAGGTTGGGTGATTTAGGGAACAACCCGCTCCTCTTCCGAAGACACTCAAGATTGGATCCGAAGAGCAGAAGATTAAGTTTGGTAAGTGACCCTTGGGTTTGTGGGTGGTTGTAGCTATTAAGTTAGGTTTAATATACAGGGTTCTGTAGTTCCCGTTGTAAACTACAGTGGTAGCAGACTGCGTATAGGTTAGGTTAGGTTAGTCGGACAGACGTAGTGTCGGGTCGAGGTTTTTTACCGGTATTTTTTTTACCCGGTAAATTTTTCGGTACCGAACCCTCCCGCCCTTTCGTCTGCCCGGAATTCTCTGCGCACAATAGTTATGCAAAAAGTTTGGTTATTTAGGCTTGAATAAGATTAGATGACACAGAAATCACTGTATTCTGAGGATACAAACGATAAGTGTGACAGTTTTAAGAAAATAGACCAAACATTCCGACTACTGGACGGATTTCGATGAAATTTGGTATACGGGTAGAAAAATACCAGGAATAAGCGCACACAGGGTACTTTTTATCCCGAAATTCCCAAGGGAGCGATACTCCGGGGCGCAGCTAGTCAAAGTTAAAGTCAATTGTTTTTATTTATATAGGCTTAAAAATAGCACTATAAATCGTCAAATTCTTGTTTTTTAGTTAGTTGACGTCATAAAATTACTTAAAGCTAAGGTTGCCACCGCCTCCAAAGCGCAAGTGGAGAAAAGGCGGCGGCGCAACAAACTCCACTGCTGCATTTTCTCCAAAGACGTCACTTTACAACATATGTCTTACAATTAAATGACTGTGTATGTGGACGAATATACATGGAATATTTAAATGAAATGTCAAATTTATAAATTAACCAGCTGTTTTTCGTCGTGAGTTTCGCTTAGATGAAAAATCTTTTTGTGTTCCAAACTGTAGTAACCTGAACTCCAGTACTCAACATTTCAGACATTTGGTTATCCCGTGTCCCGCGGGAATATATTAGGTACTCGTAGTACATTCGCGGTGTTAAAATAAATCAAAAGTGATATTTCATTCAATAAACGATCTTCATCTGCTCGTTATCTACAATTTCCCGTGTACCACCACTCCCACCCCGAGTTCCTTTTTTGTCCTTATCGGTGTCCTGTCTATTATACGTCAGTAGAAAATGCTCATCAGGTTGAACGACATTTGTTAAGGCCCCATTTCCATTTATTTTATAAAGTAGCTGAGCTCTTGGAGTTCTTCATCAGATGTTCCTTATCTTCGATTTTTATATGTCAACAGAAAATGCTCATCAGATTGATAAACTTTTGCGAAGGTACCATTTCCATATTTCTTATAGTTTAGCTGTTCTGTTAAGGTTCTTCATCAGGTGTTCCAGTTTTCAAAATCAATTATAGCCTATATGTTGCCTAAACTTAATAGCTATACAACAAAAAAAGTTTCATTCAAATCCGTCCAGTAGTTTTTGCGTGAAACGCGTACATACATACAGACAGACAGAAAGACAGACAAAAAATTTCAAAAATTTTTTTTTTGCTTTCTATTATTCTTTTTAAGTGTACCTCTATCCATTTCAGTCAAAAATACTAAATGTACAGACAAAATATTTTTACTGTTTTATTAGGGTTCCGAAGTAAACAAGGAACCCTTATAGTTTCGTCATGTCTGTCCGTCCGTCCGTCCGTCCGTATGTCTGCGGCTAATCTCAGAGACTACTAGTACTAGAAAACTGTAATTTGGTAGAGATATACATATTTATTACGCGGAGCGAACTGAAGAATAAAATTAGGAAAAATATATTTTTTTAGGGGGCCTCCCCTACACCTAAAGTGGGGATGATTTTTTTTTCTCTCGATTATACCATCGTGTGGGGTATCATTTGATAGGTCTTTAAAAAATATTATGAGTGTCTGAAGAACATTTTTTGATTTAGGGATCCGTGTGCGAAATATTTAACTTTAAAGTGATAAATTTTGTTAGAGTCAAGTGTCCCCTCGATCAAGAAAATGGTGGAGGGTGGATACATGAAACAGATTATAATACCTAGCAAATATAATGAATTTAAAAGGAAAATTATCACGGCTATGTAGACTTTACACGTTAATGAGTAATAGACGATAAACTTACAAAATTGATTTTAGTATGAAAAATATTCGTAGGAACAATTTTCATTCTATATGATGGTTTAAACTTAGGTTATTTTCATTAGTTATATAAAAGTGGAAGTAAATATAAGTTCATGTGTCTGCATTTCTACAGGATAGGTACCTTTGGAACCCTACATTGCGCGTGGCCCGACACGCACTTGACCAATTATTATATGTATGTATGTAATAGTGTATAAGCAAGCAGCGCCCTGTGGAGCGAGGAAAACATGGAAAAGCCAAGACATACAGAATTTTACAATATCAATGAATGGCAACCAATACTTAGGTCTAAAATTGAGCATGCAATAAGAACACAAAAGAATGAAAAATCTCCAGGAAGTGACAATATCACTAATGAAGTCTTGAAATCTCTATGTGACTCACTACTGCGACCACTGCAAAGACTTTATAACAAAATAATGAAACAAGTTACGACACCACAACAATGGTCAAAATCTATAATAATCTTACTGCACAAATAAGGGGATCTTGTTTAGGAAATTATAGACCAGTAAGCCTCACGACCAACATTTATAAGATTTTTTCAAAAATCATACTTAATAGATTAACAAAAGCACTGGATGAACTACCACCCCGTGAGCAGGCAGGATTCCGAAAACACTATTCCACAATGGATCATATCCAGGTCGTGACGCAAATGATAGAGAAGGCACAAGAATACAACAAGCCGCTTTACCTATGTTTTATAGATTACTAGATTTCGCCCGCGGCTTCGCCCGCGTGAATTTCCCACGGGAACCGTGCCTTTTCACGGGATGAAAGGTACCCTATGTCCTTCTCCGTACTTCTAACTATGTGTATGCGAAATTTCAGGAAGATTGGTTCAGTAGATGAAGCGTGAAGAGGTAACAAACAAACAAACCAACAAACAAACTCACTTTCACATTTATAATATTAGTTAGGATACAAAAGCTTTCGACTCTCTAGATCATGAGTCCATTTGGAAAGCACTTCGGCAACAAGGCGTCGATAGTCGATATGTAGAGCTGCTGAGTGCTATCTACTCTACATGTACGGCTAAAATCAAACTAGAGACAGAAGGGCCAGACTTCCCTATTAAAAGAGGACCCAATTTCCCCAAAATTATTCTCCTTGGTGCTAGAAATGGTATTTAGAAACCTCAATTGGCAAAATAGAGGGATAAAGGTGGATGGGGAATATCTCAGCCACTTACGTTTTGCGGATGACATAGTTTTATTTGCAGAGAAGCCACAAGAATTAAAAAGTATGATATTCGATTTAGTAAAAGAGAGTAAGAGAGTTGGACTTTTATTAAACAGTTCAAAAACAAAAATTATAACAAATTGTGATAAACAACCAATTATTATTGTTGAGGATAACCAAATAGAATATGTCGAAGAATATGTTTACTTGGGGCAACTAATATCATTTAAAGACACAACAGAAAAGGAAATAAATAGAAGAATAGCTATTGCGTGGAAACGATATTGGAGCTTGAAAGAAGTAATGAAAAAATAAGAATATAGACCTTAATGTGAAAAGAAAATTATACGACACTACAATATTGCCATGTGTGACATACGGATGTCAGACATGGGCCCTTAGGAAACAAGACGAAAACAGACTAGCGATACATCAAAGGAAAATGGAGCGGAGTATGATAGGAATAAGAATATCGGGCAGAATTACAAATAAGGCTATTAGGAAAAAAACTAGAATTACAGACATATACGGATTCATAAATGGAAATGGGCTGGGCATGTATGTAGGATGGCAAACGGAAGATGGGCGAAGAAAATCACAGAGTGGATACCTAGAGATGGAAAGAGAAAGAAGGGAAGACCGAGGACACGCTGGAGTGACATATTTAGGAAAAGATGTGGCGCAGACTGGATGGGACAGGCAAGGAGAGAGAGGTGGAAGAAGCTGGGGGAGGCCTACGCCAAACAGGGCGACTCCAGAAATTTAGAGTTTTTTTTTATTTGAAGTTTGTTTTAAGCGTATGTAATACTTATATTTCTAGTAGAATAAAGGCTTTTTTATTTTTATTTTATTATTATTATGTATAGTGTGTATGTAATATAAATTAATAAAATGTCACTGAAAAAGTATCAATATATGATTTCTTTTGTATCTATATCTATAAAATTAGACCCAGACTGATTGGGATATCATAATCATTATACCAACGCTGGCTGAGGGGTCCAAACAGCCACTTGGATAAATATGATCCATTTCTTATTTCCTAAATATTTAAAAATGAACCTTATTAGTGGTAAAATAAGGTTGATTTTAAATATCCTTACCAGTCTTAGGCGTGACGATGTCAAAAGCGCACTCCACCAGCTCCCTCGGATGGAATCCCATCACGTGTTTCTCTCTGTACACTCGGTCCACTACGTACCGCCTCATGTACTTAATTCCAGAATACGCTGTGTGTCTGGGGTAGAAAAAAAAAACAATGAAATAGTTACCTACCTGTTCTTTTTTTAGTTTTACGCAATGGAATGTTCAGAAATCAGAAATGCTTAATTGCTAGAAAACAGTAGAAAAGATGATGCACAATAATAATTTTATGTCTTCAGTCAGGAAGCAGAAATGCAAAAATATACACCAATAAAATATAAATTCTTAAATTCAATTTACATAATATGTCACATAATAAAATGGATTTTTTTTTATTTTATGGGTCCAATTTGACTTTAGAATGATGAAAAGGCTGCTAAAATATATAAGGTGGACACAAATTAACTACAAATATTTTCATCGCTAATTACTGATATTATTTAGAAAGTATATCAATTTTCTACACGCTAGTTTTCGAGAAAAATTAACGTTTATGTTTTTTGAAAACCGTAACATTATAACATCCTGTAATCCTTTGCGTAAAATGCGTGTGCATAAAAAACTAGCGTATCGATTTTTAAAATTGTATCTCCAATACGTTTATTTAGCCCCCTGGAGCCAGCCCTGAAAATATTTGTAGTTACGTACATATTGTGCTTTATGACTATTGCTACGAATTTTAATATATGATTGTCTCATCTCCTTAATTTGTCCTGATTATCGTTTTGGATAATTTGGACCCACCACGTCGATATATCCACTTAATTTCATCGAAATCTGACCATAGATTCGTACTTGCTACTATAGTCAGGCCGAAACCTAAACTCCCGTATGACAGGTGTCATCAGGGTCAAGCCCATGAAGTTAAGTTTTTTTTTATCTATGCGCGGAAATGTAGTACTTGAACTTCCGGCTTGCCCGTTTAGGGAGTTCCATTGCATCCGGCTACAATAAATCGAAAATGTAAAAAATCACGATACATCGTTTAATTTATCGATTTATTTAATGATATAAAAATGCGCTTTAAGATTTATAAAAAATAAAATTAAAGCAATATAAAAAAAAAGAAAGAGGGAAAAGAATTCACGCAATCGTATCGAATCGTGACATCAGAGAAGATAATATTATTCACAATGAATTTACTATCCATGTTAGTGACTATGACAGCTACTTTGATGGTTCAGACTTCTGATTAATATGTTACGGGCTACTGGTCCGTGGATTTGGATAAAAACACCTGATGACACTGATGAGACTTTATTCAGTTCACCACAAGAGTTTCCACACAACGATGTCCAAATTGTCCAAACACAATGATCAGAGTCCAGTATTTAATCGCCAGAGTCGTCACTTATGTTCTCACTTGTATCACTTCGATCTTTCTCTTAGCTCGTCTAAAGATGAACTGAGATAGGCAATTCAATCTGAGCCTTCCCTGTCGCCTGTGGGGCGACGGAGCGACCGATCAGGGTGTTTACCCTCTGCGGTGGCGGGCTTCGCTGCCTATAACAATAGGCAGGTCGTTGGGTTGAGGCCGTGGCGGCCTGGGTCTTCGCTGTGATTTATCTGGGAGTTCAGCTGGGTGCCGGCGCCATCGCCTGGTCGGCGACGTCGACGACAGCTAGACAGCGTGGCGAGGGCTTGTAGCGGCGGTCTGGCGGGCACGTATGCAGCGGCGCGATGCCTCGCAGGTGCGGGTGTCGCGACGCGTCCGCTCTTCTAAACATGGCGGTGGCCAGGCGGGCGATGAAGTTGTCTAGGCCCTCCCATTTAAGGTCCCTGAAAATCGTCGCGTTCCTCACGTAGCGTGGGGGCCCCGACGATTGCTCTGAGACTCTGATTTTCTTGAGCTCGGAGACGCCGCTTGTTCGTCTCAGAGCAATACGCGTACCACGCCGGGGCAGCGTACGTGAGGCGGGATCTAACATAGGTCTTATAGATCCCGAGCTTCGTCCTCAGGGGCAGGCGGGAGGAGAGCACGCCGTGCAACTTCCCCCTGGCCAGCTTCGCCTTCGCCACGACGCCGTCGACGTGGCTGGACATCGTTAGGCGCCGGTCAATGGTGACTCCCAGATAGGTGACATATTGGCGGCGGCGGTGGGTTGTGACCTCCGGTGATAATTGCCTGCGTCTTCCCGACGTTCACTGACAATCTCCACTTAGAGAGCCAGTCAGGCAGGGCGTCGAGTGTGCGCTGCAGCAGTTTCGCGGCGTGCGCGGCGTTCATAGAGACTGCGTAGTACGCCGCGTCGTCAGCGTACAGCGCTAGCTCTACCCGACCGACGACTGGAATATCGTCAGTGAATCGGGCGTAGCAGGCCGGGGACAAACAGCTGCCCTGGGGGACTCCTGCTCGGACGGGTCGTTCCTCGGAGGTCGCGTCTTCCACCGCCACGTGCATCCGGCGTTCGCTGAGGAAGGATGCCAACACCCTGACGATCCTCTTCGGCAGCTCCGACGTCGACAGCTTGTGTAGCAGCCCCTCATGCCACACCCTGTCGAACGCTTTTTCCATATCAAGGAATGCGGCAGCCACGCATTCCTTCTTATTGGACGCCTCGGACATCCTGTGGAGCAGTCTTGTGACCTGGAGCGTCGTGGAGTGCTCAGCTCGGAACCCGAACTGTTCCTCCCGAGGTTCGAGGAACGGGAGCATGAGCTGGAGGAGAAGTCGCTCGAACACCTGCGAGAGCTTGCTCAGCAGCGCGATGGGTCGGTGGCTTTCTGGTTTTTTCAGGTCTTTGCCCGGCTTAGGCAGGACGATGACCCTGGCGTTCTTCCATATAGTCGGGAAGTGCCCCGAGCGTAGTATGCCGTTAAAGAGGCGCGTCACCGCCGCGATTGCGCGCAGCGGGAGATGGCGAAGCGCCTCGTTAGTAATGCGGTCCGCGCTCTGGGCTTTCCTGGGCTTCAGCCGGGCCATTATCTTCTGCACCTGGCCGGGCGAAAAGACAATGGGGTCTTCCTCTGTTCCAGGTGGCGCTGCGAGATATTCCCGCAAGTGCTCGGCGACCTCTCGGTGTGTTCCTCGTCGGTCACGGGATTCGGGGAAAACTAGCGCTCCAGGTGCTCCGCTAGGATGTCCGCGCGGTCTTGCGCACAGAATCGTGGGAGGCCGTCGGTGCCCAGCAGCGGTCTAACGGGTTGGGGTTCCCGCAACAGCTGCCAACACAGGCGATGGACGGAGGGGACGTCATCGCCCACGGTGAGCAGGTGGTTGTCCCACGATTCGGCTGCGTGCTGGGTTAGGGCGTCCTTGACCCTCTCTACCAGCCGGTTGAGTTCCCGGCGCATAGAGGGGCAGCGAGTCACTTGCCACTGCCTCCGCAGTTGTCTTTTCTTCTCTATCAGGGCTTGGAGGGCGGCCGGGAGCGGCTCGGGTTTGCCGCCTGCCGGCATTTCGTGCGTAGAGGAGTCCAGTGCGCTGCGGATGCAGTGGGTGATGGCAGTCGCCGCTTCCTCCACCTCTTCGGCGGTAGAGATGGCCATGCTGGGGCAGTCATTTTGGAGGCAGGATTGAAATGCCTCCCAGTCGACTTTGCGGCGTGTTGTGGTCAGCGAGACTCTTGTTGGCGTCTCGTGAAGGACGAGGAGCACCGGGCGATGGTCCGAAGGGAGGTCGGACAGGACCTCCTGTGTGGGCGGTGTTGTCAGTCCCTTATAGACCACCACGTCGAGGACATCGCAGCCACCCATTGTATCAAAATGGGTGGGTTCTTCTGGGCCTGCAATGTCGTAGTGGTGGTCGATCGAGTCTTGGAGGAGCCGTCGTCCCGTCGGGCTGTCGTATGAGGAGCTCCAGTGTGTGTGCTTGGTGTTCAGGTCACCGGCCAGGATGGTCGGTGTTCAGTCATTTAGTAACGCGCGGATATCGGTGGGGTTGACCTTGTTTGGCGCGGGGAGTGCGTACACTGCGAACAGGCGCAGCTCCTGGCCGGCAACGCTGACCAGTATGCCCAGCGCGTACAGGAACTGGAACTCCTTGTGCGGGATTGCTTGGTGGACGACGCTCCTCTTGACCAGCACCGCCAGGCCTCGGTAGGCTGTCCCGGTGTCTGATATCTCGTCCTTCCGGTATATTATGTAGTTCGGGATGGCAAAGGGTTCGCCATCCCGAAGGTGAGTCTCGCTGACCAGCATCACGTCGACTTGACGCTCACGGAGGAAGTGCGCCAGCATCCTCCTTTTGTCCGTGAGCGTCGAGGCATTCCAATGTATTATCCTCAGAGGGCGTCTATCCATAAAGAGGGCGTTGGTATTGAAGCCCTCTGAGGACGGCAGCCATCTGCTCCATTTGCTGCCCCAGCATGGTGAGCTGCAGCTGGTAAATGTCGTCACTTGGTAGGGGGGCATTTGTGCCCTGGGGGGCCGCGCTGAGGGCGGCTGGTGGAGGCGGGCCTCCCGCTTCTGTGGTGGGGGAGGGCGCTGTAGTGGCCCTCTTCCTCTTTCCTCCTCGTTTTTTCCTTCTCGGCGCCTCCCCCCGGACAGTGGGGGGATTCCCTGGGGCCATTAGTGAGGCCGGCGCTGTCTCCTCGACGGCCGGGGCTGGCGGGGGAGCGGTTCCGGTTGCGGTGCGTGCCACCGTGCCGGCGCGTTTGTTCCGCGCCTCCTTCCGGAACACCGGGCAAGTGGCGTTGTTGGCGGGGTGCGGGCCCCCGCAGTTCGCGCAGGTCGCGGGTTCCTCCCGGGGGCGCGGGCATTAGTGGGCGGGGTGTGGGCCCCCGCATCGGACGCAAGCTTGCGGCCGGTGGCAGTTGTGGCTGCTGTGCCGGAACAGCTGGCATTTATGGCATTGAGCGGGGCCTTTTTTCCCCCGCCAGGCTTCAATTTTTATCCCCGGCATGAGGAGGAGTTCATGGACGTTGTATATGTCCAGAATTCCGGGGTTCTTCTTTAAGAGGCAATAGAAGATGCATCCGGGCCGCCCACCACGTGCCCGGATTCCCTTGATCGCCTCTACCTCGAACCCTTTTTCGGCGAGGGCCTCACTGATGGCATGCTTCGCTCCGCCGGCAGGGAGTAGGAGAACCAGGAGATACCCTGGCCCTCTTTCCAGCTCCCCCAAGTATCTTTGGAGGGTTCGGTACTCCTGGTCGTCTCTCGGGGTGAAGCGAACCCCGACTCCGAAGGGGCGCGCCGAGGGGGGGCGTCCAAGTTTCTTTGTAATTTCTTTGAAATGGTGCATCCAGGGCGGTTTGTTGCCCCCGCTGTAGCACGCGCGAATGTGGGCGTCGGCGCGATATGCGGGGCGCGAGAGGGCCCGGCAATAGAGGGCTCGGCCGCAGCTCCGGGCTCGGCCGCAGCTCCGGGCTGCGGCGCGCGGCGCGGGTCGACCCCAACGGGGGGGACCGCGCGAGGCTGGCGCGATGTACCTGCGCCTTGCGAGGGAGGCGGCTGGAGGGTGCGAGCAGGCACCGCCGCAGCTCCGGGCTGCGGCGCGCGGCGCGGGTCGAACCCTGCGGGGGGGACGGCGCGTGGCGGCGGGCGGGGTGCGGCACCAGCGTGGTGCGTCGCGGGACCACCGATGGTCCGCGCCTCCGGAGGCGCTTGGGCGGCTAGACGTCGCATTTTTGGGTCCCTCTGGGGGAGGGGGATCGCAGAGGCGGGGCGCGGGGGCGGTGCCTCCAACAGCGCCTTCCTTGACGGGGTTCGGTGCGACGAAAGTGGCCGGTGCGTCCAACTTGGACACATCCGGCAACGAGCCCGAGTGCGAGGAGGCCGGGGGGGGAAGTGGAGTATTCCTCCTCCAACAAGACGTCCAGTGCGCGTGGACGCTTCCCTAGGGCGTCCTTCGGGGCGTCTGGGCTGCGGGGGCGCTTCATGGCCGCGGCAATAATAGCGCGGCGCGGGACGTCGACGGGGGGGAGGGTGATTATCCCCCTCCTGGCGAAGTCTAAAGCAGTTAAATCTTCCAGAGAGGGCTCCTCTCCACGAAGCTCATTCTTCTGGAGGCGGAGATAGACCGCCATCCAGCGAAGCAACCCCGGGGAGAACAGCCCGGAGTTGTTGGCGCGTGCCAAAAAGGTGAGGTCGCGCTCGTGCCACCCTTTCGGGGACAAGCGCGCCTTCGGTGTAGGCGGAGGCGCGACGGGGGTCGCGTACACGTCCGGCGTCGGGGGGGGTTGGGGGGGGGGCGGTTTGAGGGCCCCGGCCCCGGCTCGGTTTCTTCGGGGGTGGGTTCCATTCCGGAACCCGCAATGCGCGGGAAGGGAGTCGCCCCAAGCAGCCACACAGGCCGCGGGCTGACTACCCAACCCCCTTTTCGCTGGTGAGACCCGCTGGTGGGAGGCCAGCTACTAGGGGAGTGCGGGCAAATCAAGCCAACGACTCGGGCGTCACGAGAGTGTGTTGGGACTATTCCCTCTGGCGCTGTAGGCAGCGCAGGGCGCTTGTCGCGGGTAGCCTCCACGGCGGAGGTGGCGACGTAGCAGAAACACTCAGATGGCTCGAACTTGTAGCAAGATAGCAGACGACTGGCGTTCCTGACGACTGGCGTTGAGATAGGCGTTGAACAACCACGCTTATACTCGTATACCCAGATAAATTCGCTCTACTAACTTCTCAAACGTTCGCGGCCGAACTGTATCGAACGATCGAGTATATTGCTATCCCGCTCTCACACATGGCTGTCCTTTTCCTTTACGTTGCGAGCGACTATGTACCTTATGCGCACGGTACGTAAGGCTCATTATTGCTTGCACCGTCGATCGTTTCTAGAACCGAAGAAGGTTCCCGAAGCGTAAGTCTAGAACATTCCAGTACTCGCGTACTTTTCTAGACGGCGCCGGTGTGTTTTCGTAACACTGGCTTCTTAGAGATGCTCGTCCCGAGCATCATCATTACTACCGTGATATTTCGCCAGACAGAGGAGCAATGAAAATTGTCCACATCGACCGATGTGGACAATGGTCGTTCGTGTTTTGTGTATTCCCAAGAGCTTGCATACCTCTTGAAATACTTGAGACTCAAAGTTTCTTCCTTGATCTGAATGGATTTCCAGAGGCACGCCATAACGACAAATAACTTCTTCAATAATCTTGGTAGCGACGGTTATAGCTTCCTGATTGGGTATGGCGAACACTTTAGGCCATTTGGTAAAATAATCCATGACAACCATGAAGTACTTATTCCCCGACTTAGTCACAGGCCCAGCTACATCTACTGCAATGCGTTCCCAAGGCGCACCAACGTTATACAGCCTCAAGTTTCCTCGACTCCGTGTTTGTGGACCTTTTACTGCAGCGCATGTAGTGCATTTACGGCACCAATCCTGCACATCCTCACGACAGTGGAGCCAATAAAACCTCTCTCGTACTTTTGTTAGTGTCCTCTTGATGCCTAGATGTCCTCCCGAAACACCATCGTGCACTATACGGAGAACCTCCGGAACTTTGGATCTTGGAACAACTACTTGTAGGTGGAACTCTCTACCGTTAGTTTTTTTTCCATTTCCGGTAAAGTATGGCATTTTGTAGAATAAAGCTATCCTATTGCGCCCAGTATGCCTTCGTTATAGCGCTCGTAGGTGCCACATCGCTCCACGTTGGTTTAATGTTTTTTTTTTTATAGAATAGTAGGCAAACTAGCATGCGGGTTGCCTGATGGTAAGCAATCACCGCAGTCCATAGACACCAATGACCCTAAGAAAGAAAGTCACTAATGCGTTGCCGACTTTTTGAGAAAGCGATAGGCTCTTTTCTTGAAGGCCCCAATGTCGAACTTATTCAGGAACACCGCTGAGGGAAGTTTATTCCATATTTTAGTACAGCGCAGAAAAAAGCTGCGCGAAAAACGAGCGGTGGTTGAACACCAGCTATCAAGGTGGTGGGGGTGGTACTTCTGCTTAAGGCGGGTGGTACGGTGGTGGAATAGAGCGGCTGGTACAAGGTCGAACAGCTCCTGCGAACACTCCTCATTATAAATGCGATAAAAGATGCACAAGACGCGACATCTCTGCGTAATGCCAAGGGGTCCAAACGATCAGAGATTCTGGAATCGCCTACAATGTCCCCTTTGTTCTTCCACATAATGATGTATCGGAGGTCCTTATCATTTTCTTGAGCTTTCCTCATTGCGTCATCTTCCCAAGATTCCAAAGGAGTTGCCCAAGTAAGTTTCAGAGTCAGTTCTTTCGACTCTTGTCTAATACAGTGCTTACAGTCCTCTGGACATGGTCTCCTGGAAAGGGCGTCTGCGTTTCCATGGGCCTTTCCGCTACGGTGTTCGGTATGGAAGTCATACTCCTGTAACTGTTCAATCCAACGTGCAACTTGACCTTCAGGGTTTTTAAACTGCAATAACCATTTTAATGCTGCGTGATCGGTACGCAGTAAGAACTTTCTGCCGATGAGGTATTTGTTGAAATGTTGCAGGGTCTTCACCACAGCCAAGAGTTCTCTTCTTGTAACGCAGTAGTTTCTTTCAGGCCTCGATAGTGATTTGCTGAAGTAAGCAACGACCTCCCTGTCTCCCTGTCTTTGAGACAGAACTCCGCCGATTGCCGTATTACTTGCATCAGTATCCACGATGAATTGGCCCACTGGTTGTGGATATCCCAAAATAGGTGTCTCGCATAGATGTTCCTTCAACTTTTCAAAGGAATCCTCGCAGGTCTCGTCCCAACAGAATGCTCGTTTATCCTCGGTCAGACGATGCAAGGGTTTGGCAATCTCCGAAAATCCCTTCACAAACCGCCTGTAATAATAATAGTATGCAATCTCAGGGAATACTTTCTCAGCCGTGAAAGTGGCTTACACCGCGACGTCGTAACAGTTGACAATGGCTTTACACCGCTATCCATGGCAAACAGGAATTGGCGCAAACCGCAGGTGCTTACTACCCAGAGCCGCATTGACGTTTGGAAGAGCAAGGAGCTTCACGGGCGGTTCTACAGGGTCCTTCATGGTCCTGATGTGGACCTGCTCGCGTCGGTGGCCTGGTTACGTTTCGGTGACCTTTTTGGGGAAACCGAAGGTTTTGCCTGTGCAATTATGGACGAAGTTATCAAGACGAATAACTATCGGAAATATATCCTGAAGGATGGTACGGTTGACATTTGTCGAGCATGCCACCATCCCGGAGAGTCACTCAGGCATAAAGTTTCCGGTTGTTCTCATCTTGCTAACGGCGAGTATTTGCACAGACACAACCAAGTAGCCAGGATTATACACCAGCAACTTGCCCTTAAATACGGCCTTGTAGGCTCTGAGGTACCGTACTATAAATATGCACCAGCGCCAGTTCTTGAAAATGGTCATGTCACGCTCTATTGGGACCGGTCAATTATCACAGACAGGACTATTGTTGCCAATAGGCCTGATATTGTGATAATTGATCGGGAGACGAGCCGTGCAATCCTCGTTGATGTCACCATTCCTCATGATGAGAACCTCGTAAAGGCCGAGAAAGAGAAACTTTCAAAGTACTTGGACTTGGCTCACGAGGTTACCGCCATGTGGCGTGTTGGCTCAACGATTATTGTTCCGATAGTCGTTAGTGTGAACGGACTTATAGCGAAGAGTCTCGATCGTCATCTAGAGAGACTCTCGCTCGGCAGTTGGGTCAAGAGTCAGACTCTTGGACACGGCCCGCATTGTGAGGAGATTCCTCTTGCTGGAGCCCTGACCACCGGTAGCTTGAGTCTTTGCTCCGCTACCGATGGGTTCCCCTTTTTTTTATATTTTTAAATGTTTTTTATTTTTTTTAATATTTTATATTTAAAAATGTAAAAAAAGAGAATATAAATAAATAAATGAATAATAATAATAAACTTTATTCAAAAAAACTTAAGAACTAATAAACTTATACAAAGGGACTTAATAAAATAAAAAAAAGACTTACAAAAATTGATGCCTAAGCTAGGATCTGGACGATCCTGTGTTTTAGGCGGTTATGTGCTAACCTAGTATAAATTCTACAAATATAAACAATTACTTACACTGTAAACTGAAATACAACATAAAAATAAAAAATAATTCGAAACAAAAACAATAAAAAATTAAACGCTTGTATAAATATAATAATATGTTTGAAGATAAACTAACAGTTATTTGACTACATTTAGTAATTCCTCGGTTTCTTCGTAAGACATACTAAGGAGTGCTTCTGTGAGGATTTTCTTAATCATGTTAGAAGTGAGGGGATATAAGTCTAATTTTTTATTTAGTGTATTGTACAGAAATGGACCTAGGAACAAGAAAAATCGCTCGGTGTATGCATGTTTTCTGATGTTTACTGGGCAAACAATATCTTTTCGCCTTTTTTTAGTATAATCGGTGTCAAATTGTAATGCGGCGTGCTGTTTGATGACTGTGCTGAATATAAATAATTGCCTAACTGTTAGTACTTTACAAGATTTATAAAGCAGGTCAGTGGGGTAAAGGAAAGGGCGGAAATTTGACACTTTAAGGACGGCACGCTGTGCTCTCTCAATGGTTAGAAGTGTTGTTTTAGCTATACCTCCCCATGACGTAATACAGTAAGTTAATATGGACTGGCATAAGGCAAAGTAAACTTGTCTAATCAATTTTGAATCCGCAATAGATCGTAATTTTTTAAAAACAAATATTAACTTACGGATTCTGCCATTTAAAATATCAATATGGTGCTTAAATGAAAGTGTTTTGTCAATAATAACACCTAAATATTTTAATTTGTCAGTTGGGGTTATTACAGGACAGTCGCACGGATTTAATGATGGGTTTCTGCAGTGATGAGCGTAAACTTTTAAATTAGAATAAGAGTTCAATTGGCGCATTGAAAAATGTATAAAGTTAGTTTTATCTGTATTTAGAGTTAATAAGTGATGCTGAAGCCAGTTATTTACGATATTAAAACCTTGTTGTGCTAATTTATATACTTCATCAACTGAAGTTCCTGAAAATAATAGGGCTGTGTCGTCAGCGTATGAGATAATTTTACCTCCTTGTACATTAAGATTACAAAGATCGTTAATATAAATTAGAAATAATGTCGGGCCTAAGATACTTCCCTGGGGAACTCCAAAAAGATTGTTTTTTAGGTCAGAACTAACCATATTGCCTATTTTAACACATTGAGAGCGCTCATCTAAATAATTTCTTAGAAGTTTTAGCTGATTTCCTCTTATGCCTATGCTTTCAAGCTTATGCAACAGAATGGGGATAGAAATTGTGTCGAATGCCTTGGCAAGGTCAAGGAAAATTCCTATTGTTTGTCTGCCTTTATCGAGTTCTTGAACAATGTAATCAGTTAAATTGTGGACGGCGTCTGCTGATGACAACTTAGATCTAAATCCGAATTGCGTTTTGCTTAGCAATTGGTACTTTTCAAAATATTTAACAAGCCTGACGTTTATAATTTTCTCTAAAATTTTGGAAATCGACGGCAGTAACGATATAGGTCTGTAGTTAGAAATTTGATCTTTTTTGCCGGATTTATGCACAGGAACAATGACGGCTTTTTTCAAACATTTAGGAAATACTCCTTCTGCAATGCATTTTTGAAAAATGTGAGTTAATGGGCGCACTAAGATATGCTTGAATTTTTTTAATATGTGATTCGATATATTGTCCCAACCAGCAGCGCAGTCCTCTTTTAAGCTCGAAATAATTGCTTCCACCTCAAGTTCATCAGTACCCAGCAACACAAAAGATTTGTCAAAACACGGGGAAGTATGATTCAAAGGGGATGAAGTCGATTGTACATTCACCTGTTCCGCCAAGGATTTACCTACGTTTACGAAATATGAATTTGCAAAGTTGACAGAAGTCTGCTGTGACTCGTGCAGTTGTAGTAAACTCGAGGATGACCCACGCTGTTTTGTCGAAAAGGTAAATTTTTTAATACTCTGCCAGATCTTTTTATTATTGTTTCCAGCTTTGAGTAGTTCGTTTTTCTCATAGTCACATTTAATCTTTTTTAGGAGTTTATTACAAAAATTACGATATCGTTTGTATGACAATTGTAAAACCGAGTTTTTTGGGTCCCTATAAGCTAATTTATGTAACTTGTCTCTATGTCTCATACAGCGAATTAGACCCGGAGTAATCCAGGGCTTGATGTTATAGTATTTATTTTTTAAATATTTCGTAGTTGTGTTACTTATTATAGCTTGTTGAATATTTTGTATTAAATATGACATACAAGTATCGGCATCAGCAGTATTGAATACTGGGTCAAAATCAATATTGCGTAAGTCGTCTTCGAGTTTATTATAATCTAAGTTAGTCTTTGTTAGTGTGTGGCAACGATTTGCCGATTTACGATTTAAGGTTAGTAGGGCAGGCCTGTGGTCAGTTATGCTCGCGTTAGGAACTAAAGCTAATGATTGATAATTTGTTTTGATCATCATATGATCCAGACAAGTTCCAGTTTTGGGACGCGTGATAGCCGTGTGCGCAGGGAGTAAGCCATAAAAAGCACAAAGATTCAAGTACTCCAATGCCTCTGTATTGCTATTGTCAGGACGAATATCAATGTTAATGTCACCCGTGATTATTATATGTTTGAATGAGGATAATTTTTGCAATATGATATTTAATGAGTTCGTAAAGTTTTCGGTGTTACTGTGAGAGGAAGATCGGTAAATTGCTAATACGGCAATTTCTGAGCCGATTTTTATTAACAGTCGGTTACAATCTAGTATTGCTGGTTCTTCTACTGTGACATTCAACGTATTTTTGGTATAAACTACTACACCGTCATTCTTATTGAAGTTATCTGAACTGTTGAATAAATTGAATCCTTGCAAGAGGGGTAAATTATCACGGTTTAGTAAAAAACACTCTGTTAACACGATAATATCACAGTCGAAGTTAAGCCTATGCAAAAGAATGTTGAAGTTGTCAAAGTTCTTATAAATACTCTGAATGTTTTGTGTAATGATAGTTAATGGATGGCTAAATGACGATAGATATTGTTTGCATGATTCTACCTCGCAAGTATTACTTTCGGAAACGGAAAAATTATCTAAATCTGAAATATATGTATAAAGTTCTAAAATACCTATTTAGTGGCGCTCTTAGGCGCCTTCATAATCTATAGAGTTAATGTACCTTCTTTCGGCCATCAATTTCGCTGGACAATTTGGGTCACCTGTCTTATGGTCGCTTGGCTTCTTGAAACGAAGGCAGGTCGCGCATTTTGGAGAATCTGCCTTCTTTGTACACTCCTCAATGGCATGGCCTACCATACCACAGTGACCGCAGGTGTTGACCGCCTCCCGGCATGTTTTGGCTGCATGACCGTACTGCTGGCATTTGAAGCACCTGGTCACCAGAGTAAAGTCTCTGACAGGACACGAGGACCAGTTCACGAATATTCTATCCTTGGTGATAAGTGCCTTGCGTACATCTGCCGGGACTTCGATAATATAGTTGCAGGTTTCGGCGTCTTTTTTCCCAGATTTATGGCTTAGCTTAACGGATCCCAAGAAGCTATCCAAGGTCGCGCCGCTTAGATTATCAGCTAGATTCTGCTTATAAATGCAGGAAAACACCTCAGTTTCCTTCATGTACGTTGGAACACCCTACAATTACTACAATTACAATATTATAATACCTACACTACAATTCTGAGCTTGCGTTTTTGTGGATCATCCACCGTGAGGCCCGAGGTCTTAAGTTGAACGGAATGCTTTAATTTTTCGACGTCATTTTTGTTTTCAGTGCTAATAATAACACCTCCATTCTTAGTTTTCCTCATTCCTCGAACATGGAGTTGCATCTGGACTGGGCTAATAATTTTTTGAACCAGAGTTTTAGTATCCTCACTGGTTTTATCCTTATCTGTGGGATATATTGCTACGGCTGTTATTTTAGGCGGCTGAATAAAGTTGTTTGGGCCCTTTTTTACCATGTCTGCAAATGAGGACACTCCTGATGGGGATTTCGAAGACTCCTCAATGGAATGTTTTAAATCTTGAAGGCGCATTGACAAATCCGATGTTTCCTTTAGGGCTTGATTGGTGGTGTAGGATTGTATCGCTCTTTGCTTCAAGGACTGGTACTGTACTGCCAATTGCGATGTGCTATGACTTACTTTCCTGCACAGGGCGCTAATCCTTAACTTCTGCTCAGAGTTAAGTTTTCCATCAGATGAGATAGAGCAAACTTCCGTCAGACATTTTTCTATGTTGCCCATCCAGGTCTGGATTTCGGCCGTAGATATAACTTCAGGGGGTGATTCCTCCAAGGGAACTTGAACGGGAGGTGTGGGCGGCGGGCTGCGGGCTGTCATCGCACTCCTATTAAACGGGCTGCTTTCCATTTTATATTGAAGATATTTCACTAATCATAACACACAAAGTATCTTCAATCATAACACTAAAAAGGTTACACAAGTCACTGGTGTAGTGACGCAGATCTGCATCTAGGTCAACGCTGCGAAGTAATTGTTTATTTTGACTAAAAACAAATTACACGTCCGAACTCATCGGAGGCAAAAATGCCTCCCAAGTAGTAAGAGCATAGGCCGAGAAATGCGCGTACCTCTGTTTTGTCTTAAGGAGTGGGCCACTTTTTAACGGCTTCTACCTTCTCTGGAGCAGTCTGGATGTCTTCACTGGTAATAACGTGGCCAAGGTAGCTCACTTTGTTCCTGAATAAATGACACTTCTTTGGATTTAATTTCAGCTTGGCTCCATGTATCTTGGCAAAAACTTACACATTACAGCGTAGATGGGCGTGCAAGTCAGACGTGTCGCAAATTTATTTTAATTTTTAACAAATAGCTTCGATTCCATTTTGAACTCTTTTGTTGGTACATTCCGACAACTTTTTACGAAACATCATTGTGCAAGTTATTACTAATTGCTTTTGAGTGACAAGTGCAGCGACGATATCAAGACGCGGTAAACCGCCCCTCACCACCTTGGGTAAAAGAGAAAGGCTCTTTATTTCTTGTACGGCTTACGCTAAGCTACGCATGCGAAATCCTCGTGATCATCCATCAATACGGATATACAATGAGTGCGCAACGATCACCGACTAGATGTGGCACCAGTCAAAGACTAGGTGGTTCTCAGCCGAAACTCTCAGATATAAACCCTAGTATTGAAATTACCCCGAGTTATATTATCCGCCGTGTTAAGCGAAAAGTAATTGACGATGATGACTGGATAAAAACCGAGCTCTCGGATTTAAAAAAGCAAATGACAGAAATGATTTCATTGCTGAGAGCCACCAGTGTTTCTCAAGCTGAAAATATTAACAAGATCCGCGAAGATATCACCACTATAAGGACCCAGGTAAATAGCATTGGTGAAACCATCGAGAATATAATCTCAGACCAAAATGATACTAAATTAAGACTGAACAATTTAGAAACATTAACAGAAAATATAGAGAAGAAAATAGAAACCTTAGAGTCTGACATAAACAAGTTTACTAATAGTACATCACCGCTAGCTACTACTCCATTACCTACAACAAGTTACGAAGATGTAGTAAATGAAGTCTACGCGCGTAATGTCCGATCCAAGAATATTGTCATTGTTGGTATCCCTGAGCCTACTACTGCAGGGACTGCGATGGAACGTCATACTTATAACAAAACAGAAGTTTCTAAAATTACAAAAACTATTTACAACGACTGCCCAAAACCATCCAAAATTATCCGACTTGGAAAATACAAACCTGGACATACTCGCCCTATCAAAATCTGTTACAACTCTGAAGAAATTGTGAAAAATATACTTCGAAATAAAAATAAAGCACAGTTTGATAACATAAAAGTTTACTCCGATCGAACGCCACTTCAGAAAAAACAAATGCAGAAATTAAAAGAAGAACTAGAAAGTCGCAGTTCTACAGGAGAGACTAATTTAGCCATTAAGTTTGTCAAGGGAATTCCAAAAATTATTCATAGAAAGGAAGAGAAACCAAAAGGAATGACATCATCGACAAATGACCAATAAGACTCAGCGGAAATTCACAGCTCGCCAAAAAGCTACACAGATAAAATAAAATAAATATCAACAGAAATAAAAGATGTGAAATGTAATTTAAACAGACGGACAAATAAGAATTGAAGTGACATATATATAAATGTAAACCTACCGGAAGAAATTATATAAATAAACTGTACTGCATAAGCATAATGATGTATAACAAACACATAAATAAACAAGAACTTAAAATACAAAAATTACATAGCTGACGCATCCAGTAATACATTCTTAATCCATGTGTTGCCGGACGAGATCGTGGTGCATAGTCGACGACGTCACTCGATTAGTTCAACTGCCAGCTAACTAATATTTACATTTTTAAAACACTTACTTGCAATATGTAACGATGCTATTAGTTTTATTGTACAAAGCATGCCCATTGAGTTATTTTGTAAATATGTAACTAGTTTTTCTCAGTAAGTGAATTATTGTTGTTAATTCTTGTGAGAAATTAATAAAGTTATTCTAAACCTAAACTTGCTCCAGGTTTCTCAAGTGATCCTCAAAATCACGGCCAACGATGATGACGTCATCCAGGTACACCAGGCAGGCTTCTCCAACCAGACCTGCTAGGACACATTCCATCAGTCGTTCGAAAGTGGCTGGTGCGTTACATAATCCGAAGGACATGACGTTGAACTGCTATAAACCTTTGCCTGTTGAGAATGCTGTCTTCTCTTTATCCTTCGGGTGAATTTCCACCTGCCAATAACCAGATTTTAAGTCCAAGGTTGAAAACCACTTCATGCCACTCAGTCATCCAATGTGTCATCGATTCGTGGCAATGGATAACTGTCCTTCTTGGTGATGTCATTGAGCCGTCTGTAGTCTACACAGAATCGCGTACTACCATCCTTATTTTTTACCAGCACAACAGGTGAACACCATGGACTCGAAGATGGTTCAATTATCTTATTTCTTTCCATTTCCTCCAACAGATCTTTGACCTCTTTTTCTTTCGCTATTGGTATTCGCCTTGCTCGTTGTCGGATGGGTCTCTCATTCCCGGTGTCAATTCTGTGTTGTACCAAAGATGTTCTTCCAACGTCTCCTTCTTGGTTAGTGAAGATATTTGCAAAGCGTAGTAGAAACTCCTTTGCTTTAAGGCTCTGGGAGTAAGTCAAGTTGCTTTTGCAGTCATCAAGAAGCTGTTTGACCGTAGCATTATTTCTGTCTTTTATTCCTTCTGAGCTTAGCATTGAACTGCATCTCTTCATCCAAAGGACTTCTTCGCATCTTCCTATGACATCACCTTGGCTTAAGTTAACCTCATGGTCATCCAGATTCACCACTTTGACAACAGCTGTATCTTTTCCTCTAACTAAAGTTCTGGCGGTCATGAGTTTCCGGGTCGTTGTCTTAGAAGGTATTTCTTCAATCAGTACACATCTACTCGTCTTGTTATTTCGGTTAGATGGCAATTTTACCAATACTTGAGCCTCCGTGCGTCCAGGTATGACGATGTTTCTTAGGCAGGTAACTTTGCCGTGGACTCCTCCAAGTATGAATATTTCTTCTTCACCGCACTTGAAAATTCCATCAGCAACATGTATTCTGCAGTGGTTTTTCTTCATGAAATCCAGTCCCAATATGCAGTCGTCAACTATGTCAGCTACAATAACGTCATGATGGTACACCGCTTCTCCCATGTACATCGTAACTGACATCTCTCCAAAGACGGGTATTGGCTGGCCGGAGGCGGAAAGAAGCCGGCAAGTGACTTTTCTCTTGCTTCTCATCTCGGACTTCACTATATCCGAACTATTGTTCTAGAGGCTCCTGTGTCGATCGTTAATTTACAGTCATTACCATTAATTTTACCAGCTATCGTAATGCTTTTCCCGTTGCATACCTGTGAGATGATGGTTGCTGGGGCTTCTTTCGCGCCGCCAGCCAGTACTCGCCCCTTAGTTCTGGCTGTTACTCGTTTCCCTGATTCATAGTCGACGAAGATTCACGACTCTTCGTCAGCTCTTCAACCAGGTGCTCGAGTTTCTTCTTTGTAGCTGCACATGAGTCCTTCTGTGGACAATGGAACTGCATGTGCCCTCGCTCTCCACACTTGTAACACATGACTTCAGAGCCCTTCTTGCGTGGAGCCTTTACCTTGTTGACTTCCTCCGTCACTTCTCGCACTTTGTGAACCTGTCGCAAGTCGTGCCTGACAGCTTCGACTTCCAGTGCGTGGGCCAGTGCTTCCTTCAGAGAGGCGTGATGGCGGAGCCTTACAGCAGCTCTTACTTCCAGGTCCTTGATGCCGTCTACTAAGGCTTGTACGGTGTTGGTTACTACCATGTTCACCTCTGCTGATGGGTACGCTTTTCTGACAAGCTTCTCTATCTCTAGAGCCCATTGCTGGAGTCCTTCTCCCGAGCGCTGGACTCTGTCGCGCAGTTGAGCTCTGAATACATGTTCCAGGTGCCTCTCTCCATACCGGGATTCAAGAGCCTCCAAAAGATCTATAAATCCAGCGTTTGGTAGTACCTCCAGAACGTCCAAGCTTTCCCTCGGAGCGAGCCAGTGAGGGCGGTTAGGCAATCTCCGTCTGTCCACCCGTTTGCAGTAGCAATGGTTTGGAACTGCTGCCGGTACGCAGCCCAGGACGAGGTACCGTCATATGGGGGCAATTTCACATTGGGTCTTCCATATGCAGCGACAGAACCACCTGGTGCGACTGCTACTCCCGCGGTCTCCAGACGAACAACCTTTTTCTCTAACTCTGTAAACCCGGTCTTCATGTTGCCCACGTTCATTCCCAAGGCTGGTGACCCTTTCTTCCATTGTATCCACATCCTTCCGTAATTCGGTTACAACGCCGCTAACCTCGCAAACTGCCGACAACACTTTTTGTTCAAGCTCCTTCTGTGTAGCAAGTTGTAAGTCTTGCACGGCATTAAATTTTTGATTAAATAGAGCCTCCTGTGCCTTAAGTTGCATTTGTGATTGGGCAAGTTGCTGTTCTCGTACTGTTGTAAACTTAGCTTCCAGCATTCTCATCAAGCTCGACAAATCAACAGTGGGCGTGTCCTGTTGAGAGGGCGTAGTCTGGCGGGCGGGGCCAGTGGGCGGAGTCAAAGGGGGCGGGGCCTGGTGGGCGGGGCCAGTGGGTGGAGCCATAGGGGGCGTGGCTTGGTGGGCGGGGCTACTGGGCGGAGCTTCCCTCGAAGTAGGCGGGGGCACGGGGGGCGTGGGCGGGGCCAGTGGGCGGAGCCTCCCTCGGAGTAGGCGGGGCCACGGGGGGCACGGCCTGGTGCGTGGATCCAGTAGGGGAGACTCCGGCAGCACGCTGGGCCTTCGCCTTGACACGTCTCGACTTGGTGACGTTGTTGTCCCTCGGAGTCAATGGCATTATCCAAATTCCGCTTCTGACACCAAATGTTACGGGCTACTGGTCCGTGGATTTGGATAAAAACACCTGATGACACTGATGAGACTTTATTCAGTTCACCACAAGAGTTTCCACACAACGATGTCCAAATTGTCCAAACACAATGATCAGAGTCCAGTATTTAATCGCCAGAGTCGTCACTTATGTTCTCACTTGTATCACTTCGATCCAAAGAGAATGTAATCACTACGTTATATAAGAGACGGGACTCCCATACAAAAAAATATCCGAGACAAATGTCAAAACGGAGGTACCGATAGAGATGCACTTATACGAGTAACTGCAGGTACGAATGAGATGGAAATAGTCGGCCATTAAAATGCTACTCCGTTTCATAGATCAGTTTTTTCCTTTGAAGTTGACGACCACCTGCTTCGATCTTTCTCTTAGCTCGTCTAAAGATGAACTGAGATAGGCGTTGAACAACCACGCTTATATACCCAGATAATTTCGCTCTACTAACTTCTCTAACGTTCGCGGCCAAACTGTATCGAACGATCGAGTATATTGCTATCCCGCTCTCACACATGGCTGGCCTTTTCCTTTACGTTGCGAGCGACTATGTACCTTATGCGCACGGTACGTAAGGCTCATTATTGCTTGCACCGTCGATCGTTTCTAGAACCGAAGAAGGTTCACGAAGCGTAAGTCTAGAACATTCCAGTACTCGCGTACTTTTCTAGACGGCGCCGGTGTGTTTTCGTAACAAATAAAAATAATTATTTTATTTGGATTTATTATTTTTACGTAACATCAAATAATCGTAGCGATTCGTGTTTAGGTACATCACTATTATTGTCAAATTGACATACGTCATACGGGAGTTTAGGTTTCGGCCGTACTATAACTAGGTTTCGTCGTTATAGTCTCCATACCTTGCAAACGGTAGCCTCAGATCGTGAGGCAAGTGGCACACTGTGCCACTGGCGGTCATAACTTTGACCGCGTTAGGGTACTGCTCCCAGCGTTTGGCGCGGGGGATGAGGAGGGGAGGGGAGAACTCGTTGGCCCCGTGACTACGGAACACCTGAAAAATATATAGATTATAGGTACTAATAATAAGAAGCCTAAGGAAAACTACGTAAGGCCTACATGAAACACATTTTGTGTTATTGTGACTCGTTGGCAAATAAGCGACTGGCCCTCGTGGAAACAGCAAATCCGGCCCTGGAGGACTATAGGTACTTCGCAACAGGTAATATTCTGAAGGTCATGCAGTCCTTATTCAGAATTTCCGATGGTGGTTAGTAAGGCATTGGGTTACCTAAGTACAAAAAAAAACTAAGGTTTGAAGTAATTCCGGACCTCGGACCCCGCGTGTTTAGACGATAAGGTACCCTACACAAAAAAGTAAAACTAAAGAATAATACGCATGTTTCTATTTAAAAAATCGCTAAACCGATTTTTATGAAAATTACACATGATCATTGTAGTAAGTAAAGTCTTTAGTTGGCAAAGTATATTGGTCGAAACAAGTGCCTTCGTATCTATTCGAAAGAGACAGAGAGAGGAGAGAAAGAGAGCTAACCTTGACAACAATTTCTTTAACAGCAGTTAGCACATCATTCCTGTATCTCACATCATTGTGGTAAGTATAGTCTTCAGCTGGTGACCCTCGTTGGTCGAGACAAGCTGCTACAAGTCGGGTGTATCTAAAACAAGTATCAGAATGTATCGATGCATATTGCAAATATATCTATCAATAGTGAATCAAATACATAATGAATATCTAATAATAATGGGTCTAATGATAATGAATATCTATG
>CM031584.1:706559-865559 GCA_018467065.1 Ephestia elutella
GGTTCGCTTACTATGGGCCTCATAAGAAGGCTCAAGGTCACCCAAAGGGCGATGGAGCGCGCTATGCTCGGAGTTTCCCTGCGTGATCGAATCAGAAATGAGGAGATGCGTAGGAGAACTAAAGTAACCGACATAGCCCACAGATTCGCGAAAATTAAGTGGCAGTGGGCGGGGTACATAGCTCGTAGAACAGATAGCCGTTGGGGCAGAAAAGTTCTCGAGTGGCGACCACGAACCGGAAAACGTAGTGTTGGCAGGCCTCCCACTCGGTGGACCGACGACCTGGTGAAGGTCGCGGGATGCGCATGGATGCGGGCAGCGCAGGACCGGTCGTTATGGAAATCCTTGGGGGAGGCCTTTGTCCAGCAGTGGACGTCTTTCGGCTGAAGAGAGAGAGAGAGGTTTGCAAAATCGCATGAACATAAGTTGAATAATCACAGCATGAGAACGAATTTAAACAACAAATAGGCAAAAAGATATATTTCGATACAAGATACTTATAAGATTTAGCTTTAGTCCACAAACTCGCCTTCGTAGTTAAGTTCCTTTCTAGTTGGAGCAACAAGGACTTCCTCGCTCGGTCCATGTTGCTGTATGACTTTCTACTATTATTTGTCATAAAATATTTAAATTACCATGTGGAATACATAGAGCTAGTTACGTAGTGGAATATGAATATTCCGATTCAAATTGGCCATTGGAGCGTAAAAAATATCAATAGTCAAAAAGCGATGCCGCGTTAGTTTTACAAAACATACATTTAATTATTATCTTTTGTATATCGACTGCCGAGCTGCGATCCAGTCAGTTTTCAATTGTATATGTGTATTTGATGTTTTCGCTACACGCGAAATCTATCAATCATGTATGATATCTATTTTCATACCATAAAACCATTTTTAAGTTCTCTATTTTGTAACTATGAGAATTATTAATTCGTATTCACATCTACTTACAATTTCTCCACCGAATAAGTGATGCCAGGTAAATGATGCCAAAAAGTCGTCCACTGCATAAAAGTTAATACCTATTTTAATCAAGCAATTTCTGCACATTTTATATTAAAAAAAAAAATGTTCTCCTATTTACGTAATCCAGGAACTCATTTACGCAATACTACTGGACGGATTTCGATATACTCGTAAGTACCTTCATTCATTTAAATTTAAGAACATTGTTCTTGTCGATGGAGTTTTTCCATCTCTCCCTATCGTGTATAATAAGTATCTACACGGGTACAAATAAAAAGTCTCTATTATGGATCACAGGTAAAAAGTCTTGCAGTAATATTTGTACAGCTTGCCCAATTTTGGACATATGAGTAGAATGAAACCTGGTGTAACATTTACTTTTTACTATTTTTATTCTGAAATTCCCAAGGGGCCCGGGGCACAGCTAGTATTACATATTCTAAGCCTGACACGCTACTTTTTTTTCCTTTAAAGGTAAATAATAAAAATTCGTACAAAAAGACTAAAATAAGTTGTAACAGGTGATCAAAAATCCCGGTAAAAACTTTCGAACACAGTAATCCCTATTTGAAAGTTGCACAAAAACTGTAAGTCTGCTAGTTAGTTCTTCAGGCGGTAATCCCGGAATCCCGGGGATCCCGGAATCCCGCATTATCCCGCGGAGCCGTTCATTATGCCGAGGTGCGCTCAGCAGTCGCATTCAGGTGCATCTATTGTCAGTCGCAAAAACTGTTATGAAAGTTATCAGATGCAGCGGATTTTTAAGTTTTATAAGATTGGACGTGGAAATGTTTGGGAACTTTCCTTGTAAACGTGCTCACAAAGTGTAAAGATTTTGTATACTTAGTTCTAGTTACAAAAATAACATCCTTGTTTTATTTTTTGCTCTTTTATAAACCGATCAACTTTAATCCTAACTTAGTATTGTCAAATATATTAGATTCTTATTTCACTATTATTATTTTTAAAGTGATTTCATTCCATGTACATTGTGAAAATTTTACTGGTGTATGGTGCATTTGGCCTGTTGTGGCCCTAGAATAGCACCAACCCATCTCTTCCTGTGGGTGTCGTAAGAGGCGACTAAGGGATTTAAAACACCGGAGGATGGGCAGCAACATCTTTCCGCGTACTATGCCATCACACTGCGATCGCCAACCCGCCTGCCACGCGTGGCGATTACGGCAAAACCCTCCATGGATGAAATCCTTGGGGGAGGCCTTTGTCCAGCAGTGGACGTCTTTAGGCTGAGAGAGAGAAAGAAAGTATTGTGCATAAAGTCACTTTGTATAGGCGGCGATAAAATGACTCGTTTTTGACACTGCTATGTTAATGCTTCAAAATGATTTTTTTAAGTATTTTAGTAAAAAACCATGTTCTGTACCTTAGAGGCATAAGGTCCAAAGTGCTTAATATCAATTTTACAGGACAGCCAAAATAACATTTCAAAAATTAAAGCTTTGAGAGTTTTCATCTAAATCAGTTAAGTTTTTGTATGTGCATGTGTTAGTTAGTTAGGGTTTTTTATATTTTTAGAAATATATTTTTTACATGAAGTTTAAATAACTATTTAATTTTTTTCTGAAAATTGGGTTATGTTAGAACTTTATGCACGCGAACATTTCGGCCTATGCAGAGATAGATCCTTATGCATTTAAAGAGAAAATTGAATTTTGATTAAAATTTAAAGCACTATTGTACAATGGAGCTATATGTCATAATGTAAAAATAATAAATTTAGGTCTATGCCGAGTAAGATAGCGACTTTTCCTTCTAAACAAACCTGAGGAATCGGGATACCATGTTTGACTTGGGTCTTTATGGGTCTAACGAATATTCAGCATCACTCTATATACTGGGGTCTATATTTTAAATAGTGCTCAAATTATAATCAATTTGTCAAATATCGAAAAATTATCACTAGTCTATGTTCCGTTATAATATTTTGCCTCCTACGATATATTAAAATAGGTGTGTATCGGAGGCACAAAAATTAAAGACGTTTATTATTCATGTCGTTTTTTATTACGAAAATAAGCAGTTAAGTAGTATTATCAATAATCTGCAGGTGCAATTAGAAAACAAAAAAAAAACTCTTCTATTAACCTAATCAATTTATAAAAGTAATAGGTAGTAAGTTTATTAGTAAGTTTCATATTGCAATTTTTATATTTGATGATACAATAGCAGAAAACTTTTATGCTTATTATAATGAGATCAATTTTTATAAGGGGTTTTTATGTCTTCAAAATGCTATACTAAAGTACACAAAAGTTTCTTAATTTCAAAATATGAGATCAAGTTAAAATCACTAAAAAATAATAACAATGTACTTAAATCAATATCCAAGGTAAAAATTTGTTTTTTACTCATCGACATATCAGCTTCAGGAACATCACTTGCAATATTGGAATGCACCAGGCTTTGGTAGTAATGGTGACGGAACTTTTGGAACCCATTGTAGTAGGGTCATTAGATCATTAAACTTTCCAGTTGATATAGGTTTTTCTGTTATTCTAGCGACTTCTAAATTGGTTGGCACTTGATAGGGTTTGTTTTTGTGTTTCTAATAAGTGTTAGCTCAGAAAAGTTTATTTCATCCACATTTGTTTTGTAAAACAATACGCCCATGTTATCTCGTCACCAATTGACACCAAACTGTTTCCACGTATTTTAAAGTCTTTTGATATTTAAAAGTCTTTTTTTAAATTTTTGTTGTATAGAAGTAGTTTGTATAGCATTTTGTGACTGTTTTTAGGAGTAGCTTGTAAAGAAAGAATCAAACTACCTTAGTTTCTGATACAATTGGTTTAGCTTGTTCAGAAGGTAAATGTATTTCAGCTGTGGTAATTACAGGATAGAAATGCTCTTTTTCTACGGGCTTTAAAAAACATTAATTCTGGACTGATATTCAAATCGGAATTAAAGCTGAATTAAGTCTTCATCAATTTCAGATTGTGTAAAGAGATTACAAGATACTCCTGGTGCTGGTCACTATCAGAGGAATTTTCAAAACCATCAGAGGTTAAAATCATTATCAGCAACACTATCATCACTTCCGTAATCGAGAGGAGATAAATTTCTTTTTTGGAGGAACACGTTGAATCTGAAAAAAATAACGTTAAAATACATAAAAATCTTAACAAAAAAAAATATATGACTACCTATATAAAAAAAAATATTGAAACACTGTCAGATAAAATATTAAACGAGCTTGAAAAAAAAATGTTTAGTTTTAATAATGATTACAAACTGATATTAGCTTCCGAGAATCGCATGAACAAAATATGCATTGGAGTCGATATTATACAAACTACTGCTCCTGTGGTCCTGGTTAACCTATTTACTTACCTAATTTTATCATTGTAAACACTGAGTAAATCAAAATGATAAAGATACAATATAAAGTTTGACATAAATGCGTAATAAAGTACATGCATATTTTTTGTGATCGTTAGTAAAAAAAAATAATACCTAACTAAATCTAACACAATAGTAGCAAGTACAAACAAACAGTATAAAACTATTCAGAAAAATTTGATAAGTTATATTGCAAATTAAAATAGTACTTACCTTCGCAATCTGGTAATTCTGGCGATTTACTTGGTATTTTTATGTTAACAAACATTTTTGTTATACGTGCACTCCTTTTGCTGCTCATTTTTTAATATTTAAATAAATTAAATTCACTGAATTTGCTATTCTCTCAACGAGCGAAACAAAATGACAACTAAATATCATAATGTAACAAAACACAAAATGTGTATACGACCATCTCACTTAGTCGCATACAAAACTGTATAGCGCTGTCTCTTTTACTCGGACGAGCGCGTAACTTGCAAGAACTTTTGGCGCCATATTTTTAAAAGACGTAAATTTCATAGCGGCAGAAAGGTCTTTGTGTCTTAGCGCCTTTAAATAATTAAATAATGTCAAGTGTGTTTGGAGCATTGTGTTGTAAAACAAAATTGACACTTATGCCTATAGACGTTTTTTTCCACATGGAGCCTAATGCAATTGAATAGTTTTTGATCTAAGCCACTTAGAACTACGTGTATTAGACCATTCGATGCAGAAAAAAAAACAATCATGATATTGCGATAAAAAAAAATCGGAATTTGTCACTTAGATTATGCCTCTAAGGTACAGAGATTATGATGTTTACTAAGGTTTCAACTGTGTACTTTTTAATAAAAATAACATATTTTTGGCTTTAATTAATTCATAAAGGCACCGAAAATTTAGAAAAAATCAGCTTTCAAATCATGGAACTTACAATTTTCAGCGACTTTATTAAAGCACCACGAGTGCTTTATTCGAGCACTTTTGTTTTTAGACTAATATTTTATAAGATATTTGGAGTAGTCAGTTGCTAAATCGGTACAAAATCTGTTCGATCCTGCTAACGAAAATAGAACATTGTGTTGTGCAAAAAACTATCTTATTGCAATGCGCAATAATGCCGCGGTTAAGCGCATATGAATTTTGTTTTTTGAAGCTCAGGTCGGACCTCGTCTTAAGGTTCCGTACATAAAAAATACAGGACTCTGTCTGTCTATCATTCCAGACCCATTTTTCTCAAACGGGGTATCCACCCAAGCTTGTCAGCTAACTCGGATCTACTTTCTATAGTCACAGGGACGTTATATCGAGACAAATCACAAGGAAAACTGACTAATTGCCGAATCCTGTGACGGTGGGGCGCGGTCGAAGGTCGGGGTTTGACGTGGGCTCATTAATTACGGCAGATACTGTGTCAAAGCAGTCCTCTTTTCCAAATAGATGTAAAATATTGTGTTATATTTAGTCAGTGAGGAAATCAATTTTGATTTATCATTTCTTCATTATCACAATTTTTTTGACCATTGTACATTTTGACGATTGAGCGTTTAAACCCAAGTACAAGTAGACTTCTACTCATTGAAGTTCTGGCGCGGAGTAACGAACTTTATTATATACTAGCGCCTCAGCTCCTGGCTCCGCTCGGGAGTTGCATACATAAATTGTAGTCTGTGTCACTCAGGTATAATGTACATTTATACGGATGAAAAAAAGTTTAAATCGGTTCGGTAGAAGATTACCCTACAAACTCACAAACTCTGTAGATTCTGAAAATTGTTAAGGAAAAAAAAGAAAGTACCTAGTTCATAAAAGTCTAATTTCTAAATAAACATTTGATTAAATTTAATTGATTCTATGCAAACAACGTAGTGATCAGAGCTAGGTCGCAAAGCGAAGTGTCAATTTTACCACATTCCCACGACGGCAGTAGCGTCAGCAGAATGAGGTCGAAGGTCGCTCTTTGACGCCCCCCTCATTAGTAACGGCAAGATCCGGTGGCAATTAGCAGTATATATCAGAAGCGTATTGTGGTTACCAAATACATACAACTGGGATTTCCAATACAAAACGTTGGTTTCATTCATTTTTGCTCTTAGATAAATCAACACACATGTTCAGTCTGTAGGTTGTTTACCATTACAGGGGAAAATATTTTATTTCGGCAGTTTGAGGTGTAGAAAAAAAAATACAAAAGATGCGAAACAAAAAGAGAGGCTTGGTACAATGGCGGACTTATCCCAGAAAGGGATTTATTCCAGTCAACTAAGTATATGTATAACCAAGTAAGAGTATGATGTGTTATGAAGGTACACGATTTTACGTCGGATATTTTCGTTTCTGTTGTCCACAATTCTACTCGTATTTATTCATAATAAATTCTTTGTTTTACGGGGTTCCGTAGGTTTATTCCAATACTTGCGTATCCTAAATTGGTTTATATAATCAGTCATTTATAAAACGAACTTACATACTATTTGTATACTCATTTAACATGAAGAACACTAAAAACTAAACGTACCTTTCAAGGACTCCACACATTCATTAAATTCCAAACAATACTCGTCCCTAGCAATAAACATTTTGGAGTAATTCACACGGCCAAATTGAATAGGGCTATATTTCCATCACGGGCGGTCTTTCAATAGACCGCGTGAATCGGACGGACAGTACATATTTTATCGTTAGGTTCGGGTTGGGTCCTGCCACCGTAACTCCATAAAAAGGCATAGTTCTCAAGCTCTCCATAAATTAGGCAGAGGGCCGATAGAATATCGACAGTGAGACGTGCCTCTGGGGATCAAAGGGCGACCACACGTTTGTTGTCTTTTGATAATAGCACGGGACGTCTTGTCTTTCTCTCAATAGTTGTCATTCTTTATCCTCCTTTAGACGTATTCCTCATGACTGAGTGTTGTGCTCTTTACATGGAACTTGCTTTTGCCCGCGGCTTCGCCAGCGTCAGAATTTCCCACGGGAACACTGCTTTTCCCGGGATGAAAGGTATCCTATGTCCTTCTCAACACTTCTAATTATGTGTATACATCAGAAAGATTGATTCAGTAGATAAATCATGAAGAGGTAACAAATAAACAAATAAAATACAAACAAACTCACTTTCGCATTTGTAATATTAGTTACGATAGGATGAAACACTCAGAATGACTACCTTGGCAATGTTAATGGAGTAGTTTGCTATTCCCTTCTTCTTTTTACACACTAGCTAATTTTTTATTATCAACCATAGTGCAGTTTTCCTCCCAATGTTTTCCTTTGCCGGAGACAAGCGGTGGTCGATGAAAACATGAATACATGAGTCAGATTGGTTTATAAACTTGTCTTTAGCACGGGCATGTCTTTGAACCACAACCTTTGCAGCCACAGGCGGGCGCCCTACGACTCAGCTACCACCATTCAAATATCTAATAAAGTTTTGTATATAGTCGATGTTTAAATGTGTGGTTTAAAGCCACTGATCAGTTCAATGCGGTGGCGGTTCAGACGGTTAGGCCATTGACTTCCGTCCAAAAGGGACTGGTTTTTCTCTCTCAGCCGAAAGACGTCCACTGCTGGACAAAAGCCTCCCCCAAGGATTTCCATAACGACCGGTCCTGCGCTGCCCGCATCCATGCGCATCCTGCGACCTTCACCAGGTCGTCGGTCCACCGAGTGGGAGGCCTGCCAACACTACGTTTTCCGGTTCGTGGTCGCCACTCGAGAACTTTTCTGCCCCAACGGCTATCTGTTCTACGAGCTATGTGCCCCGCCCACTGCCACTTATGTTTCGCGATTCTGCGGGCTATGTCGGTTACTTTAGTTCTCCTACGGATCTCCACATTTCTGATTCGATCACGCAGGGAAACTCCGAGCATATGCGCGCTCCATCGCCCTTTGGGTGACTTTGGGACTGGTTTAATCTCCATAAAATATAAAATTGTAATTTTATATCCAGTATATATAGGTATACTTACTCGTAATAATGTTCAAATCCGAGACTAATCCGATACAGTAACCATCACATGTACCTACTCAAATGCATTGCAACTTCACTTCTTTTATTTTACCACAGTATACGAGTCCGTATGGTACCTTGATTTGCAGTTGACTGTACCCAGTTCAATTAAATTCATTTCAATGCAAGTTATTAAAGTAAATATTTGAACAGAAATTTTAATTTAGAAGTTGAATTGATTTTTCATGATGTTATTTTAATTTTGAAAATTGCAGCTGTCGATATTTTCAGTATTTTTCTACTTTTAACGAGTTTTAATTTGGATTGCTATGGCCAAATGTATTTTTTACAATTATATTAACAGTTTGATAAAAAATAAACGGTCGATGTAATTAAAAACATCTTCAAAATTTAACATTTTATTTCCACAGTAGTAATGTTTTTTTAAATTAATATTTTCCATTTGTGGGTAAGGCTATAAAGCCTACCTGGAATTCCCTCGGGAGAAAAGCTGCGCGGCACAGCTACTGCTTGATATAAAATATCTCAAGAGCTATACTAAGTACATCTTTGCTTACTTCAGGAATTAAAAGCGTGTAAATAAATTCTAAAATAAACAATGAGTCTCGTGTAAAGCTCATTTGATTTGGAGTATGTATGCCTCCGTCGGAATATTTCATGAGTGGTTATAATTCGGATGCCAATAGGGGACCGGACAACTTTTTTTTTGATGCTTCTTTGAAATATCTTACATTAATAGAATCATACGTTAAAGAATCACATCCATTACTAGACTATTTCCCAAGATATAGCAAAAACCAATTCATATTTTTAAGCGATTTTTGGATGATACCAAAACGCCCCTAACTAAACGTACATTCATATGACGTCACGCGTAGAAAATGGACTTTCCCTAAAAGTTTGAACTTGAATAAATTAGTTCTGAAGAATAACTCGTGCTGAAAAATCGAAAAATGTGTTTAATTATGTGTATTCTATCCTAAAATTAAATATTTTTAACAATTCTCGTACCTTGTCCGGTCCCCTATTGCGGGTGGACCGGTGCGTTTAGTGTTTCAGTTCAATAGATTTGGTTTTTGAAACTACGAAGTGTGTGAATTGACCACTTTTTATTCAACAATGTTTTGAATAAATTGTACTATCTGCTTTTAAGTTTCTACGTTCAGTGGTTTCGTCTTGGCGTTGATATATAATCAGTCAGTCAGCATTTAATTTTATATATTTAAATAGTTTAAAATTAATTAGGAACCCACTTTTATTACTCCTAGCATACTTGGGCACTATTATACTATAAAAGTTTTATGAAAATGTTTTCAATTTGGCTGGCAAGTCGTCGCTCGTAGCACCGCTACGTTGCATTGCTACGGCGTAGCAGATGCTACGAGCAATCGACATTCCGGCGACATGGTTCACTTTGTACACTCTACTATCAAGTTGCCCTACAATAATCCCTGTGTGGTGGAAATAGAGGCGAATTTACAACGCATTTGGGTAGGTGGGTGTTCTGTTGACTGTACGTACTGTGAATATGTTGCTTCTGAATAATTATTATAAAACACGTCGTTATAGTTTACTCAGTTCATTTATTTTATGCACATCTAATTTAATTAGCAAGCATTCACGGTATTTTCGTGTCTTTTATGAAAATTATAAATAATGCTAATTTTTTATTCGCAGCGACCAAGTTTCCAACTAATCCTACAAATATTTATAAACGTGAAAGTAACAAATACTAACTTACTTTCGCATATTTATTAGTTGAGACCTGTATCCCATTTAAACCAATTTTGCAAGCGTCACCAAAACTATAAATCGTTCATTTTATTATTTGCTGCACCACGGGGGCTCCGCTTCCGTGAGAATTTCGAGATAAAGAAGTACCTATGTGCTATTCCGGTATTTTTCTACCCGTATGCCAAATTTTATCGAAATCCGTCTAGTAGATTTTGCGTGATTGAGTAACAAGCATCCTCACAAACTCACATCCAAACTTTCGCATTTATAATACTAGCTTTTGCCCGCGGCTTCGCCCGCGTGAATTTCCCACGGGAACAGTGCTTTTTCCCGGGATAAAAGTAGCCTATGTGCTATTCCAGGTCATTATCTACCTCTGTGCAAATTTCATCGAAATCCCGTTCAGTAGATTTTGCGTGATTGAGTAACAAACATCCTCACAAACTCATGATTCACAAACTCACAAACTCACATCCAAACTTTCGCATTTATAATATTAGTATGGATTAGTAGTTTAAATTCCATGTTAACGACTTATAATAGATAATTAGATATAATTGAGGTACAAGTGAGGTAATGTAATAGCCAGGTGTTTGAGTAGATACCGTCTCAGAGTGTGCGTTTCCATTGTCGTACGACATCGGGAAAATATCAAATTTTCGTGACGATATAAACACGTTTTATGGCAAAATTACACATTTATTTTTACTAGGCTTTGTACTCGACTTCGCCCGCGTGAATTTTCCACGGGAACAGTGCTTTTCTCGGGATGAAAGGTCCTTCTCAGTACTTTTAACTATGTGTACGCGAAATTTCAGGAAGATTGATTCAGTAGATATTCATATTCATTTATTTGCCAACTAAGTGTACATTTTGGTCTTATATTAATAAAGCGTGAAGAACAAATAAAGCAAACAAACTAACTTTTAACTAACTTTCGCATTGATAACATTTGTTAGGATTGGGATTATTTTAAGCACCTTTTCCAAGCAATGGCCTCCCCAACCAATTAGCGAAGGGCGCGTGTGGTGGGTCGTAAGTGACCCATTCCCCTTATCTATCCATAAGAAGGTCAAAGCTCAGAAGTGGGGATATTTAAATGGCCGATGATTTTAACATGTTAGCAACTAACCCATAACAATTGACGTGGTACAATGCAACCGCTTGCACTGTTACACAACAGCAAGAAATTGAGCCGCCAGTCCGGTTCGCGTGCAAAAACTAGTCTGCGACGCACTGCGATATCAATGCAATTGGTAATTACGAAAACATTTTCAATATCTATAACCTAGGGTCCTAGATCTAGGCACAGGGCGGGCGCTTCATAGAAACTGGCGTCATATATACCTACTACTACTACAATCGAGCTGTACATCCGTGAACACGTCAGAACATGTCAATGTGTGCGTTTTTCATAGTCATATCATCGCGTCCCAATCCGTAAAAGAACTGGGGGGAGAAGTGCGGGGGGTTGCCATATTGCGGGAGGGCAGGAGTTTCCTTTCTGTACGTAGTACTTATATTAATTCTGTGTGTAATTGTGTGTTCCTAGGGACATAACGATACTTTGCAAGTAAGGATGTTTTCCAAATTTTGTTTTCTCTAAAACCATTTGTCTGTCTGTTTATCAGGGTGATCTTCAAAACGGCTTATCAGATTAATATGGGATTATTTGAGGTTAAGAAATTACGGACTCATAGGCAGGATTTTAACCCGGAATAATCAGAGTTCTTTTCATGATAATTAAAAACCTAACAATAATATTACTAGCAGCAATTAAGCTTTAACTTTTTCTATAACTAGATTCATTTATTGACTACTAGCTTTCGCCGCGGCTTCTGCGTGGATTTCCCACGGGAACAGTGCTTTTCCCGTGATGAAGGTACCTATATCCTTCTGCGTACTTCCAGCTATGTGTATGCGAAATTTTAGTAAGATTGGTTCAGTAGATAAAAGTGTGATGAGGTAACAAACAAACAAACTCACTTTCGCATTGCATTATAATATTGGTTAGGATTTGGATAGATGTACACACACAGGTTTATTCTATGTAAAAATAATTAAAATGCATATAGGCGCTAATATTCAATGTTTATTTATATATTCCAACAAATAGTAGTAAATTAACGACGTTCGTAAAATAATACATTCACATGGCATTACAACACTCTGAAGGCTGTGCAGTGTACACTGTTTGCCAATTTGAGGTCGGATGACAAAATGTTTAGTCTTATATACATATTACATAGGTACTTTAAGCGCATAACCTAGACTTTACTTTGTACCTACACTCAAAAAAGGATAACCTAACTATTTTGGCTATGGCAAAATACTAATAAAGTTAACAAAAAGTTACTGTTAGTAGCCAACTGGGATTGGTTAGCATTTGTGCGAAAGATATGTAGTCACTTTTTTTGTGTTATGGGTTGTAGAAAATTTGGTTGTGTATAAGTAAGAATTAGTTGTAAATAGTATGTATAAACAAGTATTTGAAGTATAGTGTCTATGTATAATAATAAGGTAGTATTATTATGCACTGAGGCCTCTCTCAATTCTGCTCTCACCGTCTCTCAGTTTTTCACTCATCTTACCTCTTAGGGGTGGAATTTCCTCATTCACGAAAAATTCTCCTGGATTTCTCAATAACAGTGTAATTTGTATCTATCTATGACGTTGTAAATTATTGACTTTTTTAAATTTTGTATGCCTTATGGCGGGATCTAGAGGAACTCAGTTAAGTGTATAACACCTCTCTAAACCTATGTTCACAAAATAAATGATTTGACTTTTGAAGGATTTCGATGAAATTTGGTACACGGGTAGAAAAATACCTAAGGGCGTAGCACATAAGTACTTTTTATCCCGTAATTCCACGGGAAACAGAGCCCCGAGGCGCAACTAGAGGTCTTAGGGCGTTTGTCCACCGCCGCCGTCACGGACCGTCACCGAGAACGAGATATTTCGGGCCGAGTTTAATATGACGTGACGGCGATCGTTTTGTCACCGCAACCGATTTCGCTGGTTTAGTTCGTTCTGGTGACGTGACGGCAGTGTGGACAAGTTCATACGTGTTTTCAAGTGTTTTGTATTGCCGGCACATCGGCCCGTCAAAATCTCGGCTTGCGACGTTCTAGCGGTCACGCGCCGATCTACTCGCAATCTCGGCGGCCGAGATGACGGCGCTCAGGTGACGGGCGTGCGGTGGACAAACGGCCCATATTAAATGTAGCACCTTCGCTGGCGCCGTCATCGTTCTCGGTGACGTGACGAGGTGACGGCGGCGGTGGACAAACGGCCTAATACCGAACTGGTGATTCAAAGCTGAAATATCCAACTAAATCTTTATGATCAAATAAAAATACAATATTGTGTACTCTACTCAGTGCTTACCGCATACTGAATAAGCAAACAAGGGAAAATAATCATGCAAAATACATATTGGGACGAATTGTGAATACGAAATATGGTAAATACCAATAAGGTCATGAACTGGCAGGTGTAATATGAATAGAGTATTCTTTATTTCCAAGAACATCCTAACTAATATTATAAATGCAGAAAGTGAGTTTGTTTGTTTGTTACCTCTTCACGCTTTATCTACTGAACCAATCTTCCTGAAATTTGCATACACATAGTTAAGAGTGCAGAGAAGGACATAGGATATCTTTCATCCCGGGAGAAAGCACTGTTCCCGTGGGAAATTCACGCAGGCGAAGCCGCTGGCAAGTTAGTACTATAATAATATAAAGAAAAAAACATACGATACAATAAACAAATTAAAAAAAACACAATTTGTAGGGTCTTCTGCTTATTTAATCGAAACTCTCCACTCACTCACTCAGATCACTCACTCACTCAGATCACTCACTCACTCAGATTTTTAATAAAAAAAAACAAAACCATGTAGAATTATTTTACTGCTGAAAGAGACCGTAGGTCCAGAGTTTGAAATGAATTTCAACCTTCAAGCATTCCAGAGCAAATAAAGTTTGACAGACAGACAACAAAGTGATCTTATAAGGGTTCTGTTTTTGCCCTATTTGAGGTGGAGACCACAAAGCTACACTTCCGTGGGAAATTCAGGATAAAATGTAGCCCATGTGCTATTCCAGGCTCTAGTGGAGATTTAAACAACAACAACCGCTGCCGTACATCGTATTTATCCCTTACGGGGTAGACAGAGTCAAGAGCCGTGAGACTCGAAGGCCACGCTTAGCTGAATAGGCTTCTGATGGAATGGAGTTTCAGGTATAGTGACAGGTTGCTAGCCTATCGCCTATGAGTGGAGGAATCCCCAGTTTAAAGCCGTTTCCCTCGATTGTCTTTTACAATCTGCGCGGAAAAAGAGAGAAGCAGCTGGCACATTCTATATTTTCTTCGCTCCCGGGTAAGCATGGAAGCAAGCTGCCGCCATAACTGTTAAAAATAATTGTTATTCAGTTCATTACGTCTGTATAAGGGTTAAGTAGCCCATAACTTCTCTTTTGGTAAGTGGGTTGACGATTCGACCCATGGGTTAATGGGGCCGCGGTCCTTGGAACTGGTTTCCGTGTCAATTATGACTGATTTATATGACAACTAGCTTTTTGCTAGCGGCTTCACCGGCTTGAATTCCCACTGGAACAGTGCTTTCTCGGATGAAAAGTACCCCATGTCCTTCTCAGTACTTCTACCTATGTGTATGCAAAATTTCAGTAAGATTGGTTCAGTACATAAAGCGTGAAGAGGTAACAAACAAACAAACATCGCATTTTATAATATTAGTTAGGACTAGCTAATGCGTCGCGTCTCCGCCTGTTGCAAAAGTATATCATGTTTTTTGTTTGTTTGTAAACTCTTTATTACACATACACAAAAGAAAAATACCTACAAAACGTAGTAAAACAAAAGAGAGGCGTACAATGGCGGACTTATCCCAAAAAGGGATTTCTTCCAGTCAACCAAGTGTTTGAAAGGAAAAAAAGAATTTTCATACAAACATTTTGTATATTTACTTTAAAACTTTTATTACACACAAATTACAAAAATTATGCACAAATGGTGGACTTTTATGCCATATGGCATTCTCTACCAGTCAACCATTAGACCAAACGAAAGAGTGTAGTTAGGTTTTGCGATAAAGCGCAATGATATATCATTCATCGCTCATTGCAGCCATCTGAGGATTGATTAAAAAAATAGACTATATTTGACCTTAGGTCTTCACCAAATTTCATAATAATCGGTCCAGCGTTTTATCCGTGAAGGCGTAACAGACACAAAAATCTTTACTAGGTATCAAAATCTTCATTACAAAATTTATCTCAGCTGTTTGTAATAAAAATTGTTGATGCTTATAAACTCTGTGCACTGTCGCATGGTAGCAGCGCCGTGTATAGCTGGCTTTACGTATAGCCATTGCGTTTGCCTCCTGGCAACATTGCGCAGGCGGCTTCCGGCGATCGACATTCAGTGGTCCTTTGAACGCGCGCACGAGGCTGTGTCGCAGGAAATATCGCGGTGATATAGCCACCATCTTGGGTTGTTGCATTTTGAAGCCGCGCGGCGTGGCGTTAATTTTGTTTGTAATAACTGATTTGAGTTATAATTGTGAGCTTCCTTTTGTTAAATAACTATTGAACGTTCGTGTTGGTGAAAAACCCTGTTATTGTGACTGTTTCTTGTGAGATGCGAAACGTGGCTGCCTGGGGACGCCGACATCTGTTGCCGAGCCAACTTCGGGAAGAAATCTATTTGTTTGTTCTGGGGAATTGAGATCTCGGGGTAGGTTTGGTGTTTAGGGACCGCATTCCCCCTTTCCGAAGACACTCAAGATTGGATCCGAAGAGCAGAAGATTAAGTTTGGTAGAAGCAGCCAACATGGGTTTGTGGGTGGTGTAGTTATTAAGTTAGGTTATTATATAGGGCCCTAGAGCTCCCTTTATAAGCTATAGTGGGAGCAGACTGCGTATAGGTTAGGTTTTAGGCTCTAGTCGGACAGACGCAGTGCCGTATATAATCTTTACCGTCGGGTATCATCGGGCTTTTTTGGGGACCTATAGGTCTCCACTTAAAATCTGGTCTTTTTCGGTGAAGAGGTTCACGGCGCGCTTCGTTTTGTCCGGATTCTCTGCGCACATTTCTGTGGCAGCAGAGCGTAGTTGCTCTGCACATTTTCTGGTAGCAGAGCGTAGTTTATCTACCCTCTATTTGTTCGTTTGTAAAAAATAATTAATTGTTTGTAAAAATTATTAGATTTTTCTTAGTTTGTTTGTATAAGAATATTTGTAACCTTTTTTGTATTTGTTTGCGGTTTGTACCACGTGCGTTCCGGAGTTTGTGCCATTCTCATTTTCCACCTACCACCGCGGTTCTTCGTGTAGTTGTTTTGATTTTGTTGTTTTTTATTTACCTTTTTGTTATTTTTTGTTTGTGACTTGACGCGATGGCGAAGGTCCCCAATGCTAAGGCGACACTCGCCAACGAATTGAAGATGGTTTGTGACAGCCGGTGGACTCCTGTCCCGGAAGGACAGGGAGGCCGCTATACTGGAAAGAGCGGATCAGCTCCGCTCACGATTGAACAACGCGGAAGCGGCCATGGCGGCGCTTACCGAAGCCGACCTTACCCCGGAGGTCTACGCAGGTCACGTGGCGGATCTGGTCCAGATCCTGAGTCTGCACGATGACATCGTGGAGGCGGCGGCCGCAATAAGGGCGAGACAGGCTGGTGGACCAGCCCCTCGCACACCTGTTAGACAGGAAGGACCAGCGGTTACTGGTCGGCTCCCCACCCTTCAGCTGTCCCACTTTGGGGGTAGGATGGAGGAGTGGGTGGCATATAAAAATATGTTTGAGTCCCTGGTCGTAGCACGACAGGATTTGTCGAAGGCCCAGAAGATGGCCTACCTCCTCTCCACTCTTGAGGGTGAAGCGCGGTCGCTCATCCAGCACCTCCGGGTGGAGGACGACCAGTACGACACGGCTTGGGAGTTATTGAACTCCCGCTACCAAAACTTACGTTTGTTAGCGGATGCGCACGCCGCACAGTTGATGGCCCTGCCCAAGGTGGCCAACAGGGCACAGTTGCGCCTGCAGTTGCTCACGCCCGTTACAGTGGCCTGTAACGCGCTCCGCACACTGGGGCTGCCGGTGGACCAATGGTCCTTTTTGCTGGTGCACATTGTATTGGGCAAATTACCCAATGACATCCGCTCGCGATTTGAGCGCGAGAATGCGGAACGGGATAGCACCACCCTACCAACATTCACTGACTTGGTGAAGTTTTTGGAGTTTGAGGCACGGGCGGCTGAGAATACCATGACGGACTCAGCGCCATCCAGAGCGCCTGAACGTAGGCCCTTGGAACCCTCATGGCGAGGGAGGCCCCAACAGGGACGGCAACCGCCACCGCGTGGAGCTGGTGTGCGGGTTGCACACACGGCAGCAGTCGCGGGGGACGCGGACTGCCTGCAATGTGGCCGGATGGGCCACAGCCTGCTGCAATGCAGGGACTGGCAGAGACTGCCAGTACAAGATCGGCGCCGCATGGCAAAGCGGCATGAACTTTGCTTTTACTGTTTGGGCAGTCACTATGCACGTGACTGTCCCAGAGCCATACCATGCAGTGCATGCCGTGGGCTGCACCACGTGATGCTCTGCATGAACCGGAACGGGGATGGCCCCCGGTTGTTGAGGCAGGGGTCCCCTATGGGCGGGGGCGCTCCTGCGCGAAGCCCTCCACCATCGGACGGAGGACGCGGCTTCGCTCGTCGCACCCCCCCTCGGGAGGGGGGTCGCGTACCTGCGCGGGTCTTGGCGGACCGGGACCACGCGCCCCAAGGTCATGGCCAGTATGTGGCTGGCCAGGCCCCGGATAGGGCCCCCATGGGCGGGGGCCCTAGATCGGACGTGAGAGTGGGGACACCCCCTCCACGCGGGTTACCAATACCCAACACATGCAGCCGCAGCGGTTTCTCCGCCGCTGCACGAGTACCCACGGCTGGAGTACCACCCGCCGTACCATATGTATGGCCGGGCCGCGGGTTATGCCCCCCTCAGATGGGGATGTGCACTCGCCCGCCATATTATCCGGGTCAGTGGCGCGCCCCTGGTTTGGAGAGAGTGGGGAGCCCGTAACTAGCTTGCTCCCTTGCTGGGACAGAGCCGCGGACGGTTCTGCTCCCTACCGCGGTGGTCCGCGTATGGGGTCGTGGGGGAAGCCATTAATTTGAGAGCTCTGTTGGACTCAGGGGCTCAAAGCAGTTTGGTTACCACTCGAGTGGCACGCCAGTTAGGTTTAGTCGTGGAAGACTCGCCTGTGCCACTTCTTGGAGTTGGTGGCATACAAGTGAAGTGTCTGACGGGCCAGACACTTGTCACCTTTTCTTCGCTGAAGTCCTCCACAATGAGGATCACGACTTCGGCTATGGTAATGGATACCATTGCGGGTTGGCACCCCTCGACAGACATACCGCCGGGTGTGTTGTCTTTGGTTTCGGGTCTGGATTTGGCCGACCCCTTTGTCTTTCATCCCGGCCCAGTGGACTTGCTCCTGGGCTCGGACGTATTGGGTTGGATTTTGTTGGGTACACAGAAGGCTCTGGGTTCGTCTTCACTGATGGCAGTGTCTACGATTTTTGGTTTCGCCCTGATGGGCCCTGTGTTTGATAATGGCACCGCGGAGGAGCCACCGGTTGTCGCATCTGCGTCCTTGGCCAAGACCATGCAAAGGTTTTGGGAGGTGGAGGAGCCACCTATGAGTTCCAGGATGGATCCGGAACACGCTGAGTGCGAAGCCCTTTTTCGATCGACCACGGAGAGGTTGCCCTCCGGTCGGTTTGTAACTAGGTTACCCTTTGTTGCCTCTCGTCCTAGCCTAGGGCAAAGTAGGGCGCTTGCGGAGAAACGACTGCTGTCCATGGAGCGACGCATGCAGCGTGACCACGTACTTCGCGATAAATATATTGAATTTATGCGCGAGTACGAGGATTTGGGTCACATGTCTCCGGCTCGAGTTGATTGGAGCTCAACTGAGCATTATTTTTTGCCCCACCACGCGGTGGTGAAGGCCTCAACAGGCAAGTTGAGGACTGTCTTCGATGGGTCCGCACCCACTTCGAACGGAGTTTCGTTGAATCTATGTTTGCATTCAGGTCCCAAATTGCATAGGGACATAATTGACATCATCTTGAACTTTAGAAGACATCAAGTGGTTTTTGGTGCGGACATCCGGATGATGTTCCGCCAGACAGTCATACATCCTGAGGACAGGCGATTCCAGTTGATACTCTGGCGTGAGCGCCCTGAGGATCCTGTGACGGTGTATGAACTCAACACAAACACGTATGGTTTGAAATCTAGTCCCTATATCGCCATCAGATCATTGCTTGAATTGGCAGAGCGGGAACGGATCCGCTTTCCCCGTGGGGCTTCCGTGCTGTCACGTGACTTGTATGTTGATGACGTGTGCACCGGAGCCCAAAGTATTGAGGAGGCCCTCCTACTGCGGGATGAATTGATTGAAATATTGAAGACAGGTGGCTACGAGCTACGTAAGTGGTTGTCTAATGAGCCTAAAGTTCTAGAAGGGATCCCGGAGGATCACCAACAGAACCCTCACCTGTTTGAGGATGTGGATGATCCCAACAGGATAGCGGTGCTGGGCATGCAGTACCAGCCGCTAACCGATATTTTCACATTCCAAGTGGACTTGGAAGTACCAAAAGTCTGGACTAAGAGAACGGTGTTGTCCGTAATAGCTCGTATGTTTGATCCAAGCGGTTGGATCAGTCCAGTAATATTCTCTGCGAAGTGTCTTCTTCAGAGACTTTGGACTTTGGGCGTCTCGTGGGACGAGCCGCTGTTTGGCTCTCCATTGGATGATTGGCTCGAGTTGTTTTCATCGATTAAGGAAGTCAATCGGATTGCCTTGCCTCGTCGAATATTGCCCCCGGGAAATATCGAGCCAGCCTGCATGGCTTTTGTGACGCGTCGGAGCGAGGCTACGCCGCGTCAGTCTATATGCGGACAGTTGACGCCGATGGCCGGGTCAATGTCTCGCTTTTGTTAGGGAAGAGCAAGGTCGCCCCCATCAGGACTAGGCTGACTATTCCCAAGCTTGGAGTTGAGTGGAGCTCACCTTCTCTCTAAATTGTTGCATCACGTTGCATGTGAGCTGGCGGCCACGGTCGAGATACGGGACATCTTCGCCTGGTCGGATAGCCAGGTCGCGCTTGCATGGTTGCGCGCGGCCCCACATACCTTGGAGGTTTTTGTGGGAAATCGGGTTTCCCAAATCCAGAATATCGGAATTGATATAACATGGAGACATGTGCCGGGAGAGCTTAACCCAGCGGACTGTGCCTCCCGAGGTTGTACGGCACCAGAATTGGTGTCACACCCGCTCTGGTGGGGTCCAGAGTGGCTGATGGGATCAGAAACATCTTGGCCTGTCTGTCAGACAGATGTTACTTCTTTGAGTTTGACTGGGCTTCGTGTACATGCTGTAGTCGCTGAGACGACGTCGGAGCCGGATTGGCTACTTGCTCGGTATAGCAGCTTGGATAAGCTTCTGGGTGTTACCAGTTGGATTAAGCGTTTCATACATAATTGTAGAAACCCACAGGCAAAGCGGTTGGAGCCGATTGCAGGTGCAGAAGAGCGCCGGAGCGCATTGTTGCATTGGGTCCGTGTCGTGCAGACCGGACGGTTTGAGTCAGAGCTTCGTATCTTGCGCGACGGACGCGCTAAGTTGAAGGGCGCGGTCGCTCGTTTGAACCCGTACATCGACTCGGATGGGCTTCTTCGGGTTGGAGGCAGGCTCCGGAAGGCGGATCTTCCATATGAGACTCGCCATCCTCTGTTGTTGCCCAAGGGCGGACCCTTGGTGCAGCTTTTGGTGTCTGATCGACACATTCGTAACGCCCATGCTGGGTGCAATGCTTTGTTGGCTATTTTGCAACGCGAGTTTTGGATTTTGTCTGCCCGAAGAGCAATCCGTAGTGTCCTGTTTCGATGTATTGCATGTTATAGGTTGAAGGCATCCACGATGCAACCACAGATGGGTGATTTGCCCGCTGATCGAATCCGACCTTCGAGACCGTTTGACGGCGTTGGAACCGATTTTGCCGGTCCCTTTTCGATCAAGGCTTCTCCCTTTCGTAATGCCCGTATTGTGAAGGGCTATTTGTGTGTATTTGTTTGTTTGGCCACCAAGGCTGTCCATTTGGAGGTGGTATCGGCTCTGACTACGGAGGCCTTCGTCGCCGCGTTGGATCGCTTTGTTTCGCGTCGAGGTCTACCTTCCCTTATTAGGCCTGATAATGGCACAAACTATAAGGGAACTGTAAATTATCTTAAGGATGTTTCTGTGTTTATTGATAAAAATTGTACTAGTTTAAGTCAAATTGCTGCCCAAAGGGGAATAACCTGGAAGTTTAGTCCCAAGTTGCCCCCATTGGGGAGGGATTTTTGAAGCGGCTGTGAAATCCGCAAAGACCCACCTCCGCCGCATTATCGGAGAAACGGCTCTAACTTTTGAAGAGCTGGCCACAGTGTTTTGTAAAGTTGAGGCGGTCCTCAACTCTCGTCCTCTCTGTCCGCTATCTCCAGATCCAAATGACTTGGAAGCTCTCACCCCTGGTCATTTTTTGGTGGGAGGGCCTTTGAATGCCCTGCCCGAATACCCGTGGAAGGACGAACGCGTATATCGGTTGTCGCGTTTTCAAATGTTGCAGCAAATGAGCCAGGACTTTTGGCGTCGCTGGTCGCTTGAATATTTGCATTTGCTGCAGCAAAGAGTGAAGTGGACAGACAGGACTGAGCCTCCCAGGGAGGGTGATTTAGTATTGTTAAAAGAGGCAAATTTGCCCTCATTGCTTTGGCGACGAGCTCGCATATTACGTTTGATTCTTGGCGGAGATGGCACTCCGCGTGTGGCTGAGGTGTTAGTCGACGGTTCGATTTTAAGGAGAGCTGTGACCTCTCTCGCCCGCCTTCCCGTAGAGTAAGCTAGCGGTCTGCTTCTCAGACCGGGACGGGGGATGTTTGTAATAAACTTGTTGATGTTTATTAAATCTAAGCATTGCATTGAGCGTGTGCTGTGCCGTGAATAGCAGGCCTTTGTTTTGCCTGCTGGCAACATTGCGCGGACGGCTTCCGGCCGTCGACATTCAGTGGTCCTTGGAACGCGCACACGAGGCCGTGTCGCAGGAAATATCGCGGTGATATAGCCACCATCTTGGGTTGTTGCATTTTGAAGCCGCGCGGCGTGGCGTTAATTTTGTTTGTAATAACTGATTTGAGTTATAATTGTGAGCTTCCTTTTGTTAAATAACTATTGAACGTTCGTGTTTGTGAAAAACCCTGTTATTGTGACTGTTTCTTGTGAGATGCGAAACGTGGCTGCCTGGAGACGCCGAATCCGTCGCCGAGTGGAACTGCTGGAAGAAACCTACGTATTTATTCTGGGGAAGAGATCTCGGGGTAGGTTGGGTGATTTAGGGAACAACCCCTCCTCTTCCGAAGACACTCGAAGTTGGATCCGAAGATTAAGAAGATTCAGTTTGGTAAGTGGTTTGAATTTTAGTTACTTAGTTATTAGTACATAGGGTTCTATAGCTCCCTTTATAAGCTATAGTGGTAGCAGACTGCGTATAGGTTAGGTTTTAGGCTCTAGTCGGACAGACGCAGTGCCGTATATAATCTTTACCGTCGGGTATCATCGGACCTTTTTGGGGACCTATAGGTCTCCACTTAAAATCTGGTCTTTTTCGGTGAAGAGGTTCACGGCGCTTCGTTTGTCCGGATTCTCTGCGCACATTTTCTGGCAGCAGAGCGTAGTTGCTCTGCACACTAACTAATATTATAAATGCGAAAGTGAGTTTGTTTGTTACCTCTTCACGCTTTATCTACTGAACCAATCTCCATGAAATTTTGCATACACATAGTTAGAAGTACTGAGAAGGACATAGGCTACTTTTTATCCCGGGAAAAGTACTGTGCCCGAGAGAAATTCACGTGGGCGAAGCCGCGGGCAAAAGCTAGTTAGACAATAATGCTTACTTGACGTCTCGCCAAATGTGATCTGGTAAAGAGGAGAGACTGCGATATGACGGCCGAGGTGTAGATAACGGTCGTTAAGGCATATCAGACACGTATGGTACATAATCTGAAGCATTACATACTTTTATACAAAAATCTCAAGCGAGAGGGGACCTGCCTGGAACGCAGAGTCGTACTACAGAAAGTTTGAATGTATGTGAGGATGTGTGAATGTTTGTTTCCCAATCACGCAAACTTCAGCAAATCCATCTTTTATTTTTTTATAACTTCACTAAAGAAATTTTGAGGAAATTTGGCATAAGGGTAGAGTAGAACTTAGAATAGGCCATTTTCCCGAATTTTTCTACAAGATTACCATAATTCATAAGTCACTTAAAATAAAAGGACAGTATCTTTAAAAATGCTGTTTGTCTGTTTGCGATAAACTCAAAACTACTGAACGGATTTGCGATTTTCACCGGTCGGGGTGGGGCATGCATGACGACGGTTTTGATATATTAACTCAAACGATGCCGCGGGAAAAAGCTAGTTTTTAATAAAATCGGTCCATTCTGTAATCCTCATTTACTTAAAGCCGAAATTGCAACTCGAACGACTCCATATATCCCAAGAAGAGGTAAACTAAAGCTGAAGTGGGATTACACAATAATATAGTAGTAACGTCCGCGACCCGCAACAGTTCATTAAAACTAAACTACAACTAAACTTGTGTACAAACTCCATTACTGACTAAACAAGACGCATCTCCGCGGTAGTTGTAAGTTAGCGGGCGATGTATATGTTGTTGATAACACTGCTCGTTGAGAACAACACGGTACTAAATTCTGGGTGGAGGCTATGGTAATGGTTTTTACGGCTACATCTCGGGTATGTCAACTTGTTATTAGTCTTGTGTAGTTGTAAGGTGTTTGCTTTTGTTTTACAGTATAACATTACCTCTTTGTATTGACTTTAATTATAAAGACTCTAATCAGGAATAATGTTTATCGTAGGCGCACTCTCGAAATCAACATCATTATAACCACAGACATTATCTTTTTCTTCTTATCAAGTCGAAATGGCTATAAATATGGTTTTTGACCAGAATGTGGAAACTTTAACCGCCATATCGTTGGCGTCAATAAGACCTTTTATTGTAAAAGACGAAGGGCAGTTAGAGCATCAGGAGATGGGCCATGAAATAAAGCGCTTCGCATTCAATCACACAAATTTATTAACCGAGAAACCCCGAGAGTTAGGTAACTCTTGTTTTAGCGGCATCTCAGACATTTTAGTACTATATACTAGTAGTATTACCAGATTAACGAGTATTTAGAAACGAATAAGAAATGTCTGTAAGGTCTGTCGTAAGGAGATTCACAATCTCGGCATTTTTAGTAGAGCAAAATGAAAAATAAAACTCATGAAATATACGATGCAGATGTTTGAGTAATTAAAATAGCGCTCGAACGCTTACAGCATAATAAGCCGAAGCGGGTGTTGGCTCAACTTGGCAATTGGCAACTTTAAATTGCGTTTGCGCTGTAATGAGCGGCGCACTTTAAATTGTTTAAGCTGGCGTTGTCTGACGAATACTGAGTACTTTCAAAAGTACACATAAGAGCATCCTTACCAAATCTTTACATATTATAAATAAAATCCCCCGATGCGTCTCTCTGTTTGCGATAAACGGCTGGATCTTGAGAATGGTGTATAATTTACGCGGGCGAAACCCCGGGCCAAAGATAGTAAATACATGTTTATGCCACCGCAAGATTGTAAACCGTTACCTACTTTACAAACTGTCTCGAGAGATGATAAATTGTTGAGAAATCATGAACTGTAAATTTATTTATTTATTATTTAATAGCCATCAACATCCCAGTACTGGGAAAAGGCCTCTCTCTCCTTCTTCCAAGACTCCTGATCTAAGATTATATCGCGTCACCTTTGATATGGAAAGCTATTTTCAAACGATTTTCGTTACATTATTATCTAATGACACGTGAAACAGTCAAATCACTTCATAGAGCAACCAGGATGTGATAACTCTATGAGAGCAACATGGTCCGCGCACGGAAGTCTTTGTTGCTCGAAGAATGACTTGAATGAAGCGGAACGTATACCTCGACAGGATTGACAAAACCTCCTGTACTATAATAGTCTGTAGAATGACAGTTTTGAATATCTTAATATGGTTTATTTATCAAAAAAAATGAACTGAAAATTAAATAGCGTGACGTTAACGTAAATAATACGATTTACTTGAATTATTATTAAAAGAATTTCGTCTCTTTCCACGAATATATTGATGCCGTACGAAGCGTATATTAATCGCTTTTACGACTGAATAAATAACATTAATTTAAGATATTTATTTGCAGAAAATCAGTTATTACTGGTAAATAACAATTTAATATACGACAAAATGTTGCAATAACACGTGACGTCAAAGTAAATTGCAGACAAGTAGCTAAAGCCACGCAAATCATAGAGGTACTACCGAGTTCAAAGCGATAGTGTCAGAGTTAGGATTAAATGGCATGTATGTATAGAGCAGCACGAAACGAGCTAGAAATGTGTCACACTGGACGGTAATACTTGTGCAAACTGATGTTGAAAGCTTGAAATTTAATCTACACTTTATTTGATGTCGGTTGTTTTGCTATTTTAGATGATACGCACGATGCCGCAAGCGTCGTTCGTTCTCAGTAGTTGCACTGAAAAGTTCGACCAAAGAACTTGTGAGACTTTTTATTCTCAGCAGTTATGTTAATATGACGAACAGAAATAATAGTGATCAATGTTTTATAATATTCTCACTTGTTCAATCCTAGATCAATAGTCATATATGTAGGAATATAAGTTTGGCTAGTGTTTAAAACATCATAACCTGTATAATATTACCAACACTTTCGATTAAGTCATCTTTCAAACAAAATAAACTAGATCAAAATCAATTGATCCGTTTGGGAGCTACGATGCTACATTCAGACATACCACCCAAACACGTCAAACTTATTACACCTTTTTTTTCGGATCGGGGCTTGAAAATGTTACCTTCGTAAGAGAGTTTATATGGTTTATATAGTAGTAGCTTTTCGCCCGCGGCTTCGCCCGCGTGAATTTCCCACGGGAACCGTGCCTTTTCACGGGATAAAAGGTACCCTATGTCCTTCTCCGTACTTCTAACTCTGTGTATGCGAAATTTCAGGAAGATTGGTTCAGTAGATAAAGCGTGAACTAGCGTGAAGAGGTAACAAACAAACAAACAAACCAACAAACTCACTTTCACTTTTATAATATTAGTTAGTATTTGAAGTAGGTATAAACGTCAACTTGTAACGCATCACGGTAGATACGGTACCTTGATCATTGACGACAATCAGCGACGCGACGACGACGTCTCGTTGAGTGTGAACTTGACAGACGCAATCGATCGTAACGTGAGTAGATCCTTACGCCATTGCAAGCAACGTTCAGTTGCTCAAGTGCTACATACATACATAGAATCACGTCTTTATCGGGGTAGACAGAGACAAGAGTCGTGAGACTCGAAGACCACGCTTATCTGAATAGTGGGCTCTCTGATGGAATGGAAGATTCAGGTATAGTGACAGGTTGCTAGCCCATCGCCTATGAGTGGAGGAATCCCCAGTTTTAAGCCCTTTCCCTCGATTGACTTTTACGATCTGCGCGGGAAGAGAAGCAGCTTGCACATTCAATTTTTTTTCTTCGCTTCCAGACCAGCATGGGAAGCATATGCAATGCATGCAATATGTAGTTCTGACATTGTAGATACTCGTATATGATGATAGTAGTACTGGAATACTGATTCAAATATACTGGCTACTGAACTGAATACTGATTGAAGTAGTTTTAGGTTCTATTATCAATAGAAGAAGGTTTTTTGCACTTTTTAGTACTCAATGAGTTTTGATAAATGTAACTAAAATACGCTAAATAAAAAAAAAGTAAGACGACAAACACTCAACATGCCAAAATGTTTCAAAAAATAACGTAGGGAGCAGTAGAAATCTTTGATACGGTCGACTGTGTGGAATTATCATCAGAATTTATTGTACCTAAGGTGTAGGTTTATATTTGAATACGATCTGACAGAAATGTACTTGGCGATACTAAATTGTCTTGATATCTGAATCCCTACCTACCTAATAAGTACCTACTTATAAAATCTATTTTTTAATTTAATCAAATTCTCCAGCAACATTCTCCAATAACTGAATCACGACTGTCAACCGAGACAACGGAGCATCGTTCAAAGCATCACGTGTATTTCGAAGCTCTTACTTTAATTTCCTGTACTTCGCTCAACTCCCTTTGACGGATCCGTCGCGTATGCAGAGCCTGCTAACAGGGTTACAGGCAATTTTAAAAGTAAACTACCTTACGGCGGGTTCGTTAAAACGTTTGAAGTTATTTGTGACGTAAATACTCCTTTGAAACGGACCGGGAAGCTAATTTGCAACGTTATTTTATTATACGAAAACAGAATAAACGTTAAGTCATGGATCTTTCATGTTTATTTACGTTGGCATTTTGATAATATTTTATGTTGCCTGTTTATTTTGGTAACATTTATATTTATCAAGTGATTGTAGAATGGTAGGTAGTGACTGTCGTCGAAAAATTCTAGGTATGAACCTGACTCAGTAGTAGTACTTTTAAGAGGTCCCCAATTGTTTCCGAATTAGTTGATGATAACCAGCAAGTTGGGCGGGACACTTGGCTAGAAGGGAAGACGGTCGATGGACCAAGGCAGTAACGGAGTGGTGGCTGAGACAGGGAAGACGACCAGTAGGAAAGCCACCAGCCCGCTGGTTAGATGACATTGTCTGCGTACCGAGAAAGCGATGGATGAGACTGGCACAGGACCGTAGTAAGTGGCGTCAAATAAGGGAAACCTATGTCCAGCAGTGGGCTAATATAGGCTGAAAATAGAATAGAAAATATAACCAGCAAATATTTTAAATGGAGAAATCAGTGGCTCGCTCTACGTGTTTCATTCCACTTGATGATAGATAAAAGCTATGTTTAGTCTAGTGAACATAGTGATATATTACACACGAAAAGATATACTATTATTCCGAATAGCTTTTTGATATATTTTCAATGGGTGTTCCATTCCGGCATTGACATGACATACATACAATGCGTCCGTCCATACACGCTATAAGTTTGCAGAGAATGGGCTTCTGTCGACCCTCGTCGAGCATGGATCGGTGATCTAAACCCTTATTTCCGCGGAAAACCTCTTAAATGTAAAATAAGGTAGCAAGCACAGAACTTGGAATTACAAGGCAAATAGAAGTGCTAGCTGCTGTCTTTTATATGGAAATATCTAACGCTTAGCCGCTCACAAAAAAGTATAAATCGTCGTACATATACAGCAATATTGTAATTGAAAATCCAAATTTGAATGGAAATTCAGTTCGATTGAGTGTATGTGAGCTCTGAGGGCTTCAGAATCGTACGAAGATATCCTTCAGATAAAATAACGCGTCTGTAACACTTCTATTGTGTTTTTATTACAAATTCTGTGGTAGAAAGTGAATGATCACGCCGTCAATTGTTATGTCATTGTAGACGGGCTTGTGAAATGTGTTTCCTTCCACCGGGCGCTCCTCAAGGTTACCATCTTTTAACGCGAATTGACGTGAACGTTTAACGTTAGGCTGATAAGTGGCGTGTGTGCTTAAATATATTTGTTGAAATCCATTAGAAAAAGTGCTTATTTTGGTTATTGGCACTTATGAAATTGTGCTTATTTTAAGTGAAGTACGATTTGAATTTCTAAACGACTTAAGCGCCAATGACCACCTTTTCCCATGAATTAATTCATTTAGTCATAAGTGTTATCAAACTTTCATTGTTTGTTACTAATCTCGTCTTAAATGTTGAACAGAAATGTTGTAAATATCTTGAAACGTGGTTGTAAGTTCTCTTAAGCGTTTAGATCCTCGTCCCCATTACTAAGAGGCAGATATAAGATACAGCGACATTCATGTTTTTGTCGTCCCAAATGAAAACGACGTCTCGGGTCACAATGGACGTCATAACCAGAGGTGGGGTTAGGGATGGCACCGGCTGAAACTATCGATGGTACGGAATTGTCACTTGCATCGCGTTCGCAAGGTTATGATTTAATTGATTTATTTACTAAATACGACGTCTAGAGCTCGGGTTACAATGAACGATATAACCAGAGAGGTGGGAAGGGTTAGGATGGCACCGACAGAAATTAACGATAGTTACAGAATTGTCATCTGGAAGAAAATTAAAACTACATAGTTTTGCACATTATCTCTGTCAATTTTGATTCATTTACATCAGCTACTCACGGACGCACAGTATCAATATCTATCAGCTCTATCCGAACTTTGTCATTGAGTAATTTCTTATCTTTGTGTATAACCCGGTCTATTAACAACTTAATTGAAGTATTTGGTCATATGAAATCATTTTGTTTTCGTACAATGAGTTTCAGTCCTGTATCCTCTACATTCTCGGGAGCTGTCGCATTATTAATTCCTCGCAATGTTTTGTAAAATAAATGTCGCCCGTGTAATTCTCGTGTAGGAATGTGTGTGGACCAAAGGTTTTGTAGCGGCGTACTGATTTCTGCAGACTTTATTGCCAATTCCAAGTCTTGTTATTGTTTCCGTTCGTTGTGCATTTTCCTGTTCGATTTGGAAGTTATTATTAGCAAGTTCTTATAATAAGCACTCCTATTAGTAACGTGAAATTGTTTGTTGTGAGTATGCTGTTTTGCGACTTAAGAATCATTTTTGAATCAGAATAGGTATGACAGCTTTTGCAATTTGATGGTAAACAATGAAATGTTTCAAAATTATAATAGTTTTAGTTTAGCTTTTTTATTAACTTCTACTGTCTCATTGTTTTGTTCAAAGGTACTAACATACCGTAAGTTTTTCAAAATATAATTTGTTACGCGTTTTCCTACCTATAAATATCGTCCTAGTAGGTTTATTATGTTTGAAATGAATACTCTGTAATACGTAATTGATGAAATATTCAATTTAACCAGTAAATATATTTGTGACTTTGCAAATAAATAATGTCAAAATTACTACAGAATAACTGTAGTAATTTTTTGATTAATATCCTTAAGCTGATAGTTTAATTATGAAAATAATTACACCACTTTATATTGTGATTTTTATGATACTAAAATATGCGAACAACACGGGAATCATAATGTTATTTGGCTTTATGACCCGTAATTATGGATTTTCAGGATACGTTAATTATAATTACTCTCGCCTCGCCTAGACTTCTATAAAAACAATAACCAGAATGGTTTTAAAAACATTTCATGAAAATTAAAATGCTAATTTAATTAAAAAGTAACAGTGAGATAGCAAACGCAGGCATGTGTAGATTTCTTCAAAGGTCTTACATTTTGAAGCGCTGTTGGAAAAAAGAAAAAATATTAAAAAGGTAAAAATTCAGATATTTTCAGTGCCGCTGGCTAATTACTCCCGGAATCCAGTCTGAGAATAGAGTAGATAGAAACAGAGACGACGATTATTCATAGCATGAATATTTGCAATTATTTGTAAAATCATGATAACTACTTCTCATCCTCCTTTAAGATTGCTATACACTACGTAAAGTTTTTGCTTGTTGATGTTTGCTGCTCTTCCACGGAAAAAGTACAAGAGGTATTTTCCTTGATATTTAGTTAGATGCTTTTATAAAATGTAAGGAGTAAGTATATAAAAAAGCACAGTTTAAAAGGTTTTTTATACAGGGTTTTTTTACGCTCGATTTTAATTTTTTAAGTAAGGACTTTGGTTGGTAAAGTTTGTAAAAAATCAATTGAATAAAATATTTTTACTAAATATAAAATATTAACAAGTTCCGAATCGTGCTTTGTGGAATTGAGGAAGAGCGAATTTTTAATTAACATTTACTTAAAGTTATAGTAGTTTTAGGTTGCACTATAATCTTACAAAATATTCTAATTTCAAAGCATTATATAGGTACCATAATATGTAAAAAAAGTTGGCCGTCACGGGACCCCCAACAGAGTGTAAAACATCTGAGCAACGTGGCACGACTGCATTATGCCTGAAATTCAAATTCTTGCAAGTATATGAACGATTATACAACTTTCTGAAGCCTTTACGTAAAAATCAGGCAACCGGTATTCCGGAAAATGAAAACTTGTCAAAGGCACAACTTCGAGATAAGCTTCAGCTACTTAGCAGTCAGATGATAATTCCATGAATACTGAAGTGGGTTTAGGCGGAATAAACACACAAACATTCCCCTTTGCTTATCAATTTGACCGCAACGTCTTTGAACTTTCGACAAAGCCTTTAAGATTGTTTTCTGCGGCTGAATGCGCTTTGAAAGGATTTTCCAATTTATATAGTACTTTAAAAAGGGATATTTTAAACTGTAAGAAATAAATTTGTCTACGATCAAAAAAAAAAAAATAATTTGTTTTGTAAACTTAATCTTATATAGAACCTAATAATATTTATTGCATAATCTGTTGAGAAATGAAGATTAGGTATCAAGGGGAAAAGCAAATCAAGCAGGCGAAGCGTTACAAGGAATTTGATGGGAGGAGTTTTATATGTTATCGAAAGTGTGTTGTGCGTTAAAATATTGTACGAATTGGATGTTATCTACATCAATTCATAGTATAGAATAAAGTTGCTTGCCGAGTCTTAATATATGTTATCAAATATATACGGACAATCGACACAGATTTTCGAGTTAGTCTCAGTAAGTTCTTCGAGACTTGGTGTTAGTGGGATACTAACTCAACGATACTTTATATTTTATGACAAATACATATATAGATAAATGATTCAGTGACCCAGGCCAATCTGAAAAAGATCATTTTCCATCTTGACCTGACCGGGATCTGAACCTGACCCGGTGTGGCAGTCTGGCGTGATAACCGTTAGACAATGGAGTCTTGATATACGGACAAATATATACCGATAAATCCACAGATTGAGTTAGCCCCAAAGTAAGTTCGAGACTTGTGTTGTGGATACTAACTCAACGATACTATATTTTATGACAAATACGTATATAGATAAACATCAAGACCAAATAATCTGAAAAGATCATTTTCCATCTTGACCTGACCGGGATCGAACCCGGGACCTCCGGTGTGGCAGTCTGGCGTGATAACCGTTAGGCGGAGTCTTCAGTTTCACTATTATTTACATTTGAAATAATAAATCATTTGTAGATAATATTACATTTTAAGATCGTAGCCCGGCGCGTAGTCCTTCTGAATCTATGGATTTTACATTCCTAATCGTAATAATTATTATTTCCGGCGGTATTTGTTGGAAATCCGGCAAGTATTTATTTGAATCAATAAATACTTGCCGGAAATAATTGTAGCATTTGTTGGGCGAGAGCGCGGCGCAAGCGGCACAAATTGCGGGACAGCTTAATCGACGGCAAAGCCGCTTTACTTAAAATGTTAATTAAAACCGGGGACATTCTTTGCAGGCTCAGCATCTGCACAAAACATGGATAGTACAGAAGTTGGGTTAATGTTTACTTCTTAGTTTACATAGACGGTTTCTTCTGGGTGAAAGCTGTCTAGAGTGATTTATAAATTTTATAAATTTAATGCAAAATGCACCGTAAAGAGCTCTGAAACAAAGAGAAGTATAGTAGTTTATCAAACAATTGTATGGTAAAATAGTTTGAATACCTATATATGAACATCTGAACAAATTACATTCGATAAGCATTCTAATCTAGCGAAACATTTGACAACACGCCAGACCATATAAATAGAATATTTAACAACGCCCATCAGTTTCATATTTACTTCATAAATCTTGATTTCCGTACTATAATTATTCTGTAGTTAAGAATCATTAATATTTCCCCCATTAATTCGGCACTCTCTCGCGGTAATCCGCAACTAAATCACTCAATAACATCGGCAGAGGAATGAGATTCGATGAGTTCCTAAGTCGTCGCTTTGAGAACTTTATAAGATAACTCTTAACGTTGAATCCACTAATATTATAAATACCAATATTATAAATACGATAAGTTTGGGTATGTGTAAGGGTCTAACAACTTATTAGTAACTCAATAAAGCGTAAAAAGGTGTGGACCTCGATGAAATTTTCTACACGGGTAGATATACTCGTATTGTACCCAAAAATTCTCTACTGTTTTTGTGAATATAAATAAACAACAACGTACAAGTGACTTTGCATCGAACTAACCACAACCACTTTTTGAAATAGTTATAGAACTCCAATTCTTAAGTTAGCTAAATGAGAATAACATTTTTCATCGTAATTCGGTCGGTTTGTTCCGTAAAAGCAGGCAGGAAGCCACGTAAGAGTAGCCTCCTCGATCATCTCAGCTTCTTCCCAAATTTATGGAAATCAGGAAGACAGCGGGGACTCCTAAATCTTGCCATTCACTACGATAATATGCACAATGCACATATTTCATTCCAGAAATGCTTAAAGTTACAAAGTAGTTGGCCAATGGATATTGCCTTCAAAAAACATCTAGCATGTTTACGTGCGGCTCCGAAGGGGCACAGTCAAAACTTTTTTGTTATTCGACGCAGGTACGGACAGGGTCGGACTTGGTTGTAGCCTGTAGCACAGAATTAATATAAGTACTATTTACAGAAAAGAAAACTCCCTGCCCCTCCCGCATTATGGCACCCCCCGCACCTCCCGCACTTCTCCCCCGTTCTTGTGTGGTTGTAGGACGTTATTCTATAAAAACGCACACATTGACGTGTTACTGACGTTACTGACGTTACTGACGTGTTTACGGATATACAGTTTCATTTGTAGTAGTGTAAAGTTAAGTATTTGACGCGCCGTTTCTATAAAGCATTTGCCCGCCCTGTGCTCTGTAGTCAAGTCAGGCCTTTGCGCTTTATAATCCAGGAGCGTCCTTTACCTTGGGTGTATTTTAATTTTCTTCGTCCAAATTATTTATTCTTTGATCTTTATAGTTCAAATTGGTCTGATCTTAATTGAGATTCCGCTGTGAAAGCTAGTTATGTTTGTTAATTAAGTCTGAATCTCAGGACGAATTTCGATGACATTAAATATGGATAACGCAAAATATATGACCTGAGCCTGAGATCACACATGTATAAGCTTCTTCTGTGAATATTTAAATTAAAATAATATGGTACTCTAAATCAGAACAGAAATAAATCACAATAGGACATGATCTTATTCGTATAACAAATTGAAAAAAAAATCAGCGATTATTATTACTTATCAAACTTACTGTAAGCCTATACCTACAACTTTTGCCGTCATAATATTAGTAATAATGTCTCTTTGGTTAGTGCTTTCACAAAGCTTTACAAAATTCAACTTTGTCGCTTAGAAATCGCACAGGCAGATATTAAGCTAGGGCCATCAAGTCCACAAATGGGCTTCCAAGTGGCCCCAGGCGACCCCCAGCCGGCCCTGCCACGTGGAGTGTCGAAATCGGCACATTTACTTAAAAGTGTTCGCTAACTTTCTCCTATATGAAGTCGAGGTGTGGAGTTAACTTTTTGCATACTCCGTCGTTGTGTTTCCCGATTTGACAAGTTTCCTCCCGCTCTCTGTCAACAGCTTAGCGATATTGCTGCAGTTTCTACTAGCTTTTTTTTTTTAACTTATTTGGTGTAGATTCAAAAGTTTGTTTGACAGGAATTGGCATCTTGGCAATTCGGTAGTATCAGATTTATTGGATTAACATTAGATATTTCACTTTAATAAAGTATAATAGTATGAGAAAGTAATGTAGAAAAAATAAACACTACCGATTCTTTGTAAAAAATATAAAATGCTGTCTTTAAAAAAACATACGTATTATCTTTATACCTTCTCTTGATCATCGTTGAACAAACTATCCACGTACAGAATTCGTAAACAATGCTGATGAATCTGTGCTGTGCACAAACTTACAGAAATTCACAATTGTAAATCAAACATCAAACAATTTATTCATAAATAACCTCAAAAGTTCATTTTGCATTTTTGAAGTACTCGTAGTAACAAGAATTGGAATAATGTTTGATAACTAAATGTAATCACATTTGAGACGTCAACAGTCTTTGTCAAAGGATCTTGAACTCTTTTGCTCTCACATCAAAGGCTTCAATGAGTTGTCTAATCTTTCGCTTTAATTAAGGTGTTCATAGTACAAGTCATCATTGACTTCGTTATAAATTTGAAACAACTTTCTTGGGAAAATTAGTCGAGTTGTTGGCGGGAATTCCTTCCGATTTATCGCAAAACAATCAGAACAAGTTCAGTCACAGACTTACCTCTCAGCTGGATACCGCAATAATGCTTTTAATTAAATGGCTTGTTACATAAGTATTAATTTAAGATTTTATCTGTACCCATATTCAGCAACTAGCAAATATTTCATTTCGTATTCATATAAAAAACCGTAACTTCTCATATTGGATACGTTAATATCTCTCTATTTTTTAATTTTATGTTATAATAGTCGTATTGAAGCTATTATATTATAATATTAGTTTATGCTCAAAAACTGCTTACAACGGATAGGTCAATTCAAATCTCTTTAACTAATTATTATATACCTACCTAGAGATAAATCCGGGGCGGGCAGCCAGTTGTGTTGTGACGGATGAAGACGAGGCGACGCGTAAATTCAGAAATTGCACAACGCAGCCTTTGCTCAACTCCTTATGCGCGAAACTTTTATATGTTAACGAGTGATGTGACCTTTCCACACGACTCCATATAATTCAACAATAGAATATTCTAGATGGTTAAAAATTTAAAATATTTATTAAATATGCCATTTTTTAGAGGACGCTATTGCCCAAAAATGAAGGTGTTCAAGCAATCATACATTATCTGAATATAGGCACTTTATTGAGAAATAAAATAAGAGCACTGAATTTCTATGCCAATAGCTTGTTTTTAGTCAATTTCAAATGCATTTGAGAATCAATCAATAATTAATTTTCAAGTTCTATCTCGCAACCAACTGCTGAAAATTTAGGATCCCAGCTCATAATCATTTTTCTTATCGATTCCTAGGCATTCCTAGGAAAAACCACCTACCTTGCCTAAGGGCTAGGCTGACTATTAGTAAATGTTCCATCCGAAATAGTTGTTGTATTGGTCTAAATCAAATAATATAACCTGACCCGACCATTAACTACAATTATTTACATATCTTACTATTATTATTATTTAATAGCCATCAATGTCACAGTACTGGGCAAAGTCCTCTCTCTCCTTTTTCTAAGACTCTCGATCTAAGGCTATGATGATAGCCAAATCAAACATATCTTATTAGGTAGGTACGATTTTAATAACCCACAGAGAGTTTAAATTCGTAACTAGATTATGAGATTAGCGTTCTAGAAACAACTTTGAATTTGAATAAACAGATATACAGGGTGTATAATCATGTCCGACATTAAAGCCGTTACGTATGCATAGGGTACCCCACTTAAAGTCACTTTGTGAGTAAAAATTTAATTTGGGAAAATAATCAATAAATTAGATATCAAAAAAAAATATAAATAATCACAATCAGTGTATAGCGAACTTTGACTAAAGATCGCGTCGGCCCCCTTCCCAGCCCGTACCCGTGGCGGCTAAACACGACGACGCGCTATCGCTTGGCTACGCGTGTAAGGACAAACGTATGTACCTACTATGTATGTACAACGTAATAATGTGTACGCATGTACAGCAAAGATTTCATGTGTACAGTAATCCGCAAACCAAATCTTAACTACCATTGTAAGGCGAGTGGTAAGGTTTTGCTAATTTTACACACGAACTCATGTCCAAAATGATCTAAATACGGTGAACTTTGACTCACTGGTACAACTAGGTACTAGGCACTCGAATCATACCCGGCAGGACTTGCTGAAAACCTAGCCTAGGCTAATAAATTTTCGTATGTTACTGCGGATACTATTTGGTATCAATGCTGGTCAGTAGCCCGTGCCTTTATGTTGGAGCTAACGTTAGGTACGGTGGCTCATAATTCCATTTTTTAAATCGAAGGTATCGGACGTACTTACATGCGCCGGATAAAGAGAAGCGAGGTAGATACTCGCCTACACGTGTTGCCTTCGTCTATGTCGTAACAAAAAATCATGTTGAGGTATTCCTCCGCAGAATACTGGAATAGCATTTTGTCAATAACCCAACAAACACAAAACAATACGATAAAATACAAAAGCACAGCAGCACGACAAAACACAAGTCACGAAAACCTGACTAACTCAGGAATTAATGCTAATAAGATCATGTTGTAACATCTGTGAAAGTTTCTCTAAACTTCAAGGACGCGCGCAACGCTACTAAACTAACTAGAGTAGGTACCGCATTTTCTTTCATAGCGGCGGCCGGCGGGCGTTTTGCAGTGTGCGCCATTCAGCCGTTTTGCAGTACAACTTTTCTCGCTTAACTTGTATTTTTTAACTACTTCAGTGTCAGGTATTGTGAGATCTAAGAAGAGTTATTTACCTACCTAACTACAGGTAGAAATGAAAATAAAGGAATGTCTGATCAGATCGTATCGCAGAAGCATTTACCTAATCTGCTCCCTTTGTAGAAGTAGTATTATTCCCTCTGTGTTAGAAGGAACAACCCCTAACAGCATAGCTCTCCTGTTCATTTTACGTGTTGGGTCTTCGCGAAGGGTCTAGGTCTAGAAATGTTACCTGTCTCCATGAAAAAAATAAGAACTTCCCTGTATCTGAACGATTGCCTTGTGATAGAGATACGTAAAAATGCAAATTGTTAAACCATTTTTACTAGGCGTTAGTCCGTGTTTCAATTTGTGCATGAAAAAACAAAGTATCATTATCATTTAAAAGACACTTCACTCAGTAGATCTCACAATTATTTGGTTTTTTTGATTCGTAAATAGTGGAAAGTGTACTTACATGCTGTTAAATGCTAAGGTAAAAGTTTATTTTTCCCAAGAAGCAATTTACAATTCTCCCGTCAATTTATTGGATGGCAAGGTTTTATTTCTTTCATTTTGCTACAAATACATTATCTAGTTAAAGTTACCTATGAACCTATTATTGTATAAATGTCTTGTTGGTCTTCCTAATGTTTAAAATAAATAATTTAATACAAAAATAAGTGATTAAAAAAGTAGAGGCCAGGAGTTCGTAGGTTAATTTCTTTAATTTTAAATAAAACAAATATTACTACTGAACTGTAACTACAGATTTTGATTCACGTGTCATTGACCGGGGGTGGGTGAGCGCGGGGGCAAAGTAGGCAGCTTCCTGCCCGCACGAATAATCAGCAGCTGTACAATGAGTGTGCGCGTATGCTGGCGATGGGCGCTATTCATTACTTGTTTTAAACTTTAGCGTTCGTTTTTTTATGGGGAATTCTTTAAAATTCTAATGAGGTTCCTTTGGATGAAATGACAGTTAAATGATAAATTTTACAAATCTGCAAAAAAATGAAAATTTTCAATTCAACTTTGAACCTCATTATCTCGGAAACTACTGATTTCCCAGGCTTGGAAATTTCTTAGGAAAAATGTTCATATTAATGGGGAGATTACGTGGGTTTCGGCTATGTCGGACATGTTCTTACACCCTGTATATTTCACTGTCAATTTTACTGGGAAATAAAAAAATCAAATAATCGTTTTATTTTAATGGTACTAAAACTATTAAGTTATGTAGCAAGTAAGAATTATTCTTGTCATAGATTTAGAGTCATACTACAGAAAATTCTCTTAGAGTTTTTTGTTCTAGAGAAATCGTTTTTTAGTAAATTTTAACTTGACGCCATGTTTTATTGCCTATATTTTGCTTCAAGTGATTTTTCTGTTACATATTTTAATGCTTATTTTTATAGGTTTTTATCATTAAAATGTGTCTAATTAAACATTTAATATGTACTTAATAACTTAAAATCTGGCATAGGGTCTAACATCTCTTGATGTCGCTTAGAACCAGAATAGAGATATAAATATTAGTACATTACACGCGAACGAAGTTCGCGAAGCATAAACTAGTACGGACCTATCTAATAATATTCATATTTGATAGAAATAATATTAAATCTTACATTTACAGCGGCGCTTTTTAGTTTAAAGAGAGTTTCATATAAAATTCGACGATAGAATTTCAATCGCACATAGATTTGCTTCTTTACCCATTCATTAATCTACCTTAAACAAGTAATGTAAAAAATATGAAGTAATAAATTTCAATACGCCATGATGCAATAATAAGTTTCTTAATAAGTCTTGTAAGTCCTGCGCCGATGCTATCAATGTGTCGTTGTCTATTAAGTAAATCAAATGTAACTTAAAGTTGTTAGTCTTGAGTTAAGTTACTTGGTTTTAAAACTTGACGAGTAAATACTTCTACTAGTAAAACTTGTGATCCGAAGTATAAACAGTTTAGGTGAGATACTAGAAAAATCTCTACAAACGATTTGTAAATTTACAACTCTTAACTTTATCTATTCTATGTTTTCTTAACTCATTTTTATGAGAAGAGATATATTAGGTTGTGCCTTCTTTTACTAAACTGTGTTTATAAGCGTTCTTGAACATTTCTTGGGAGATATTTTACTCTTTATAAAAGTTAAATTCTATTAGATATCTAATAGTCCATTTTTAGAAAAGCCGCGATTGTGTTATTTTGGGCAGGGGACGACTGAGAGAGGAGTGCGGGGGTTGCGACCGGCGGCGGCTCTGCGCTAATCGCTTGCCAGTATGGCAAACTGTGGCTGGTTGCGGGGTAAAGAAAATGTAAAGAAAAAGCAGTTGTAATATGGGTCTTACATTAAAGTAATCTGGGTTCAGTTTATTGCTTTTGAATCGAGCAGTCATTCGAATTTAGTAGTATGGTTTTAGGTGTTAATATTAAAATTTATGTAAGGAAAGCATTATTTGGTGATCATTTATCCATTTTAGGAAGCAAAAATAATATTTGAACAACGCGATGCAATTGATTCTGATGTCTGTTTATTTATTTTGAACTATAATTTCGTATATTTTAGGACCCTCTTTATAAAGTGCATTTTTTATATTTTTTTGGGAGTCATTTAATTTATTTGGTTTTCACTTAGGCTTAGGAGTTTTAAAAAATATTTCTGGTGAGCGTTTAAATTATACCCCCCACTATATTATATATATGGATATGGCGCTTATGGCAAAACTTGATTAATCTGATGAACATTTTTAGTAGACGTATAAAAATCGAAAATCCGAAACATTCTGAAAACAGTTTGGAATTTGGCACCAAAAAGATTTTTCATCTAAGCGAAACTCTACGCGAGCGAAGTTTTCCGCAGGCGACTTAAGCTAGTTATTAAATAATCATCGGAGACGAAGAACTTGAAAAACACTCAGTATTTTATAAGGTACTGCGGTAGAAATCACTTAAATCTAAGGTTACTTACAATAAAATATGACTATTTATAAGTCTCCTAGCGTTCTCTCGTTTCGGAGGCAAAGATCCACTTTGGGGTCATCTAACAGAGCCAGTGAGAGTAAGTAAGTATTTATAAGTAAAATAACAGAAGCTAATTATTAAAAAAAATAAAAAAACACGACTGACAACTTGAAGTCTGGCTGCCAAGAAGGCCAGAAGCTCGGTCTCGTCGAGCAAAGAGAGTGCCAAGGCCGAAGGCTAATAGCCCTTCTGTATATACATGAATGACCTTCTTCATTTCATCTCAAACCCTCAGTAACCAGCAGAGGGGCCCTAGGCCCGAAGGCCGAGAGGCAAGCTGCGTACATGAAGCAGAGAGGCGAGGCGAGGCTGAAAGCACCTAGCGTGCTGTGCAGAACAATTTTACTTCTGCAGTATGTCGAGTATGCTTTTTTTGTTTTAGAAATAGGCCAAAAGTCATGTACGTAAAGTCCATTTATTCATAATTGTCCTATTATGTAAACAATCTTAACATGTCTTTATATGATTTTACAACAATATAAATTAAAATAGACATTTTAGGAGATTACTTTCGTGGTTAATAAATGTTTTACTTTAGAATGTTTAGGTTTAAACTAATATCTACAGCTCCTTCAATTTTTCAAAATTATCTTGATCAACTACTTGGTGACATTCCCAATGTAGCGGTATATTTTGATGATTTTGCTCTAACAGGAAAAAATTTAGATGAACACCTACTCACACTTTGTACAGTATTAAATCGAATTAAGCAAGCCGGAATGAAGGTAAATTTAAAGAAATGTTCATTTCTAAAAGAAGAAATAGAATATCTTGGTCATGTAATAGACAAAAATAGCATTCGTCCAACAAAAGGGAAGATAGATGCACTACCAATGCTGCTCAACCTACAAACGCAAAAGAATCACGTTCTTTTCTTGGTCTCATCAATTACTATGAACGTTTCATTCCACATCTACATGGAATTTGTGCAGACTTATATGAATTAACTGGACTGATTATAAAAATTAAATATTTGAAAGCGCTAAAAAGGAAATTGTTGCTTCCAAACCGTTGTTAGCTTACGATGAGAGTCGTCTCTTGTATTTAGCTTGTGACGCTTCGGAAAAAGGAGTTGGTGTAGTTTTATACCACAAAATTAGAGATTTAGAGCAACCTATAGCTTTTGCTTCTAGAAAACTAAGACCAGCTGAACGTAAGTATTCTGTAATCGATCGTGAAGCACTTGCAATATTATTTGGAATCAAAAAATTTTACCAGTACTTGAGAGGAACAAAATTTACATTAGTGACAGATCATAAACCATTAATTCACATTTTGGGTCCGCGACGTAATTTACCGAAGGTAGTCAATAATAGACTTGTAAGATGGGCTCTTTTAATTGGTAGTTATCAATATGATATTTGTTACCAGAAGGGAAAAAACAACATCGTAGCTGATTGTTTGTCCAGATTACCAAACCCTGAAACCGAACCATCTCCAGTCGAGAGTCTTATTCACAGAATATTGTCAAATATTCTGGAGATAGACGATCTGGACGATTTAAAAAATACTGTGAAGATTATTTATATAATAGGACAATTATGAATAAATGGACTTTAGAAGAGTTGTCGGTTTAGATAGGTGAAGAGCCGAAAGACTATTTTCGCTTTAGCTCTTTGCTCCCTCTCTCTCTCTCTCTGCCGAAATACGTCCATTGCTGGACAAAGGCCTCCCAAAGGATTTCCACAACGACCGGTCCTGCGCTGCCCGCATCAATGCGCATCTTGCGACCTTCACCAGGTCGTCGGTCCACCGAGTGGGAGGTTGTGGCCAACACTAAGTTTTCCGGTTCGTGGTCGCCACTCGAGAACTTTTCTGCCCCAACGGCTATCTGTTCTACGAGCCCGCCCCCTGCCACTAAAGTTTGGCGATTCTGCGGGCTGTGTCGGTTACTTTAGTTCTCCTACGGATCTCCTCATTTCTGATTCGATCACGCAGGGAAACTCCGAGCATAGCGCGCTCCATCGCCCTTTGGGTGACTTTGAGCCTTCTTTTGAGGCCCATAGCAAGCGACCACGTCTCGGTTCCGTATGTCATTACTGGCAACACACACTTAGCTCTTTGCTATGAAACCGCAACTCTGCCTTCGGTCTCACTTTGCCTCTCGGCTTCAAATACGGAACTCGGCCATCGGCCTCGCGGGCCAAGGCGAATCAGCCTTCGGCCTCAGTATCTCGACTGGTTACAGGAGCTTTAACTGGCTCATCTCCTGGCGTGTCCGATATGCCCCGAATCGTGTATCATAGAGAACCTTTACTAAGCCAACGATAGGGCGATTGTCGTTGCCATCTACTGGTCTGGGAAAATATAGATGCCATTTCGACTCGCCAAGAAGAAGAAGAAGGGGCTTTAAGATGAAATTTATTTATTTAAACTTTATTGCACATAAACATACCTATGTTACAGTACAATGGGCGGACTTAAATCGGAAGATCGTCCATGTATACGAAGGACTATGCCTTCGGTCTCGCCCCGTTTTTTGCTCACGAGACAGAGCACGGCCTTCGGCCTAGCCTGGACCCCTGGTTTACTGGAGGTTTGAGATAAAATATAAAAGTCGTCCATGTATACATGGGCTCGGCCTTAGGCTTAGGCTGGGGGTTGGTGCTCGATCAAATGTTACAGAGGCCCCTGGACGACCACAGCCGGTGGTAGTTTATAGTTTTTTCATACAAACTGGTTATTGGGGGTTTGAGATCAAAACAGAAGGTCATCCATGTATACGAAGAACTCGGCCTACGGCCTCACTCTTTCTCTGATCACGAGATGGAGCTCGGCCTTTGGCTTAACCTGGATGCAGCTCGGGCTGTGGCCTTGCGGGCGCAAGCTTTGGCCTTCGGGGCCTACTGGTGACGGCGCGCCAAAGTAGACCTGGGGTACTGCCCGCAGAAACTGCTTATATTTAATCGGCGCAGGGGAATCGGCGCAGTTGGGCGCGTCATAGAAGACCCTGGGCGACGTTAATAGCCGTTTAAAATGAAATCATAAGGTCGTCCATGTGTACGAAAGACTCGGCCTTTGGCCTAGCCTGGACGCAGCTCGAGTTGTGGCCTTGCTTGGTCCCTGGTTTACTGGCTGGTTTGAGATGAAATATAAAAGTCATCCATGCATACAAAGGGCTCGGCCTTAGGTCTCGTCCTGCACTTTGTTTCCGAGACGGCGCGGCTGGAAATGGAAGCTAAACCTTTGATTTAAATTTAAATGGTAGTTTAGACGAAGCTCTGCCTGTGGCCTCACCCCTTGCAGCTTCAGCTCTTTAGAGGCAGAAAGGGAGTACCGCCCACGGAAACTATAATAGATACTTTCCGTGTAACATTTCGACTTTAAGCCAGTGATCTTGCAATAGCCGATAGTAGTGTTGCCGATCGATAGTCAAGACGTACTTATGGGTGAAGGGTGACCGTGGGTACCCCGAGCTGCGTTTAAATCCGAGGGGCTGCCAGCCCACTTTCAAGCGAGGCCAAAGCCGAGCTCAGACTTATGAGGCAAAAAGAGCGGGGCGAGGCCGACGGCCGAGCTCCCTTTGTGTATATGAACGATCTAACGGTGTTGATCTTACTATCTATCTTATACAACTAAAAGTACACACAAACATATAACTTATATATATTTTTGAAATTGCCTTTCAAAGCCCTTCAATTTGATACACTACACTCTTGATAAGATTGATCAAAATTGTTTTTTTCGGTCAGCTGTTTATCGCGTGACTATAATCCGCCATTTTGTTTTAGCAATGATGACGTCACATAGCCTATAAGTCACTCGGACGAATGCAAGTGAATCCAACAATACCTCCTTTGAAATTAAAATCTGTTAAGCCGTTCAGAACTTATGGTGGAATAAAAGAAACTTACATACATACATACTTACATACATACATGAATCTGCTGAAAACATAACACTCCTTTTTTGGTCAGTCGTGTAAAAATGATTTTTATCAGATTACATATTGATTCTACAAATTCATTAAACAGTACTTAGCCATGAAAATAGATGGATGGAAATGCTAAGAAAGAGGCCTGTGCAATAACAGCAGTGGGAGACTTTCCATCGACAAAACAACTTAAATAAAAAAATTGCAATAATGTAACTCAAAGCAAAACTATAGCACGTATGATGCGGCATCCAGTTCTTTGATTTTACATCTGTGCAAGTTCGTCTACAGAAATTCAAAAGTGCGGAGCAAGTTTGGACTGAAAGAAGACGGACGCTAATGAACCCGAAACTTGTTAAATAAGTCGCTTTGATTAAGTTTCATTTCAATTAGTTTTATCGATTTCTACAGATCTTACAAGGAGATTGGGAAATTCCTTTAGATTTTTTTTTTATGATACTTAAAAACAAATTTGGAATAAGTACATAAAAATAATTTATTTAAATAATACACTTCCTAACTAATATTATGAATGCGAAAGTGTGTTTGTTTGTTTGTTTATTTACCTGCTTTACGCTTTATCTACTGAACTAATCTTCCTGAAATTTCGCATACACCACGCAGCTGGAAGTACTGAAAAGGACACAGGGTACCGTTCATCCCGGGGAAAAAGTACTGTTCCCTTAAGAAATTCACGCGGGCGATAGCCGCGGGCAAAAAGCTTCACTAGCTTTTTAATAAAAAAATACCCTTATGAATAAGTTGATAACTCAATTCTGAAAAAATAGTAACTTCAACACTATTATAAAAGAAGAGAAACAGGTATTTATTTTAAATAATATACTTTAGGTACAAGGCTTCTTTCGTCCTTGCCAACATAAACAAGTCCAAATTTAGTTTCTAACATGTTTCTGTAAAATGTAAGTAATCAGGGCCTACTATTTGATCCAACAAATTCGCATAATATTTACAGAGAAAGGAACTAATATTACTGTTTGAATATTCACAGACATGATTACACTCCAACATGTATTTTTAGAGATTGTGAAGGAGACGGGTCTGTCTAACAACAACGTGTATGAAACATACATTCTGGGTTTTTGTTTAAAAGTATTTTTGGGCCTGGATCGATTCCACTCAACGTGGTTTATCAATTTTACACACTATTTTTACAAGAACTTATAAAAACTATTTAAAAACCATTAAGACGCGATTACAGCGGCTTAAAGGTAGCAGAATCGGTACCCTAGCTGGACTTTTCTAGAGATTTGCTGGTTCCTTTGTATTCTTAAAAAGTGCTAAAACTAATAAGTTTGGAAAAGTATTTTTAAAATAATCAGGGTTATCTAGAAGATTCAACAGTAGCACAAATAAATTAATTTAATAAATCGTAACTTTATATTAGTCACTGGATTTTTTTTTGTTTTATTCGTGTATAATTTTTATCATCATCATCAGGGGGTGCCATCTTCAAGATGGTTTGGATGGCCATGCGGTATCTCTCCAAATAATAATTAATATTAATTAATTTATTATTTATTAATTAATTATTATTTGGTTAATTTTTACTTCCACTATTATATTTCCAACGTTCGTGTCCAGAACTTTTAAACAATCTAGCCGTAATAGTTTTACTTAAGGCATACTTATAAATATTCCTTTTATAGTTCAATTTTAAAACGAAGAATTTTGAAGGAAAATCAAAAATTTTCCGACGATAAATATTTACGCTTTAATTAAATTCCAGAGAAATATTAATCTCAGGCGAATAAATATCTTAATTCAGGAGAATTATCCTGGAATAGATATTTTCCACTAATCTACTACTCAGAAAATGGGCCAAGATAAATTCCTTAATCCTGTAATATAAACAGGGGACTAAAATAAAATTAATTTTAGCAAACCCAAGGAGTTTGTGGAAAGAATTTCGGCCATGAGCAATTACTTTGAAATCGTACTCCAGGGCCGGTCTCAAATTGAATCTTGTCTTTACCTTGCCCGGGTTCAATCCGGTAATTTTAAAACTCGACTAAACCACCTCGACCTGGGGGAGAGAAAAACGGTATTTTACTTCAATATTGACCGTAAAATTCTCCCATTTAAAAATTCATTAGGATTTTAATGAAATTTCAATGCTAAAATGATAGCTTTAAATTAACAGATGCTATTTTTTTTACTTCGTTTTAGTCCAATTCATGGCTTTTGTCCGTGACTACATCCGCGTTGAATTGACTTTACCTTTTTAGCAGGTTCTAAGCGAGTCGACGTACTTGCGTCATGTTTTTAATTAGACCTTCATAAATGCATTCAGTAGTTTTTGCGTGACGTGCGACAAACAGCACAGAGAGAAAAAACATTTTTGACTTCCTATTGGCCCTACAACGACCTCTTCATATTTTTTTACTAAGTAGAAAATACAGTTACAGTTTTTATTATAAAAGATTTTGTATAAGTTCCGTATAAATTGAACGTTCGGTACTGGTTTGATATTCCGTATGCAATATTTGTTTGAAAAACCACTACAACAGGTCATATTTTAGCGCCAGAAAAGTTACTATCAAAATTTATATAGCAATTGTATTTTGAACAAATTGCATAGGCATGTGTTGTAACCAAGTTCATACAGGCAATATTAAATTCATTTTGTCTCATTAAAAAAAATATATATTTCATGCTGTCAGCAAAACAATTCTTTTTTAGATAGCATCAATTTATATTGCACCATTTATAAAAAAAACATACAAAGTTTAATAACACTAAATTACGATTTTTGATACATAATAAAACATTGAAAGTCGTAATTTAAAAGAATAAACAGCTATTTTATATTTCCAGTCGCTGCAGTATATCCACTATTATTTGTAGTATATGAAGTTCTATTTTATGCACAAAAAGTGTAAAAGTAAATCCATGTTGAACACAAATAAAGTTATCATTGCTTTAGTTTGCACAGTGGAGTAGTTTTATTGCTGTTGTTTGCCAAAATCATAGTCTAGAGTATCCTCACTTTAATAAACGTAAATCCACCGAAATTCGGTACAGAGTGAACTGTATTTCGTCTGTGGCTTACCGAAGATTTGTAACGGGCTTCTAGCATAACCAGTAAATCGGAGCCCCTCCCTTGACTCCGGCCCTGGCTTCAGGGTATTTAGCGTGCCTTGCTTTAGTGGAATTGAAAGGCAACTTTGCGACACTTCATCCCGGAAAATAAACAAGCCTGAGTCCGCCACACTCTACGTTTTATTTTGCAGCTAATTTCCATTATTCAGCGCTAATTTTGTCTGAAAAGTTCCTCCTTGAAATTAAATGTGGATGGTTAATTCAGCTGATTAAATTAGTGTGCTTTTGTATATTTATAGGAGCTAAATAGTTTTAAAAGTAATTCGCCTGAGAATGTACGTACAGTCAACAAAACGTCTACTTGCCCATTCATTGCAAATACGCCTCTATTACCATCGCAAACCGTTGGCATACTAATCTAATTCAAGTAAGTATAGTAGTTTTCATAGACCAGTACTTGCTTCCGGTGAAGGAAATATAGTGAGGAAAACTGCACACTGGCTGACTGTTTAGTTTACTAGTGTGTATTACAACTTCCGTTAGATGGCGGTAGATGTCAAGACATGTCAGATGCCTTTAGGTGACATGAGAAACATCTAACACCGGTGTTAAGGGGTATTAGACCTTCCTGAATTTAGGATCCGATTTTAGTGTCCACTGAATCGATATCGGCCACTGAATTCAGTCACCGATGCTCCTGATCACACATTCACTGATTCAGAGAGTTCTCTCTGAATCAATTGCCAAGGACGAGCGCTACGAGACAGACGTGTCGCGCCTCGCATTTAAAACAAAATGGCTCCAACTTAATCGAAATATTTTTTAAAGTTTTTAATGTTCCATTTTGATGAAAATAAATATATACCTACACCTAATAATACATTGAATCCTTCATCATAATCCTAACCTAACTATCTTAGCTCAAATTATAAATGCAAAAGTGAGTTTGTTTATTTGTTTGTTACCTCTTCACGATTTATCTACTGAACCAATCTTCCTGAATGAAATTTCGCATAGGTACACATAGTTAGAGGTACCGAGAAGGACATAGGGTACCTTTCATCCCGGAAAGAGCACTGTTCCCGTAGGAAATTCACGCGGGCGAAGCCGCGGGAAAAAGCTAGTTTCTAATATTTATGTTCATATAATTTTGGTCACGCTTGTCCCAAAGGTATGTCCTTGTATAAAACTAAAATATCATTAAGAATCTCTCTTTCTGCCATTTTGCGTACGCACACACACGCTGCTAACCAACAAAACGTGCGTGCGCGACGGCAGACGAACGGTGACTGAGCGTCCTGAATGCGATTAGATCCTTCTGATTTAGGATCCGATACGTCGGAAAGCGTTCTTTCCTGAGAACGGATGCTAAATCGGATGCTTGCTTCCTAAATGCGATTATACGTGGATTAGACTTCTCTGAATTCAGAAGCCTCTGAATATCGGATCCTAAATTCAGGAAGGTCTAATATGCCTTTTAAACACACTTTTAAAGGAAGGAAGGACTACTAGAGATCCCGATCCTTGCAGGGTATGGACATGTAGTTGACTGTACTAGGACGATCATGAGGCATAGATCGTCTTAGTTGAAATGACGCACCCCACTGCCGCATTATGCGTATTAAAAATTCACTTGAAGCAAATTGCAGTAGCAAAGTGCGCCATTTTAACTTAGACAAGATATAAAATAAAATAAAAATAAATAATAATATAAGTAGATATAAGTATAGTTTTTTACACGACTGACCAAAAAAGGAGTTTATATTTTCAAGGTTCATGTATGTATCTAAGTTTCTTTTTCTGCCATAATTCCTGAATGGCTTAACAGATTTTGATGTATTTTTTAGATTTCTTGCATTCCTCCTAGAGACATAGGCTATAAAGTTGTCAATCATGTTTTTTATATTTTTAATAATTAGTTTGTTGATAAATTTATATAATCCGTATGATTAATTTTTGGTTGGCATTCGTGTTATGGTTTTGACACCACTAAAACTATTCTGACACCTGGTGTATTTATTAACAAGAAAATTAATACAAGATTTCAATTAGTTTTATATTAAAGTCATATTTTTATATGAATTTTTCACTTGCAAATCATCGATATGTATGAATTCTACAGTCGCCTTCAAAAGTACAAATGGTATAGAAATGGCGCGACAATACAGCTAGGCGTATACATATTTTCTATATATAAACAAACAAATACTGCGTACTTATCAAGTTTCACGAGAGATCGATGTTAGGCAATTACTTACCGACACGTCAGGCTGACCGGGGTCGAGGCAATTAAGAGATGAAATTACATATTTGCTTTTAAGCTAACACGTATAATATAAAGGCAGGCATCGTTTGAGCTTGTTTTGATAAGAGATAACGGGGCAAGATGATGACATTCGTTAAAAACATCTTATTGAAGCTCGTGTAAATGTCATGTCTAGAGAAGCGGTGACGCAAGCCTGTGACCACCCAGGTTCGAATCCTACTCACATGAGTTTGCATACTAATCTGGTTTATGTATGGTAGTTTTTGTAGATCACCATTGTTTCCGGAGAAGGAACATAATAGTGAGGAAAAAGATACTTAACTAAAAAAATTGTGTTAAAGGTTTTGATTATTTCGTGGAAAAATGTCACTAGGTCTGCTTTGCGAAGAAACTCAGAAGAACTAAAACTCGAAAGTTTGCGTCGAATTACATGCCCAGGGTAAAGTATAGGAAGTTCACTATGTACTACAAAAGTTATGAACAGAAATTCAACTATTAACATATTTCGGGTTACGATTCTCAGTATTGCGTCACGTTGCTTTGTTTGCCATAGATTTGCAACAATTCCGATGACCATCGCAAACAACGGGCCCGGATCTCGGCCGCGATGTGTACACTTGTGTGCAAATCCCTGTTTGCCTCGCTAATAACTTTGCCCTGTAGTGTACGTTTTATCCGCGAATATTACCATTTGTGGCGATATAATACCGACAAAATAATATCTGTTAAGTAATGCGAATCATAAACTCCGGTATTTAGACGGGTTTTAGGGACTCTAATATTTGTTAGGACTTTGAAATAAGATATCAAACAAAAAAAAGTTGTGCCTTTGCTCTTTTAAAACATTATAAATATGGTCTTCGTTTTAGATTTTATTTCAAACGAAGTTAGCCAAGGCTAAAGTAATTATACATTAAAGTGTTTCTGGGCATGTAATATTTAAAGTCGCCCTTAATCATGGCTTTCAGCTGCAGGTTACGATGCCGCAGGGAGAAGTTACCCTGATTATGATGGAGAATCCACAGCTACGGGACCGTTACGTACGGGAGTCCAGGAAATATATGGTAGGCTAAGGGAAAATGTTTTTTTAAATTTATTTCATAGCATGCTTAGCAAGGACATAAAAAAGAAAACTCTAAGTTTGTATACTACTAAGTAGGCAAACAGGCGTATACGTCCCACACCTGAAGGATACAGCGGTCTTTCTTTTTCATATTCTTTGGTGTTATTACTAACACTGGTGGCAGGTTTTTATTCAAGTCAATACCTAAAGGCATCTGACATGACTTCTTAAGACTACCGCTATCTAATGGCAGTAGCCGTTTACACACTAGTAAACTAAATAGTCTAGCCAATGTGCAGGTTCCCTCTACGATGTTTTCCTTCACCGGAAGCAGGGTGGTGCTCTATGAGAAAAACTACCTGAGTCAGATTGGTCTACAAATTCATGCGACGGTCTACAAATCTAGTGTATGTGTATAGAGTTAATAACGCCCCTCTGGCATGTTAGGCGACTCAAGACGCTATTTCATGAGTTTCTTTCGGCATTTCTTTCTGAGCAGGTGGTCAGATTTCGAAATGCTAGTAGTTTGTAGCTTTGAGACATAAATATATATTGATAAATAATTTAGTTTTCGACGTAGGAAAAAAGAGCTTTAAATAAAAAAAATTGACTTTTGACTTTGTGACACAGGTAGGATTTAAAATTTAGGAACCCGGGTCTAGGCTCAGGCGAGAGTGTCATTACCACTTGGCTACCATCGCTATGGAAAGCGGTGTACCGCAGCCAACGGACACCCGCAACATCAGGGGAGGCATCATGCGGTCGTTAAGCCGACCCTGAATAAATCTTCACATGTCTAGTATATTAGGAAATGCATGAAGTCTTACTACAGAAAGTAGAACTCTTAATACGATAAGCACTAATACCCAAATAGCTTTTGCCGGTGGAGTTTCTTAAATTTTCATCGCATCGCCAAAAGTTTTTCATTTCCTGACACGACATTGCCACATTTTAGGCTCTTGGGAATTAATTAAACAATTTTGAAAACATAATATTCCTTTTTTGGGCAGTCGTATAAAAATTGACTAAAGAGCGATTAACGGCGATAGATAGGAACCAACATCAAAATTGAAAATATATAACATACTAGAGACTTTCGCCAGCTATTGATTGTTCTGGGATTTTACGTTTTTAGTTTCTGACTACTATAATCTAAGTGTCTGAAAGATACAGTGAAATATAGAAAACAAATAGAAAGTTGTGCAATACAGGATAATAAAGCTATACACAGCAGTGAACTGCCGAAACTAGCAAGTAGCGAGCGCGAAACAATACACAAACATAAAACGTGCCAAGTCCCGTCGCTGTCAAACAAGCTACTGATGAGTTACGTGCGTCGAACACAAACACACAAAACAGTGACAGTACAGAAATATAGCTCTGGTATTTACAAAGATGTTACGATGAGCATACGAGACTAATCGTAAAATAATTAAGTACGAAAGCGGAACTTAGTAGAACATTATTTTGGACAGAATAGGGTATTTGACAATGTTTTTTTATTTTATTTATGGAAAGATTCTATCTGTTAAAGGTTTTAGTAACGAACTGTTTTTTTTTTAATTTTTTTAAAACGCCGTGGTGCGAGAGATCCAGATTATTTTAAAGGGCTATTGGGCGATTCGCATTGTGGTTTGAATTGGTCGTGGTGCTAAGACTAAGACCCACCCATTTTCTACATACAGTAGCTATTTTTTACGAACATAAATTCATCATTCACAAAGAAACATTACAAATAGCGTAAGAAGTTGCGATCCTGTTGGATATTTTTGTTCGCGGAACGTAACAAATATTAAGAGTTTCTACCAAAAGAAAAATGGTTTTAAAATATAAACTTAAATATCACGTCGAGTATTTGGAAGAATGCATTATAGAAAGGTGCAAAAGTGAAATCTCGCGATTTCGACTTAAATCATCGGCGATGTACGCAAGCGCAACAGTGAAAGTGTAGCATCCTACGATGGATTATACTATGGACTTTTTAACTTTTATCGCTTATATTCTAATACATAATTAAAGAAAATGTTGAGCGGAAGTAAACAAACGAGTCCAGCATATGAGGTACATATTATTTACGAATCGATGCCGTTAACCTATGTTTGAACACTCTACTTCTTCTTATTAAGAGAATACGGAAACAATTCTTCTATTTGTTGAAAAACAAAGTTTCGCTTTCAAAAATGGCCATCCAAATCTTTACTCCAAAAATATTTATTCAAAACAGCAAAAGTTCTTTGTATCAATATTAATATACCAACTGTTTATCTTCGGAAGTTATTACTCCACTTAATGAAACGCAAATAATCTGGGCTCGAATAACAAATCGATCCGTCAGTTGCTCCCACGCAGACAAAGTGAGGTGGTGTCATGTGAGATACATTCTAATTTTTAATTATGCCGAGCGGAGAAGAGGCTTCGAGGTTGAATAAAAATAGAAGGCGATTTGACAGGGTTTAGATTGATTCATCAATTCGACTGGGATTTTGTGGCGCTAAATTTTCCATTGTTTTACGTGGAAGAATTGTTTGTTTACTAATAGATGTGTTGCAAGCAGGATCCCCTTTCTGTTAGCATAATGTATTATCATCATTCCTAAAATGGTTTGGCATAATGAATTTGACAGATAGCTTTTGGTATAATTATACTTGGGGCACAATTGATTTTTTAGCAAAAGATGTACTTTGTAATTTTGAATAATTATATTTAATTAGGACTAATATGTTCATGTGCATACTTATAATGTTGCACAATGTTTTTAGGCATAGTGTATGCATTACAGTTGCATAATAGTATATTGCCTACTAAAGTGTAATAGGTATAAATAAGTGAAAAAATTAAAATTTTATTTTACATGAATGAATTCATGCAAAACCATTATGACTATTTCTATATTATTATATAGATTATCAAGGGTAGGGGTTTAGGGTATATAAGGGGCGAGGTGTCCTTGGCCAATTTCCATAATCTTGCCTTTTAATTAATATTTTACATAAGGAAAATTGTATCAGCGGGAGGGAAGCGGGCTTCCCTCAGGCTTCACGAGAATTGTGGAAGGGAGAAAGGGAAGCCGTTTACCAGCAGTGTTGACACACATCACCAGGCTGTTAAATAAGGTAAAAAAAAAAAGGTAAAAAAACTAAAGGTAAAAATTATTTGTTGAAAGCAACGACAGTTACCATACTTTTTCTGAGCATCCAGAACATTTGTTTCATGATGTTGAGTTTTTATTTGTTGCATGATATTTCACAGTTGCTGGTGTTCATTCAGCTTGGTTTGGTGTTCAATAAAACTGACTTAATTTCACTCTATGTAAAGGAGGTGCATGCACTCGAATATTTAAGGAGTAAAAGGCAAGATGATTGTTATTCTGACGTTATTCACAAGATGGTGTTTAATACTATTATGCCTTTATTCATTTATGTTTTATACATTTTACTGATGTTGAAATATGACGATCAATTCATTCTTTATCGAGTTGAATTTTAAATATGATTATTACTAGGTTTATGTGTGATTCATTACAGAAAAAATTTATGTAATGCTACATTTGTTATGGAAAAAGTTTATGCGTAAATATCGATGATCTAATTTATCATATACATATCACTTAATGTATTTATGGCTATTATTTTTGATGCAAATGGATGATAAATCGTTGCAAGCAGAATTTCTGATCAAGTCACAAAAGGTCGTTAAATATCGTTGAGAAACTTTGAAAACTAGCAATTTAAAACATATGGAGTATGTAATGCAGATCTGACAATAAAGGCATCATTCAGATCATTTTTTGAAACATTCTTGAATCATAACTTGGTCTCTCAATGCATGTGGTTGTGATACAATAACGTAGTAAGAAAGTATGATTAATCGTTTGTCATGCAGCGCGTGTGGTAGCACGTTTTTTAATACAAGCAAGCAGCGTGTCACGTGACACCGTACGCCTTCTGGTCAGCCTCACTCCTGACACCTAGTACAGAAGATTTATTATAGACTAGCATGAGCTGCGTTCTCAGTCTTCTGGGAATTCTGAGTTTTGGGGAGTTCTGAGATAGGTTTTTTACTGAAGGCCACGCCTTCCAAGGGCTTCGCTTTCATTCTGAGATAGGATTATATTGTTGATAGGTAAAAATAATTCAGGACTGTATGTCAGTTTGCCGCAGTCTATTTGTGACGTAGTTCTTACATTGATTGTTAATTCGGCAAGGGAAGATATATGTCATGAATTGGGAGGGGAGAGAGAACTGTCAAGCTATATTATCCATTACATTATTGTTGTTAGCCGCATTATGTAGGTAAGCCTTGGCGTGCGCCTTAATGTAAGCTACTCTCAGCCAGCCTAAATCTATATCTGCTAACAAAAAAACATCAATCCGTGCTGTGCCCGAGTTTTGATGTAATAAAGAAAAGAATGTAAGTTAAACACACACATTTTCACATTTAAAAAGGGACGTGTATGTGGACGTATCAATATGTTCGAGCGCCAAAGTGATTCCTTTTGATGCATCTGAATAATATCCATACATCTGTTCTGCAAATTAATATAGCGACCAGTTGGCGGTTGACAGTCAATGCCCTGATCAATGCCCGCCTCGGGATCGGGATGAAGTACCATATTTACCCCAATTACAGGAGGTTTCAGGTGATCGTCGAGACGTCGTTATTTATGGATCGAGGATAGTGAGAGACGTCCTGATAAATTTGGGATAACCGGTATTAATCTCCTTCCGACTCCTTAAAAAATCGGATATGAATGTTTAATCAAGTTACGACTCAATTAGAGACAGGTTGTGTTGGGGCTTAGTGTCGGTGTATCCCTTTTATTGAGATAAAGTGTATTGACATTTCTATGTGTACTAATGTTCTGATCAGTCCATGCACTCTAGTAAAAGTAGAACAGTACCCAAGGCTTAAGACTACGGAGGAACGTGGGTTGACTTGACATGGTCAATAGTTTTTAAACGTTAGATGAGTTTGGTTGGTTTACATAACACTGACTGATTAACTTTTTAAAGCAACCACTATAACAAAATATTATAAAAATGTTCTTTATGTCGTACAATATTAGGATTTTCAATAATTTATTCGAATGAAAGTTATTCGGAACCAAATTATTCATTCTTATTGAAAAGTATATTTATTCTTTTTGTAATATCTTAGTCATTTTTCACACACACTCCTCTACTGCATACCAAGACACGATGTTGTGCATTACGTTGCAATACAAACATTTTCTTCAACATATTTTTTGTTGTAGAATTTTTGTTATGCGAACGAGCACCACTAAGAAAATTTATAATTTCCATTGCAATGGCAAAATAATGCAAAAACATTATTGTGCAAGATTTCAAATCACAAAACAAAGGGCATCGGGAACCCTTATCCATTGTAAACCTCACTGATACTGTTTATCATTTTTCTTTGCTCGCCTAAAAAATCCACCAATTGATCGACTTCCTTTAATCTCGACTTTCAGACAAAAGGACCTTTCGATTTGCCCTCCAGCTCAAGTAAGGACTATACAGAAATAAGTCTTAAATTTTAAAAATACATATTCCGTCGATCAATTTTTGTGAAATTTTAACTCACAGGCATTTTTTGTCAATACATAAAAACTTTATAGTTTCTAAACTAGTCAGGAAATTTAGAAATATACATACATATTACGCCTTTTTCCCGTGGGGGGGGAAGGAGGGGCAGGGTGATGAGAACTATTCGATCCTTATCTAGATCTTTCTTGCTTCTTCTCCACTCATCACTCTCTTATCACTCAAATTTAGAAACGATCCATAAATTAAATTCAAAACAAAAGGGCAAACTCTTACACAAAATCAAATATTGAATTTTTCTACTAGTCATTCGTAAAAAAATAAAATGCTTCCATTTGCATCAACACCAAGAGTTGGGTTATATTCTATTAATAAACCAACTGTTCAGCTACGTTTGGATTTTGAGTCTCACCACTCTTGGATTTATCTACCTCGTAAGGGATAAAGGCGTGATACAGTTTTTATATCTGTAAAGAAGCCAAACTCAAGTCAGTTCATCTTTTTGAGATAAATGACCAGAAAGAAAGACACAAATCACACATTCCCCTTTAAAACATCACTTATTTACTTGGTATTTTTTCACACTCCATATTTTATGTCGAAGGTCCTTCTTGTTCAGACCCCCAGACGGCGGTAATGGGAATGCCAGTAGCAAGGGACGCAGCAATTAGAAACATGTTTTTCCTCTCAGGTTTATATAACATTTTTGTATTGACGCCCGCGCCGGAGGCGATTTTTTAATGAAAAAGATATCCTTCGATCGTTCTCGGAATAGCTTCAATTCGCTTTGCTTTTTTTTCGCTTTGCTATTGACTTTACTTAATTATGTTTTCTATTATAACAAAAAAATGGAATAGTTTTGAAGATTGCTCAACGCAGAGAACATAACAAAACACTATTGTTTTAACTGTTTGTAAGTTGTCTAAATTTGTATCGTCAGGTTCAATGTGCAAACGAAAACTGCCTTACTTTCCTTTGCAGCTATAAAACTTTTCTATCACAATATGAAGTTCCCTCACGCCGAATTCCGGCGATACGGCTCATTTACATAAAAAATATTCGGCCACTACTCGCTATCAGAAAATACATTATGTATAAGAATCTTGTTACTTACATTTATTATTCCTATTGCGTTTATTACGATTCTACCTCGTATTTCTTCCACTGATTTTATATCATCTACTGTTGCTTTGGGGAGCTCACACTTTTCGGTGAGAATTTATTTAACCGTTTAACGTTAAATATGTTGTATTTTACATGAAGTAGTATAGAGGTATTTATCATATGAATCTTCTTCTTCCTATTTAAACGCTGCTTCTGGAGAGTGTAACACACGAAACGACTTTCATTACAATGATAATGAGTGAATTTTCCTTCTTCATATCACACACTAGTTGCTAAATCATTTACTAGAGTGTAGGAATCCTCACAACGTATTCCTTCACCGAAAACCACATGAACATCTTATGAGGCACGAGCAGGATTCACACCTGGGACTTCTCGGACACAAGCTCCGACACAGGCGAACCACTACTAACCGTTGAACATAGTAATAGGAAAATGATATCTCTCTAATTTCGAAGATTTTACACGACTCACACAGCCTAGTTTTCTACTTAAAATTATCTCAAACGTCAGATGTATATTCCAGTAGGTGTATGATAATAGAGTGGTCTCTCTATGTAGTAGAGAGTAGTATATCTATGCTCAAAGTTTCTCTGTAAAACAAAGATAGATTTGCTCATTATTTTAGTTCTCATTATTTACGATATTTTTTTATACCAAAACAAAACTGAAGTAGAACAGTTCTCTAATTAAATAAAGGATCTTATTTCAGTTTTCCCTAACATTTATTGAGAGATAACTTTCTCGGATAGAAGCCACTTCAACTTTGAAAAGAAATATTATACTCCTAATACAGATAGAGACCTTTGAAGAAATAAGTATATCATATCTTTTGGATATATTTATTTTCAACAATTTTTCCTGCATAAAAGCTTCGATATTTTTGGATAAAAAAAGTTTTTTGCTCATATTTGTATTTATTTTATTTATTTATTATTTTTATTTTATTTATTTACATCTTAGCAATCTATCATTTACAGGCTAACCCAATGCGATAGTGTAGCTTACTAACATAACCTTGCAAGCTAACTATAACATATTATCATTAAAGATACACGTGTGAATTCACTCAGGGTACAATTAAATATGTCGATCTTGGTTAGACACAACGTTAAGTGTGCGCAGCGCGCGCGTCAGTGGAGCTTCCGCAGCAGCTTTGTTCGTGCGTGTGGGGGACCAGCAACAGCGGCGGCCGGCGCCGGCGCCACACGTATCTATTTGGCACACACAAACATAACTGACACAATATGTCCGAATGAGCTTATTTGTCCCCCTTAGAATTTTAAATAAGTGCAGAACAAGTGCCAGACTCCTTCTTACTTTTCAGTTCATTATATCCAACCATCGCCACCTAAAACAAATAAGGTTGGATACATGAGGGGGTAAAAACAATGGATAAGACTCACATATAGTTTCAGATACAGATACCTTGCAAACTTGTTCTGCACTTTTTCTAGCATGAGACTATATTTAGCCTCATGTGGGTCCCAGATGACAGCGAGGCTGCCTCAAGTTGGCTACGGACCAGAAAGCATTGTACAACGATACAATTGCATGGATGCTTGTGAAAACTCTTAACAGCGGTACGTGGAGTACAAACCCTAGATTCCTGAACGCTTTTTTTACATATTTGAGTAATATGCGCAGTAAACTTGACATGTTCGAGCTAAGCACGACGCCTAGGTCCCCTTACTTCAGAAACTTTATCTACAACTACTCCCATCAATATGGTAGTCGTACTGAATTGGAGTTCGCGCTCGTGAGAAAGTAATTAACTACGCACTTCGAGGTGTTAAACTCTATTCATTAAGTTTTCACGACTCCAGTCTACCACCCCATGTCAATGTCTCGCTGAAGCTTTTTGGACGAAATCATCTGGACTTGTAATCGTCATCGACAACTTCAGAAGTCATCGGCGAACAGCAAGCACTTTGCGTCCCCTCACCACTTCCGGCAAGGTCATTTTATCATAAGGACGAACTGTAAAGGACCAATAACTTATCGTTGTCGACTAAGTCAAAAAGCTTTTTTATAGTCAAAATAAGCCGTATCTACTTGTCCCCGTGGTCCACTATCGGGAACTACGCTAGTCACATGACTTAACAGGTTAGTGGCAATACTTCTAGCCGGTCTAAAGCCGTGTTGTGCGTCAGACAGATGGGCACTCACTTGTGAAGATATTCTTTCATTTACAGCGGACTCGAATACTTTAGCCGGTGTTGATAGTACTGCCACTGGCCTCGTGACCCTCAATCTCATTTCCGTTTTTACCTTTCGGTATAGGAACTACCCTGGTAGTTTCTTCCACATGTCCGGGAATATGGCTGATTTCAAAACTCTCATTGAAGATGTGTAAAAGAGAGCCTAGCCAGCACCATTCTACAATCCCCAAAGACGTATGGTGGGATACCGTCTGGTCCCGCAGATTTCTTGGGCTTAAGCTGTTGCAGTGCACGCAGGACGTCACTTAATTTCTAGCTCATCAATTTGGATCCGACATGCCCCATTTTCTCCGTTTGCCTCGTACATAGCGTTGTTTATGTCCAAGATGGTTTTTTTTTTGGGTTGTACACAGATTCAAAATAGTCTGCAAATTCTTTTGCGCATTGCTCATTTGTTAATATTGCATTATTTTTAGTAATCTTTCGTACATTCCTACTCGTCCCTTCTTAGAGTTAACAAAATTCCAAAACGACTTTTGGATCTTCTGTCAACTGACTTTGAACGTGTTGCTGGTAATGTTTATACGCGAGCATTATTATTTGTTTAATCTTTTCGTCCTACATTCAGCAAACTTATTATAGTCAACAAGCGATTTACTTGTTTTGTACAGCTTATGAAGATATGCTTTTTTCTTTCAAACTATTAATAATTTCGCCGTCATACCATTCGGGATATATGTACTTTGAAGAGTATGCATTTTTTTCCTTTTTTTTGGTACACATTTGTTAATAATAGTGTTTAAAGTTTCATTAAAAATAATCTAACCCTTTCTCCAAATCTAAATCATATAATTGTGACCAATCTACACCTGCAATCAAAGAGTATAATGATTTGAAATCGGCTTTGTAGAAAATTCCAACCTAGACTAGTATGTGTGTCGTCATCAATTACATGTGCATCTGTGTAGGTATTATGACCGTGACAAACACTTACGAGAACCTCCAGCGGCGGGAATTGCTGCGCATCCACTGAGTACCATAACGGTGGTTTCGCTGTCACACACACTCACATTTTCAATTACCGCGAACTTTGTCCAACACAAGATCCAACACACGATCTTTACAATTGCGTATTTCTGTTCCACTTGAGTGAATCCACAGTATGTCATAAAATATTCATAGTAATCATTTATATTCGCCGGACAAGAATACATATTAAAATCCCCTATCACCAAAATATTCTTATGTTCGTCACAATATTTTTCAAAAATTATTTTAAATAGTAACAAATATTCACTTCTTCACAACTACCGGGCGGGATATAAACCACGCACAATAAAAATAAAAAGTCTATTACGTAGGTAAACATTCACGGAGACTAACTCTGAACACATGATTGCTTCAATGTTTATATCAATAGGCACAGGAACTTGACGCAACTCGTAGCGCGGTGTGGCCACGAGAAGCGCGCCACCTAGATTTCCGACCTGTCCTTTGGCGATCACATCTTATTATCGTGCTTAATCCGGGTGGTATTAATTCGGCATCGTGGATGGAGCTGTTGCAGCTTAGTCTCTGTGATGGCAAACAAGTCCGCCTTTGAAGATATTACACCAGTGTAAAAGTCTTCTTAACTTGGTTCTTAGCCCTCTGACGTTTTGATAATAAACATCAATAGGATTATTACGACGCGTGCGCTGGTTCTGGGTGGGCGACGAAACCACACCCATTCACAGTACTCTTAAATGTTAACTGCCCAGTTTTTCAGCTTCACATAGTTTTCCGTACATACTTTCTGGCACACCTATAATAAACGATGAGTAGTCTCTTTTAGTTTTATGCTTGATTTTCTCCACGCTAATCTGTATTTCATTCCCCCTAATATTTTCTTAACATGCTTCTCCAGATTTTCTCTCAGTGGTTTCCTTCTTTATCTAAACGCCAGACATGTAAGTATTTTTTCCTCTCTGTACCTTTTATTTCGCTCACATTAGTGCCTTCTCCTCTTTTGACCTGACTTCATTGGGATATCTGCTTTTTTCTCTTTGTTACTGTGATCCATTCATCCCTCCTTTTCCGGCATATTTTCATCCTGCTTTTCCTCTACAAATATGATCCCGGAACTGTCAGTATTATTGCCTTTAATAATATCAATGTTTCTTTTCTGCCTTTCCGCTCTCTAGTTTCGCGGCCCCACTTTGTTTTGGTTGCGCCTGCGAGTCAACGCTAACTACCTGCGACTAAGCTTAACAATATTAACGTATGATAACGTCGTCTTCTTTAGGTTCGTGGGACACATTTTTATTCTGTTTTTTTACGTTAAGCGCCGCTTCCAACTGTAAGTTTTTACCAGTGAGCTTCCGAGACTGTTTTTCTCCAAAAGGCAAATTTTTGTTGTCGGTGTTTTTTTGATTTCACCTCCATTAATTTTTCTCAATTTCTCTTTCAATTCGATTTCTTGGGTTTCGTATCTTTTAAGTAGTAATGCGTGCGCCTTACTTTGTTCATCCATTCGTGCCAATGCTATAGCACGGAATTCGGCGGATTTCTTCCAGCACTTTGACTTCCCTTCTGTGTCGATCGCCAGGGACTCATTTGGTTTGGAGCCGGTTGCCGCGCTCCAAGTTTACATAGCTGCTAGGGTGTGAATGTCTTGTTCATGATAACTTCTCTTACTGGTGTATTGGTGTTATTCCTCTTCTTGGAATTTGCGGGTCACACACTTAATTCCTGGACACAGCCATGTACTTTTGTACTCCACAGTAAGTTCTTCAAATTGTTTTGACTTGTTAGTGACAAACACTTTAGATGATAAATCTTCTTGCATGTCTCCTGGGAACACTCCATAAATAATATATCGTAGATAATGGCATTGCAGTGCCATTACATTTCGTCCCCATTTTCTAAAGATTTCTTCTTAAAAATTGCCTTAAAATGGAATTTTTATAAGAGCAACCAGTAAATACGTCCGTACGCTACAACTACCCACAGAACAAGTTTATTCTGCGATAGTTGAAAAAAAAAACTGTTAAGTTCTCTTAGAAATAACAAATCATTCGAATTTCTTCAGGAGTGTTTTTTCATGTTTCTTGGCGTTAGCAATATTTTTATTAGCTTTTCATGGAGTTACTTTAAGTTTTGCCATCAAAGTCAATTTGCCATCAAAAAAGTATATTTTTCGCGGGACACAAATTTTAATATCTGACATACAGAGTATATCTACCCTGCATATTGACCTGCAATGAATGAACTTTCTCAATGTGTAAAGAAGTAAATAAAATGACGACCAGAATAAGGGAATCTTTTTTTTGTGGAAGTTAAAAAAGCTTTCAGTGAGTTTACAACGCAAAAATCTGAGTAGAGACTAAAAATCGTCAAATCCGTCGGATCCCCTAGCACACCAGTGGAACAGAGTTCCTCATCATTAGCTTTTTCCGATAGTTTTTGCGTTTTTTTTTTAGTTTTTTATCGTCAGATAAGCCGGTCGTTAATCAAGTGATCGTGCACATGCGACAGAAGCGGAAATTATACCGAGGATCTTGATGGAGGGGAACTCGGGTGTTTATGTGTGTGGGGAGGGGGGGGGTATCACCGACAAAAGGATATGTTGGTACTCCGGTGGTGTAAAAGTGCATGTAGTATATGTAGTGTGTAGTGGCATTTAGGACATTGTGGAGTAATGATAGCAGAACAATTTAAATACCTTTATTTTTAATTACAGATTTACTTGTTGTTGTAGATACAAAAATAAATAAATAATACCGGAATTTAAACATCGGGGCTCCGCTCCTTTGGGAATTTCAGGATCAAAAGTCGATTATTCTAGACCTACCCTGGGTTAGGAACACATTTCATCGAAATATGTCCAGTACATACTATGCGTGATAGATCAAATGCAAACATCCCTCATAATCTTAACAAGGCACATGTGCAAATTGTGTGATAATCTCAATTACATTTTTAACTAGTCGCCCGCGACTTCGTCCGCGCATATATAATTACTATAGTTAATATCCCAGGTTCTAAGCGACGTATCAAGATGAAACCTACGCCAGATTTTTAAAGTTACACCTTCAACAATACAACAGTCAAAGCTGCACCCAAAATTTGGTCCAGTACTTTTACGGCGTGATGCGCGTACATACAGACAGAAAGAAAGACGGACAAAAATTAAAAAAAATATATTACTAGCTTTTAGCTTTTGCCCGCGGCTTCGCCCGCGTGAATTTCCCACGAACAGTGTGCTTTTCCCCGAATAAAAAGTAGCCTATGTGCTATTCCAGGTCATTATCTACTCCCTGTACCAAATTTCATCGAAATCCGTCCAGTAGATTTTGCGTGATTCAGTAACAAACATCCTCACAAACTCACAAACTCACAAACTCCACAAACTCACAAATCACAAACTCACAAATTCACAAACTCACAAACTCACATCCAAACTTTCGCATTTATAATATTAGTATGGATTGCTATGGATTACACCTTAAAAAGACCCCTCAAAATGTTTTCTCTTAGATATCTATTATGTACAGACAGACACAGACCAGTTACAAGTTTTATTATATGTATTGATGTTATAAGATACCTAATATTAATCAAGCATGGATTTTATTTCTTGGCCACGATCGATCTGCGCAAATACACATTGTCATTGAAAAAGATCTTTTCAGAGAGGTGCGACTTCGTTTGACCTACTTTGCTGATACGAGTGGAGTAATAACGCACGGTGGCGTCGATTCTGTGACGTATTGCGGTGTGCGGAGGAAGCGGACATAGTACTTGGAGGTTATAGAAAGGCATTTTACAAAGATTACTATTTCTTATCAAGTAAAATTTGCATCGAAAAATGGAGAGGAAACATTGATGATATTGGGAACATTATGTAAAGGGAACTAATTTAAAATTGTAAAATTAATATTTGTAGTTTATTTTGATTTTCATTTTGAAATTCACGGGAGTACCCTACTATTAAATAAATTCTCCGCTGCAAAAGCATTTCCTAGAATCACGGACTACTGCAAAACATATCGTGATAATAAACCCTTTTTCCTTGTAAATGTTCAAATCGAAAATTCATTAGGAAATACTACGGGTACAAAAGTTATTACTTTTAATTCACATTTCTGTGAATAAATATTTTTTTTTAAAGATTTTTTTGCTGTATACATAATAACTAGAAAAATAAATGGTCATATATCCTACTTCCTACTAATATTACCGAACATGCTAAAGTGTCGGGTTGTATGTCTCGTTACTCGATCACGTTATTTCTTGAACGGATTTTAATGAAATTTGGTACGTGGGCAGAGAAAATATCGGGAACAGTAAAAGTTAAGCACAGGAGTAGGGTTAGATTAAAGTAATATAATTTAACCATTTTGTTTTTTACCGCCCAACAATTTGGTTTACTAAAAATAACATCAGTGTACCGTGTTGACAGTAAACATATTCAAAAAATACAAGTTTTGACTAATTAATTCATAATTATTAATACTATGAAATTACAAGCTGACGTAACAAGCTTTCCAGTCTGCGAAAGCCTCTCTTTCGTCCATTAGTTAGCGAGCTTTTAAGCCCATCAACTAGTGGGCTATCCAAATTCATCGAAAAGTTAACAAAACCGTTGTAGAATTTATCTACTCCTTAGTGAATCTGCACATAAAGGTGGAAAAGAAATGGTGGAAGATATAAGCTTGACGCATTGAGGATTTGTTTTCTTTGGTAAATAGGTCACTGCACTTCAAGTGATCGCTTACGTGATTTCTTCCACATTTTTGAACCAAAGTCCGCATTAGACGTGGTTTAAGTTGCGAGCGATAGATGTTGTAGCTAAATTAAAAGCTAAAAAAAACTAAATTATTATGAACTAACAGCGCCTCAGAGCTTCCGAAAAAAATTCAAGGGAAAATGACCGTATCTAAAGGACAAATTTCTCGTGATAAGTGTAAGTGGTGATAATTGTAACCAACCTCCTTAAGGGACTGGGTTTTCTTTTCATTCTGACGTTTTATGTCGTGATATGAGTGAGGGAGACAATATGGAATGTGTAAAACGCTAAATCAGAAGATTTTAAGTAGAAACTTTGCAAGCATCGCCATCAAATTGACCTGAAGAGTTGCGTACGACCCCTAATCATCTTAATTTTATATACGAACTAGCTGGCGCCTGCAGCTTCGCTCATGTTAATCCTTTCTTAGCGGATGCCTACGTTATAACATCTACCTGCATGCCAAATTTTAGCCCGATCCGTCCAGTAGTTTGGGCTACGTACGCGTTGATAGATCACTCAGTCAGTTAGTCAGTCACCTTTGAGTTATATATATATATATAGACATTTGTCAAAATGTTTGATGTAGGCTATGAAACGCTATATCTCCTACCTTGCACCAAGGAAGCACGGCCAACTAATTGACCTGAAGAGTTGCGTACGACCCTAATCACCCTAATTTTCCGACCCTTGGGCGCGAGTGTTCACTTTTTAACATTATCTCCTTGGATGTACTCCACTTGTGGTTGCGACTGAGCCTCAGCCTTGACTGTTTTAATGGGAATGTTTAACTTTGTGAATATGTTTGGATTTAATGTATGAGATGTTTTATCAAGCAAAATGTTACAAAAAGGTTATTTCTCTAATTAATTTTAGATAAAATTTGTAGGATTATATGTATACTATAATTATAATCTTGACTAATAAGTGATAGAAAAATACTTCATTTGCAATCGTCATTGCTCTTAGTAGACTACGTGAATATACTAACCCAAGTATCAATCGTAGCAATGCTACGAAAGACGGCTACGAAAGAGCTACGATATTTGTACAGACTTACCAAGTATCAGTCGTAGCAATGCTACGAACAACAGCTACGAAAAAGCTACGATATTTGTACAGAACAGCTTTTAATAGAATTTATCTAAAATTTAGATAAATTACAGTAACATTTAGATTGTAAATGTAACACCAATAAAATTGTGCAGTTACCGTTAAATGAACGAGCTAAAGTGGTGTTATTTAATAAACATAATGATTCGCAAATTGCATTACCAGTTTAGTCTGTTAGGAATGCCAATTCCGTGTTGATTATGAATAGTTGATGCATAGTTACTATTTAATTCGTGTGTACCTTTTAGTAGAAATTTATTAGAATATCTTTTTCATAAATATTTTAACAGAATAACTATACTTGTTAGTTGTAAACAAAAAAACTTTTTATAACAAACTAGCATTAGCCCGCAACTTCGAGACTGTGCGGAATTTACTTATGTTAATACCGACAGGTTCTAAGCGGCGTATCAGCAATAAAACTGATACAACCGCATCAAATTTCATTCAGTACTTTTTGTAGGTGTTGCGTGTACAGACAGACACACAAAATTCTATATTTTCGGCTTCTACTTTTTATCTATTCTATTTAAAATATCTATTTTTTGAATTCTCTTTTCTTGATCTCTCTCTTTAGTCGCATTTCCTCATGACTGAGGGTCGTGGTCATTATATGGAATGAAACACACACAACGACTCTCTTGGCAATGTTAATGGAGTGGTTTGCCATTGCCTTCTCCATTTCACACACTAGCTGATGATAATCATCAACCAGAGTGCAGGTTTCCTCACGATGTTTTCCTTCACCGGAAGCAAGTGGTGGTCGATGAAAACTAGCATAGGTACATGAGTCAGATTGGTATACAAACTCATGTAGCACGGGCAGAGATTCGAACCTGGGAACTTTGCAGCCACATGGCGGGTGCCTTGGAACCACTCGGCCACCACCGCTTCAACTCAGCTCTTTTCTGATAAAAACGCCTATTAATTACAATTTTTGATACATGCCAAAAAATATTCGTCCCGAAAAATATCCCTTTTCGAAAGCAGAAGAAAAATAACAAAAGAACAAACTGGATCTGAAACAAATCGCTACAAAATAAAATTCAATGTCGAGATAAAATAAAGATGACATTATTTTTCAGTCAGTTGAGTCTTTAGAACCATCCGTCTCCTCATCATTGTCAGGACGTCGACTAAAGGTCTCTGTCCACTGCATGCCGTGACCAAACGAGAGAGAATCATTTAATGTTATCATAGAGGTTTTAAGAAGCGAACGTCACGACATACCGGTATACTAAATACACCCACCCATAACCGAAGAGCATGTATGAAGAGAGTGATAAGGATAGAGGAAGCAAGAGAGATCTGTAAGGATCGTAGCAAGTGGAAATCGCTAGTCTCTGCATACCCCCACGGGAAAAAGGCGTGATAATATGTATGTATGTATGTACTAAATACATGGGCGCGAAGTCACGATACAGTGTTACCACTTGAGAATTACCGTCGCCAGGCCACTGGAGTATTTCGAAGTAGTATAATGCTATCCATAATACCTAAATTTCACCCAACAAAAATTAAGTAGGGTGGGAGATACGAGAAATATACCATTATGTATATGGTACTATGTGTATAATACCATATACGTAATGGAATATTTTTCTGTGTTGCCGACTGTACATTTTGTATGGAGGAGTAAAAAATATCTAAACACTAACATTTACCCGCGGCTTTGCTCGCATAACTTTTACACCAAAACTTTCCTCAGGTCTGATACATTAGTAAAAACTTCACCAAAATCCGTCCAGTAGCTTTGAGTTTATCGCGAACAGTCAGACAGAGGCAGCGGGGGTCTTTATCTATACATATAATAAAACATTAAAAATATTTTGTCTGTACATTTAGTATTTTTGACTGAAATGGATAGAGGGACACTTAAAAAGAATAATAGAAAGCAAAAAAGTTTTGAAATTTCTTGTCTGTCTGTCTGTCTGTCTGTCTGTCTGTATGTATGTACGCGTTTCACGCAAAAACTACTGGACGGATTGGAATGAAACTTTTTTTGTTGTATAGCTATTACGCCTGGGCAACATATAGGCTATAATTGGTTTTGAAAACTGGAACACCTGATGAAGAACCATAACAGAACAGCTAAACTATAAGAAATATGAAAATGGTGCCTTAACAAAAGTCGTTCAACCTGATGAGCATTTTCTGATGACGTATAAAAATTGAAGATCTGGAACATCTGATGAAGAACTGCAAGAGACCAGCTACACTATAACATATATGGAAATGGCGCCTTATTAAAAGTCGTTCAACCTGATGAGCATTTTCTGCTGACGTATAAAATTGAAGATCTGGAACATCTGATGAAAAGCTCCAAGAGAGATTTTTCATCTAAGCGAAAACTCATGCAGGGCAAAGCCGCGGGCGACTACTAGTTTTATATATAAGAGATACTCGCGAACTTTTTTGACAATAATATTAGTATTTAATTAGTAAAATGAGATTCTGATGCTTAACTTCTATTTTTTCATTAGTCACCCTGTTATAAATTCCTATACCATGATCACTGCGAGTCTAGTAGACAGCGAGCTTTAAAAGCTTCTTGATTTCTCAGATCTTCACCATTGTTTGGGCGTCGACTCATCGAACTAATTTCGCAGGTGGCGGCGACATCGCCCTCGTTAAATATCGCTCATGACGATTTGATTGCCGCCATCTTGGATCTCCTTTCTAATCGGAAGATTTCCGAGGTTAAAATTTCAGTCAATATTGTAATAAAAACCCGCTTTTATAACATAGGTCAGAAAAAACATAAAAAATCGTTGCGATTTGTCTAAAAAAAGTTGTCAGGCGCAAAAATAACTTTAAATAGGTATGATAATGGTACAAGTTTTTATACTTCTTTTGATATCAGATATTTTGTGTCTTTTATTTGTGTTTTTGCAACTATCTCAATGCACAATTTTTTCTTATGGGACAATTTCACCTTCAAATGATTTAGCCACAAATGCTAATTTGTATGCCTGCAGCATTTATCTAATACTGTCACAATTATAACCGTTTTGGGCGTGACAAATACCTCGTATAGGTGTTATCTGCGGTACGTACCGTACGTGCGGGCGGTTAACCGAACGTCATTAGGTAGCTGTTGCACTGAACTAGTATCGAGGCGAGTGGGTTTTGATCATAGACTTAGTAAAAAAGAATAGACCCGGTATAATAATCTATATACAAACAGTATTTATGCGGCCGGTCGCCATGTTTTGTCACTATTATTGGTACGCGCAGGCCGCCATCTTTGTACCAAATCCTTTGTCGACTTTGCTTTTGCTTTAGGTATGCACGGTTTTTTGTAGGTATGTCAAGTCTATTCTTTTTTCCTTCATCTGAGGTTTTGATTGGCTATCAAAATACTGTAGCAAGAAAGTGTTGCGAGATTTCAATTTCAAATGCTTTAATCAGTGTGTCCTTGTGACACGCCTCCTTCAGATTTTTTACCTATTACAATTTCTGTACAGTCTAAACTATAGTAGAGGTCGAAACCGGTAAACATTGGAACTTCACATTTTGCAGAGAGGTTCTTTGTATAACGTAAGGAATTTAAGAATTTACACAGACATGTTTTTTTAAAGTATCTTATATCTGTGGGAATTTCCAACCCTAAGGTGGTGAAATAAGTAAAAATAGTTTCTTGCATAGCCTCTTGCTAATTTACTTACCTAGTATACTCGGCCAGTGTATTGTGGCAAGAGCACAGATCATTTGGCCGCAGCAGCAAAACTAGCCTAATTGCCTCGCTTTGAGATATCGCATCGGGGTGAAAACTCACTAAACTAAGCGTTTTGTTCACAAGCGGGGCGAAAAGCGGGCAATACCTTGCTTAGAGATAGCGAAGCGTTTAGCGGAAAATCGATAATTTTGAGAATGGGCACTTAACTCCATGTTTTGTTACAGGCGGAGCGGTAAACGGGTGCGTTAATGAGGTACGTACTTATATTTTTTATTTTTATTCGTATAATGCAAATATCTCGCAAAACAATACATCCAATCAATCGCAAACAAAATATTAATCATGCATTAGGTACTGATGCAGTGTCCAACTTTTCCCTTTTAATTATTCTACAAGCATTTATTATACAAAACAAATAATACAAAATTCATTACATAAGTAAGTAATTTAAAACATATACAAAATGTGAGCTTTAAATAGAAATAATATGACCAAAAGACGGTTAAAATGAGCCTATACCTCCGATTATAAGGATCGCTATTTAGATCTGTCCTAAATGTCCTTATTTTTATTCACATGTAGGTGGGAAATAAGGTATTTCATTGTCAACATTCGCCATTCGCCATCATAGCGGCATCCCAAACTTATCGCGTACATTTTCAGCACAGCCCGCACTCCATCACTAACGACCCTACTAGATAACGTTTTATATACTTGTGCTGTTATCAGAACTACCGATGATAGTCGTCGATGTGAAAACACGTATAATGTGTCAAAGCTAATTGGTTGTTTGGCTGCTTCGATCTCATTAATGTCCGTCCGGTCATATAGTCGATTTTGTTTTCACTGAAATGAAGTTATGTTTTAGAAGGTTTGTATTTGTTTTTTAAGAAATTACATTTTAAAATCTAAACTATGTTTGACAACAAAAACTACATACGAATAATCACTTTCTCCACTTTTCTTCTTTTGATAGGACCATTTAAAAGACAACTTGTGTATTTTTAAGTCGTATACATTTGCACTTTGTTTAGTTGCACTTTAATGCTTTGCTTGATAGAAATTCAGGGGAAAAAGTTTTTCATCGTATTTGCATTGAACACCAATCAGATAGCGTCCAATTTTATGCAAGTGTATCAAATTTTAGAGCCATAACAATATGAAAACACTAGTTAGTACTAATTTAATACACTGTAGTTGTGCAGAGCATCTACGCTCTGCTGCCAGAAAATGTGCGCAGAGCGAATCCGGACAAACGAAGTGGCGGGAAGAATTCTGTACCGGAACTTTACCGGGAAAAAACCACCGGTAAAACTAAGTACCGGGACAAAATCTCCACGCGGCACCACGCTCTTTGCCCGACTAAAACCTAACTAACTTAACGCAGTCTGCTACCACCGTAGCTTATGAAGGGAGCTACAGGGCCCTATATGATAACCTAACCTATAAATTAACTACAATTGAACACTTACCAAATTAAATCTTCTTTCTCTTCGGATCCAAACTTGAGGGTCTTCGGGAAGGGGGAATTCCTAATCACCCTACCTAACCCTTGAGATCTCAATTCCCCAGAACAACTAAATAGATTTCTTTCCGTAGTTTCACTCGGGAACAGCCAGATGTGAACAGCCAGCCACGTTTCACCTCTCACAAGAAAAAGTCACAATAACAGAGTTTTTCACAAACACAAATTCAATAGTTATTTAACAAACAGGAAATTCACAATTATCACTCAAATTAAACAACAAGCAAAAGACGCGAGACCGCTCCGCGTATTAAAATCAAACCGATATCGCCCTGGACAATGCAATGGCGGACCACACGCGACGCCATCCACGCTAGCAGTGTGAGAACCCCAAAACGCCTGGCGGCGATAACAGGAAACGCCTGCGTTTAGTTTTACCCAATATATATTACAAACATCCCCCCGTCCCGGTCTGAGAAGCAGACCGCTAGCTTACTCTACGGGAAGGCGGGCGAGAGAGGTCACACCTCTCCTTAAAATCGAACCGTCGACCAACACCTCAGCCACACGCGGAGTGCCATCTCCGCCAAGAATCAAACGTAATATGCGAGCTCGTCGCCAAAGCAATGAGGGTAAATTTGCCTCTTTTAACAATACTAAATCACCCTCCCTGGGAGGCTCAGTCCTGTCTGTCCACTTCACTCTTTGCTGCAGCAAATGCAAATATTCAAGCGACCAGCGACGCCAAAAGTCCTGGCTCATTTGCTGCAACATTTGAAAACGCGACAACCGATATACGCGTTCATCCTTCCACGGGTATTCGGGCAGGGCATTCAACGGCCCTCCCACCAAAAAATGACCAGGGGTGAGAGCTTCCAAGTCATTTGGATCTGGAGATAGCGGACAGAGAGGACGAGAGTTGAGGACCGCCTCAACTTTACAAAACACTGTGGCCAGCTCTTCAAAAGTTAGAGCCGTTTCTCCGATAATGCGGCGGAGGTGGGTCTTTGCGGATTTCACAGCCGCTTCAAAAATCCCTCCCCAATGGGGGCAACTTGGGGGACTAAACTTCCAGGTTATTCCCCTTTGGGCAGCAATTTGACTTAAACTAGTACAATTTTTATCAATAAACACAGAAACATCCTTAAGATAATTTACAGTTCCTTTATAGTTTGTGCCATTGTCAGACCTAATAAGGGAAGGTAGACCTCGACGCGAAACAAAGCGATCCAACGCGGCGACGAAGGCCTCCGTAGTCAGAGCCGATACCACCTCCAAATGGACAGCCTTGGTGGCCAAACAAACAAATACACACAAATAGCCCTTCGCAATACGGGCATTACGAAAGGGAGAAGCCTTGATCGAAAAGGGACCGGCAAAATCGGTTCCAACGCCGTCAAACGGTCTCGAAGGTCGGATTCGATCAGCGGGCAAATCACCCATCTGTGGTTGCATCGTGGATGCCTTCAACCTATAACATGCAATACATCGAAACAGAACGCTACGGATTGCTCTTCGGGCAGACAAAATCCAAAACTCGCGTTGCAAAATAGCCAACAAAGCATTGCACCCAGCATGGGCGTTACGAATGTGTCGATCAGACACCAAAAGCTGCACCAAGGGTCCGCCCTTGGGCAACAACAGAGGATGGCGAGTCTCATATGGAAGATCCGCCTTCCGGAGCCTGCCTCCAACCCGAAGAAGCCCATCCGAGTCGATGTACGGGTTCAAACGAGCGACCGCGCCCTTCAACTTAGCGCGTGCGTCGCGCAAGATACGAAGCTCTGACTCAAACCGTCCGGTCTGCACGACACGGACCCAATGCAACAATGCGCTCCGGCGCTCTTCTGCACCTGCAATCGGCTCCAACCGCTTTGCCTGTGGGTTTCTACAATTATGTATGAAACGCTTAATCCAACTGGTAACACCCAGAAGCTTATCCAAGCTGCTATACCGAGCAAGTAGCCAATCCGGCTCCGACGTCGTCTCAGCGACTACAGCATGTACACGGAGCCCAGTCAAACTCAAAGAAGTAACATCTGTCTGACAGACAGGCCAAGAAGTTTCTGATCCCATCAGCCACTCTGGACCCCACCAGAGCGGGTGTGACACCAATTCTGGTGCCGTACAACCTCGGGAGGCACAGTCCGCTGGGTTAAGCTCTCCCGGCACATGTCTCCATGTTATATCAATTCCGATATTCTGGATTTGGGAAACCCGATTTCCCACAAAAACCTCCAAGGTATGTGGGGCCGCGCGCAACCATGCAAGCGCGACCTGGCTATCCGACCAGGCGAAGATGTCCCGTATTTCGACCGTGGCCGCCAGTTCACTGGCAACGTGATGCAACAATTTAGAGAGAAGGTGAGCTCCACTCAACTCAAGCTTGGGAATAGTCAGCCTAGTCCTGATGGGGGCGACCTTGCTCTTCCCTAACAAAAGCGAGACATTGACCCGGCCATCGGCGTCAACTGTCCGCATATAGACTGACGCGGCGTAGCCTCGCTCCGACGCGTCACAAAAGCCATGCAGGCTGGCTCGATATTTCCCGGGGGCAATATTCGACGAGGCAAGGCAATCCGATTGACTTCCTTAATCGATGAAAACAACTCGAGCCAATCATCCAATGGAGGACCAAACAGCGGCTCGTCCCACGAGACGCCCAAAGTCCAAAGTCTCTGAAGAAGACACTTCGCAGAGAATATCACTGGACTGATCCAACCGCTTGGATCAAACATACGGGCTATTACGGACAACACCGTTCTCTTAGTCCAGACTTTTGGTATTTCCAAGTCCACTTGGAATGTGAAAATATCGGTTAGCGGCTGGTACTGCATGCCCAGCACCGCTATCCTGTTGGGATCATCCACATCCTCAAACAGGTGAGGGTTCTGTTGGTGATCCTCCGGGATCCCTTCTAGAACTCTAGGCTCATTGGACAACCACTTACGTAGCTCGTAGCCACCTGTCTTCAATATTTCAATCAATTCATCCCGCAGTAGGAGGGCCTCCTCAATACTTTGGGCTCCGGTGCACACGTCATCAACATACAAGTCACGTGACAGCACGGAAGCCCCACGGGGAAAGCGGATCCGTTCCCGCTCTGCCAATTCAAGCAATGATCTGATGGCGATATAGGGACTAGATTTCAAACCATACGTGTTTGTGTTGAGTTCATACACCGTCACAGGATCCTCAGGGCGCTCACGCCAGAGTATCAACTGGAATCGCCTGTCCTCAGGATGTATGACTGTCTGGCGGAACATCATCCGGATGTCCGCGCCAAAAACCACTTGATGTCTTCTAAAGTTCAAGATGATGTCAATTATGTCCCTATGCAATTTGGGACCTTGAATGCAAACATAGATTCAACGAAACCCCGTTCGAAGTGGGTGCGGACCCATCGAAGACGGTCCTCAATTTGCCTGTTGAGGCCTTCACCACCGCGTGGTGGGGCAAAAAGTAATGCTCAGTTGAGCTCCAATCAACTCGAGACGGAGACATGTGACCCAAATCCTCGTACTCGCGCATAAATTCAATATATTTATCGCGAAGTACGTGGTCACGCTGCATACGTCGCTCCATGGACAGCAGTCGTTTCTCCGCAAGCGCCCTACTTTGCCCCAGGCTAGGACGAGAGGCAACAAAAGGTAACCTAGTTACAAACCGACCGGAGGGCAACCTCTCCGTGGTCGATCGAAAAAGGGCTTCGCACTCAGCGTGTTCCGGATCCATCCTGGAACTCATAGGTGGCTCCTCCACCTCCCAAAACCTTTGCATGGTCTTGGCCAAGGACGCAGATGCGACGACCGGTGGCTCCTCCACGGTGCTATTATCAAACACAGGGCCCATCAGGGCGAAACCAAAGATCGTAGACACTGCCATCAGCGAAGACGAACCCAGAGCCTTCTGTGTACCCAACAAAATCCAACCCAATACGTCCGAGCCCAGGAGCAAGTCCACTGGGCCGGGATGAAAGACAAAGGGGTCGGCCAAATCCAGACCCGAAACCAAAGACAACACACCCGGCGGTATGTCTGTCGAGGGGTGCCAACCCGCAATGGTATCCATTACCATAGCCGAAGTCGTGATCCTCATTGTGGAGGACTTCAGCGAAGAAAAGGTGACAAGTGTCTGGCCCGTCAGACACTTCACTTGTATGCCACCAACTCCAAGAAGTGGCACAGGCGAGTCTTCCACGACTAAACCTAACTGGCGTGCCACTCGAGTGGTAACCAAACTGCTTTGAGCCCCTGAGTCCAACAGAGCTCTCAAATTAATGGCTTCCCCCCCCCGACCCCATACGCGGACCACCGCGGTAGGGAGCAGAACCGTCCGCGGCTCTGTCCAGCAAGGGAGCAAGCTAGTTACGGGCTCCCCACTCTCTCCAAACCAGGGGCGCGCCACTGACCCGGATAATATGGCGGGCGAGTGCACATCCCCATCTGAGGGGGGCATAACCCGCGGCCCGGCCATACATATGGTACGGCGGGTGGTACTCCAGCCGTGGGTACTCGTGCAGCGGCGGAGACAACCGCTGCGGCTGCATGTGTTGGGCATTGGTAACCCGCGTGGAGGGGGGTGTCCCCACTCTCACGTCCGATCTAGGGCCCCCGCCCATGGGGGCCCTATCCGGGGCCTGGCCAGCTACATACTGGCCATGACCTTGGGGCGCGTGGTCCCGGTCCGCCAAGACCCGCGCAGGTACGCGACCCCCTCCCGAGGGGGGTGCGACGAGCGAAGCCGCGTCCTCCGTCCGGTGGTGGAGGGCTTCGCGCAGGAGCGCCCCCGCCCATAGGGGACCCCTGCCTCAACATCCGGGTGCCATCCCCGTTGCGGTTCATGCAAAGCATCGCGTGGTGCCGCCCACGGCATGCACTGCATGGTATGGCACTGGGACAGTCACGTGCATAGTGACCGCCCAAACAATAAAAGCAAAGTTCATGCCGCTTTGCCATGCGGCGCCTATCTTGTACTGGCAGTCTCTGCCAGTCCCTGCATTGCAGCAGGCTGTGGCCCATCCGGCCACATTGCAGGCAGTCCGCGTCCCTCGCGACTGCTGCCGTGTGCGCAACCCGCACACCAGCTCCACGCGGTGGCGGTTGCCGTCCCTGTTGGGGCCTACGTTCAGGCGCTCTGGATGGCGCTGAGTCCGTCATGGTATTCTCAGCCGCCCGTGCCTCAAACTCCAAAAACTTCACCAAGTCAGTGAATGTTGGTAGGGTGGTGCTATCCCGCTCCGCATTTTCGCGCTCAAATCGCGAGCGGATGTCATTGGGTAATTTGCCCAATACAATGTGCACCAGCAAAAAGGACCATTGGTCCACCGGCAGCCCCAGTGTGCGGAGCGCGTTACAGGCCACTGTAACGGGCGTGAGCAACTGCAGGCGCAACTGTGCCCTGTTGGCCACCTTGGGCAGGGCCATCAACTGTGCGGCGTGCGCATCCGCTAACAAACGTAAGTTTTGGTAGCGGGAGTTCAATAACTCCCAAGCCGTATCGTACTGGTCGTCCTCCACCCGGAGGTGCTGGATGAGCGACCGCGCTTCATCCTCAAGAGTGGAGAGGAGGTAGGCCATCTTCTGGGCCTTCGACAAATCCTGTCGTGCTACGACCAGGGACTCAAACATATTTTTATATGCTACCCACTCCTCCATCCTACCCCCAAAGTGGGACAGCTGAAGGGTGGGGAGCCGACCAGTAACCGCTGGTCCTTCCTGTCTAACAGGTGTGCGAGGGGCTGGTCCGCCAGCCTGTCTCGCCCTTATTGCGGTCACCGCCTCCGCGATATCATCGTGCAGACTCAGGATCTGGTCCATGTCCGCCATGTGACCTGCGTAGGCCTCCGGGGCAAGTTCGGCTTCGGTAAGCACCACCATGGCCGCTTCCGCGCTAATCAATCGTGAGTGGAGGTGATCCGCTCTTAGCAGTATGGCGCCCTCCCTGTCCTTCCGGGACAGGAGTCCTGCGGCCGTCACAAACCATCTCAATTCGTTGGCGAGTGTCGCCCTAGCATTGGAGGCCTTCGCCATCGCGTCAAGTCACAAACAAAAATAACAAAAGGTAAATAAAAAACAACAAAATCAAGCAACTACACGAAGAACCGCGGTAGGTATGAGAATGGCACAAACCCGGAACGCACGGTACAAACCGCAAACAAATACAAAAAAGGTTACAAATATTCTTATACAAACAAACTAAGAAAAATCTAATAATTTTTACAAACAATTAATTATTTTTTACAAACGAACAAATAGAGGGTAGATAAACTACGCTCTGCTACCAGAAAATGTGCAGAGCAACTACGCTCTGCTGCCAGAAAATGTGGCAGCGAGAATCCGGACAAACGAAGCGGCGGGAAGAATTCTGTACCGGAACTTCACCGGGAAAACCACCGGTAAAAATAAGTACCGGGAAAAAATCTCCACGCGGCACCACGTTTGCCCGACTAAAACCTAACTAACTTAACGCAGTCTGCTACCACCGTAGCTTATGAAGGGAGCTACAGGGCCCTATATGATAACCTAACCTATAAATTAACTACAATTGAACACTTACCAAACTAAATCTTCTTTCTCTTCGGATCCAAACTTGAGTGTCTTCGGGAAGGGGGAATTCCTAATCACCCTACCTAACCCTTGAGATCTCAATTCCCCAGAACAACTAAATAGATTTCTTCCCGTAGTTTCACTCGGGAACAGCCAGATGTGAACAGCCAGCCACGTTTCACCTCTCACAAGAAAAAGTCACAATAACAGAGTTTTTCACAAACACAAATTCAATAGTTATTTAACAAACAGGAAATTCACAATTATCACTCAAACTAAACAACAAGCAAAAGACGCGAGACCGCTCCGCGTATTAAAATCAAACCGATATCGCCCTGGACAATGCAATGGCGGACCACACGCGACGCCATCCACGCTAGCAGTGTGAGAACCCCAAAACGCCTGGCGGCGATCACAGGAAACGCCTGCGTTTAGTTTTACCCAATATATATTACAAACAGTAGTTGTATGAGTCGTTCAATTTACTGTTTTTGATATGCTATAGTGCTTAATTTAATTAATTAACTTTGTAAACAAAATAATGTTTAAATAACAAAATATTCTGTGATCACAACTATTGAAATCTAGTTTTAATCAATGTAAATAATGATGAGTGTAAATAAAGAATGCTTCCATGCTGGTCTGGGAGCAAAGAAAAAAACATAGAATGTGCCAGCTGCTTCTCTTCCCGCGCAGATTATAAGTCAATTGAGGGAAAGGGCTTTAAACTGGGGTTTCCTCCACTCACAGGCTACGGCCTAGCAACTTGTCACTATATCTGAATCTCCGTTCTATCAGATAGCCCACTATTCAGCTAAGCATGACCTTCGAGTCTCACGACTCTTGGCTCTGTCTACCCCGTAAGGGATAAAGACGTTTGTGTATGTATGTATGTAAATAATGTTGAAGAATGAGAAATGAGAAGTTTCATAGATATCACGCAAGAATCGTAGCGTATGTAAAACTATCTAAGTCGGATCAGTTTGTAAGTTCAGCAATCCAACAGTGAACCATATATCAAAAGAAGCCCTGGGGCGCTGCTAGTATATTTCAAACATTCAATGCCCTTCCTTATAATGTAGGTACTTATACCTTTCAACATCATTAACTTGTATCTGCTGACTAACCTCATATGTACAAAATCACCTACACACCCCGACTCAAATTAAGGGCATCGTCCTCAGGTACTGACATCGTGACGCGGCACTAAAAATATTTCAGCAGCCTTCACGTGTGGACGCCATATTTCGGGTCAGGTGTCCCGTGAAAGCCCTTATTTATGGACACCCGGCGAAAACGGAAAGGCGTGTCTTACACGGAGAGATATGCGGTATTGTGTGCAAAAAATATGGTGAAGGTTTTAGTGTAGTCATCACGGGATTATTTTTATTTATTGCGGTTGACGTTTTAATAGCGTTTCTATCGTTAAACTATAAAACTTTTTTCCAAAAAAAAATGAACCGACTTCCATCATAAAACTTAAAATCATGAAATAACAATAAAGAAAAATGTATTAGCATACTACCTACTGAATGAGGTGAAGTCGGTGCCAAGTGCAGGAGTAAGAATGTTATGTAATTGCTCAGCTAGGCATTTTTATACATGATTCTAATGTTAATTTAGATTATTCAATTTTTAATTTGGCACCGACTTCACTTCATTCAGTAGATAGTATGCTAATACATTTTTCTTTATTGTTATTTCATGATTTTAAGTTTTATGATGGAAGTCGGTTCATTTTTTTTTGGAAAAAAGTTTTATTTTATCATTTTTAGTGCTTCTACACCTATTTTTTTAATAAAAACTAAAACTTTTCTTTCACTGGCTGAATATAAAGAATTGAGAATTTGAAACTTTTTTATGTCAGTTTGATTTGAAATGTCAGAACATGTCAAATTGTCTATTATTTTTGGCACATAAACAGACCGGGAGCCTGTGATGACCAAACCTTCCTCATTTTCAAATTGCTGAATGTTTTTCTGCGTGGTATATACGGGTAAAAAATATTATCTACTAGGTATGAAATTTGGATCTTAGTTGCTTATGCAGGTAATATTTTATAGCAAGGATGATTTTTATAGCACTCTTGGGGCCTCCCAAAGTAACATTAAATTCAGTTTTTATAATAAAACAAATATAACTATAATTTAGTAAAGTTACAATATCTAGCAGGGGTTTATATCTGCACCAATTGTCTGGTAATGGATGGCGTGATTCCTAATATTATTAGGAATAAAATCTTTAAAAAACTTTACTATGAGGAATTGAGCTACCACTTAAAATGTTATTGCTACAAATAATTAATCTGCCTAAGTAATCATGATCCAACTTTTATAATCGCTAATCCCTATTTCTATGTTGGGGACATACACAGAAAATATTGAGTTTTAATAAAATAAGGAAGGGCATGCTGTCGCGGGCTTTTGCTCTATAATGCAATGTTGGTATTTTTATATTTTGTTAGGTATCTTTAAAATTACCGAACAGATTCTGACGTGGTTAAAATGGGACCAACTTGGGAATACACCATTACGAATAAAACAACAATTTTGGAAATCAGTCCACAATTGGCGGAGAAATCGGCGAACATACATAAAAAAAAAACATACATACATCGAAACATATAACCTCCTCCTTTATTGGGAAGTCGGTTGAAAATAAATGCATCTACATTTAGATATCAGTAGAATTGATTACAAATGAATAACAATATAAGTTTGTACTAAGACCGAAAAATTCAAAAATACTTTTCCTCCAGAGACATTTTTGGAGTTTATATTTGAAGTTTTTGATAAAGTTTTCAATAGACAACATGAAAACCTTTTTAAAATTAAATAAATAGGAAAATTTTATAAACATAAACTTACGAACCTCCACTTTATTCTGAGGCGACGAATTACGTCAGACATACGCTTCAGTCGAGATCCAATTGAATTCATATCAAAATAACTGATATAGCGCGTGACGTCGCTACGTGATGGGCCCAAACACCGCCACTTTGCCGACGTGACTCGCAAAGAATAACCCACCTGGTTTATTCGTATGTACCATATGATACATAGTATCATATAGGGAACGTAAGCACTCCATATTGTTCAAATGACAAGGGGCGTTTCAAGTTCAATTGTGTCGTTTTCTCAACTTAGATTCGCTTGTGTCAATAAATCCAAAGATGTCCAGTAGTTTTTACACAAGCTGACAAAGGAGTGTTATGTTTTCAGTATGTGAAGTCCTATTAGTGTGTGAGGTATTCTTAGATCCCTAGTATTAATGGCTACTTACAACCGCAGTCGTGTTTGTTTAAAATAAAATTATATTAAATAATTGGTAAAAAGTAATTAAAATAAATAATAGGCTTATACCCAGCAGTGGGTCCTGGAAGGCTGACGATGATGATGATGATGAATTAAAATAAAATCTAATGGTAATGGTTACATTAAAAATTTGGTTTACTACCTTGAATCAAGTTAGAATTATGTATAAAATATTATTTCTTTTTAATACAACTTAATTTAAATTTCTTCAAACTTGTCTTATGGAAGTTTTTAGTTCGTACAAGAGATAAATAATAAATTAGAATCTAAATAACTTTTCTAATTGTTTGACATTTTGGAGATAAAGTTATCTGGAAAGTTTAAAAATAATATTTTCATTTAGCAGCATTAATGTGTTTAACGAGAGTCCTATTAACTTTGCCAAAGCTTTTAATTACACAAATATAATGAAGCGTGTGATGGAATTTTCTACTGCGTAATACCTTATTATCAATATGAACATAACGAGGGACATTATGAGGGTTTAACTCTGTGTCATTTTTAAACTGACAGTCAGATCAAATTTCAAAATATCATCTTAAGAAATAGCTCTCCTATTGAGATTAAAAAAATGCTAGCTGAAACACTCATGAAATTTAATCTACTTTCAGTACAGGACTATTGTATATGTTCCAAAACGTACAAAGCACTAAACAGCACCACTTTTTTTTTAAATATACGGAAGTAACCATTTTTTTTTAAATCGCTCTCATTGATTGCAAAAAAGTGAGAGGAGATTCTTCTTATTTTTCAGCCCACTGACGGGCATGGAAGTTCCATGCCAACAACCTTCCTTACTACGGTCTTGTGCCAGTCTCATCCATCCCTATCCCGTCACTCAGAAAATATCATCTGACCCGAGGAGATATTATGTTGTACTATTTTTTTTAATAGCTAACTGCTGGACGTAAACTTCCCCCACTTTCCATGAATCCCTGTCTCTAGATTTTTCTATCCACTTCTTGTCAAAAGTCAGACGACCTTGGGTTAATTAACCGAGAGAAGCCTAGGCCTCTCCAATCTAATACAAAAAGTCGATTTATCCAGAACATTTTTTAATTCATGGACAAATTCAAAAGTAATTAGACAGGACTCAATGTCATCATTAATTGACATATAACCTCATTTAAAATTAATGAAGTATCAATAAAACAAAATTTCGCAAAACCAAAAGAGCGAGCCGCATTAAAAGTAAAAACATAATTACTGTTCATGTTCATTCCACAAGAGAGCCTCTTCCTGGAACGAGCCCAATTAATGAGGCTTCTAATGAGGCTGGGAGGGATATATATCATAATTGTATATACATATTTTATGTTGGGTATATAATATACGGTTCAAGGAAAATCGAGCTGTGGGTATTATTTCACTCGAATAAGCCAAATTATTCTGGTGCTGTTAATTTAAATATCAGTGACACAGTGTTATTTAATACACAAACTGTTATTTTAGTAATGTATGAAAACGTTGAACGATTTTTGTTAAGGCACCATTTCCATATTACTTATAGTTTAGCTGTTCCGTTATGGTTCTTCATCAGGTGTTCCAGTTTTCAAAATGAATTATAGCCTATATGTTGCCCAGGCTTAATAGCTATACAACAAAAAAGTTTCATTCAAATCCGTCCAGTAGTTTTTTGCGTGAAACGCGTACATACATACAGACAGACAGACAGACAAGAAATTCCAAAAAAAAATTTTTGTGTTCTATTATTCTTTTTAAGTGTCCCTCTATCCATTTCAGTCAAAAATACTAAATGTACAGACAAAATATTTTTACTGTTTTATTATATACTAGCTGTCGCCCGCGGCTTCGCCCGCGTGAGTTTCGCTTAGATGAAAAATCTCTCTTGGAGCTTTTCATCAGATGTTCCAGATCTTCAATTTTTATACGTCAGCAGAAAATGCTCATCAGGTTGAACGACTTTTAATAAGGCGCCATTTCCATATATGTTATAGTGTAGCTGGTCTCTTGCAGTTCTTCATCAGATGTTCCAGATCTTCAATTTTAATACGTCATCAGAAAATGCTCATCAGGTTGAACGACTTTTGTTAAGGCACCATTTCCATATTTCTTATAGTTTAGCTGTTCTGTTAAGGTTCTTTATCAGATGTTCCAGTTTTCAAAATCAATTATAGCCTATATGTTGGCCAGGCTTAATAGCTATACAACAAAAAAAGTTTCATTCAAATTCGTCCAGTAGTTTTTGCGTGAAACGCGTACATACATACAGACAGACAGACAGACAGACAGACAGACAGACAGACAGACAGACAGACAAGAAATTCCAAAAAAATGTTTTTTGCTTTCTATTATTCTTTTTAAGTGTCCCTCTATCAATTTCAGTCAAAAATACTAAATGTACAGACAAAATATTTTTACTGTTTTATTATATGTATAGATATATGTATAGAATATATTCGTGTGTATTTTTGCACGTCTGCTTGCAGACTGAAGACATGAAACTATTATTCTGTATCATCTTATTGTACTGTTTTCTGGCAAACAGATTTAAAGTGGAGTTTGTTGCGCCGCCTCTTCTCCACTTGCGCTTTGGAGGCGGTAGTAATCTTAGTTTTAAGTAATTTTCTAATGTCTACTAAGTAGATATACGACGATTTAAAAGTGCTATTTTAAGCCAATTTATATAAAGCATGTTTCATTCATTAATTCAGAAGAAGAATAAGAAGAGGAGATCAATTTTTCACGAGTTTTTAACCGTTGGATGGTTAAAAGCTGAGTTTTTCAAATCCACTTTAAAGTCGAATTAAATTTAGTGCAGGATTTTCATTTTTTCCCTTGAATAATGCAAAGCGCATCGATCAGGGAATCCCCGCGTTTAGCTGCCATTCACGCCGGCTCTAATACAAATCAAATTCCGGATAAATCCTTATTTTCATCCCTCTTCAGAGCAAGACGTGACAGTTTTTAATGTATTTTTAACATAGAGCAACACGGACTCCTTACGGAGGGAGAAGCCATAGCGACATGTTTAAATTCAAATCTTTCTGGCATTTTTTGCGGGGGGAGGGAAATTCACGCAAGCGCTGTTCGGTATACACATACATAATGAAAATCTGTAATTACGACAAATTACGACACCACATATGAAAAATAAAACAATACATTGACAAATCTGTCACCACCCGTCAGATTTTTGTGTACGAATATAAGACAGAACACACATTAACATATTTTTGACTTTGTTTTCAATAGTGAATGGCAAAAATGTAATTCTGCATTATCGATGAATTATAATTTATCGAATTTCTCGGCCTTAAACTATATAATCAATAGAAATATTTATTTGTTAAAATCAATAGCTTTAATAAAATCTGTGGAGTGGTTTAGCCGTGAGTATAACAGTATTACTTCGCATTTATAATATTTATTGCTAAGGAGGTATGGAAATATGGATACGTTCTTATGAATGACATACCCGGGCTCTAGCAGTAATTTGCATTTTTTATACACTAGTGATTCTATCTGTGGGTCTGACGTAGAATGTGCACTTCTGCAAAACGTACACTCGAACAAAAGGTGGTTTTCGCAATTGGTGCACTTCTGCAGAGTGTGCACTTCGCAGAATTAGCATAATCCTAACTACATATTATAAATGCGAAAGTGAGTTTGTTTGTTTGTTCCTTTTGACACTTTATCTACTGAAACAATCTTCTTGAATTTTCGCATACACATAGCTGGAAATACGGAGAAGGACATAGGGTACCTTTCATTCCGGGAAAAAGCACTGTTCCCGTGGGAAATCCACGCGGGCGAAGCCGCGCGCGAAAGCTAGTAATAAATAAAATCACAGTTGCAAAGTAATCACGTTTATTAGTTAAGTACCACAAAGACAAGAAAGGAATACTTATAAAATTTAAATTATCTAAACATAACTATTTCTAATAATTTTCTCTTGTTCAATTTAGTCTTGTTCATCGGAGCTGCCCTGACTTACACCATTCGTGGAAATCAGATGCCTTATAATGAGCTTAACAAACGGGACTTGTCTTTTTGGCATCCCAGGTTTGCTAGTTGTTGCACAAGTTTTTCCATACACACATCTCTATAAAAATACTTTTAGGAAAGCTGTAAAAAAATAAGAAAATACACGTTACAACATACAATTTAAAACTATACCTATCGCAGTTTATCGATACAGGACTGCAACACACAATGTAAGCAAAGTAACATCACTAAATCTAGATGTTGGACGGAATTATCACTCGACAAATCCGTGTTTCTATAGGCGACCGGACTGATGTTGGTAAACAAATCCAACAATGACATTATAATAAAATGTATGAATTTTTGTTTAATTTATAATCATATGATAAGAATTTACTTACTAGAGAAATGTAACACCATTTTTCTGTTAAATAGATGTCCCAGACCTCTTTTTGCAGCACAAAAATTGAACAATTCGGATTTTTTTTGTATTGCAGCCTATGTGTCATTCACACTGACTGATGGATTCTGTCTAGCGAAAAGTCCGAATGCAAACAGTTTTTATAAACGCTCAAGTCCACCTGGGCCTAAGCTTTGCCAGAGGGGAAATACATTTATGGCGCCTCCCTTCCGGGCCGCGCGCGGAAGTCCTTGTTGCTCGAAGATTTTTAAAGATGAACGCTGCTGATTTGATAAGGTCGTCGTTTGGAAACATAGAATCGACAAGACACTTATGTAGACTTATCTAAAACTGATGTTCTGTTTGAAAAAAAAATATGTCCTGATCCCGCGAATAAACCCAATTGAATATATAGAGAAACAAAGATATTACATAAATCAACTTGGTTCAAGCCATATAGTAAGATTTTTTTTTTTTTGATGACATTTGTTTTCTATATTTATGGTTCTCTCTAGTAATAGTTAAATGTTATTTCAGTTATTTTATTATAATGCATTTTTCAATGCACATGTACTAAATTTTTATTATATCTGGTGGGATCAAAGATCAATGAATCGACCTGTCGGATTATGTACACATACTAAAAAATGTAGTGTCATGTTTTACGTTTCTAGCTTTCGGGCATAATGCCCCACGGTGCTAAAGAGTAAATTCCGTACTTTTCCCATTTTATTCAGAAACGTAAAACAAACGAGAATTAACTGCATAACAGGAAATGGTAGTTATAAAGTAGGTCTTAATCGCCTTGCAGCTAGCCGGGCTCAGCGGGGCTCTGACAGAGTCGGGCTTCCCAAAAGGTCCGGGTATAGCCCGACGGCTTTTAATGTTATAAACCCGGACATTTTAAATTTAGCCCAGTTTTGGTGTCGCGTTTTCCCATCTATGGACCTAACTGCCACATTTTTTACGTGTAATCGCATAAGCCGGCCAATTGAAAGAGTCGGCGGCACGCGGGAGACTTTTTAAATGGGCAGGCTTGCACGGAATTAATGGCTAACGGCCGAATGTATATAAGTAGGTATTTTTAGACAAGATGTCTTCAGCTTTCGTGTTATCTCTGCTTAAATGTAAGGAAATGACCATGAGAAACGATTATTTTTCAAAATTTCTTAATATATAAGTAGGTAGGTACCTATTCTTTTCTTATTTCTAAATTAAATAAGAGTACTTTTTAGTATCGAATGCATCTTGAATGCACAAAAATCATAAGTACCTATCGTTAATAATATGAAAAAATATATTTCTATATCGTTTTCTCAGATTATAAATTAGGATTATTTTTACGTTTAAATTAATCGTAGCTGTTGTTCAACTAATTTTACAATAGAAATGGATAAAAAATCAATGAAATATGGATCTTGGTTTGCAATTTGCCTAAATTCTTAAATTCTTTAACCCATAAAATTAGAATAAAGGTAATATTAGTTCATCAAACTAATAAAATCTTTCTGAGGGACTAATAGACAGCGGAAATTACGCTGTTTTAATTCAGGAATAAAACAATGAGAAAACAGAAATAAAGGTCGATTTTTGCCATAGAGATAGTTACAACTAATTATTTTTAGAACATAATTTTCATTTATGTTCATTGATACACAAGCTTTTGATCCTAATTAAATCGATAGCCAAATTAAACTTACAATTATCTTCCCTATAATTGCAGCCAGCCAGTGTCAGAGCTGAATATTCTACGATTAAAAAAAAAAAAATAATTTAGAGTGACTTTCAACGGCCCCGGCGGGCCGGCCCCGTTGACGGAGCCGTTGGAAAAAAAATTCCAACGGCCCCGGCGGGCCCGGATTTTGCGTTGACGGGGTCGTTGAAAAAAAAATTTTACCAACGGCCTGGCGTGTTTTTTAAACGGGACGAATAGCATAAACAAATTTATAGCATACGCTTCGGTTGTGTATTATTTGTACACATTAAATATGAAATGAAATTAAAAAAAGAGTTTGTATGTAACAATCAGTTAATAATACATTAATTAGTCATTAATACGTTTATGGAGTAAAAATACAACAGAGACAGTAAGATATTTAGTAGGTGACAGTTTGTTATCTTAATACTTGTACTATTATGTATTCTATGTCATAATTTAAAACAAACATCATGTTTTTATTTTCTCTTATATATGATTGTTGATACCCAGTTGATATTTATTTTTTATCAACAATAAAAACTGATACCGGAGCGTATGCTATAATATTTAATATTTTTATGTTAACCGTCCCATTTAAAAAACACGCCGGGGCCGTTGATAATTTTTTTTTTCCGATGCAAAATGCAAAAGCCGGGCCCGCAGGGGCCGGCCCGCCGGGGCCGTTGGAAGTAACTCGGAAAGTATTTTCACAACTTGTTAGATTCGATCACTGAATTATTGAGGAAGATGATGATAACATTTTATTACTTTTTTTAACTACTTCATATAATTGAACGATGCCTAAATAATCATATAATGTCGGAATTATGTTGTGAAACCACATCACGAAATATAAAATACAAGAGACAAACAACATTTGTGCGTTGAAAAAACACTTGAAAGCTTTGTTTCTGCACTTACATAGCTTTGTGTTTTAGGTCTCCGGGAGAGGTCGAGGCAAAAACTAGTTTGCATTAATGAGGAATATCCTGCGTCCAAGGGCGGTATTCGTCCCTGGCGTGCCAATAAATCTGGCTTTATATTCCGAGGAAAATCTCACAGGCTTTACCAACTTTTTGAACTGACTACCGATCCGCGAGGACTTGGCGTCAATATATTTCAAAACTGTATTCTCAGATTATAAAATTTCTCATCGCTACCATTGATATTGAAAAAGTCTAAAATTATATGTCATAGGCGCTTAAAAAAAAGTTGTATAACATCAATAGTTTTTTTTAGACAAAAAATATATCTATAACAATCTGAAACTGCTATGTCGCACCGTCAGTGGTGTAGACGGACGGGACAAAAACCAGAAGATCTAAGAATACACAGTACAGTTTTTGTATTACATATTTCACTTACTAGATTTAATTTGAATTATTTTTTGTAACTAACATTACAAATCGATAAAAGTTTGTATGTTTGGTTGGATAACTTTAAGACATTTTGGAAGAGAACTAGCAAAGAATATAATCAAACACTGAAGTTACTTCCCCAATTCCCAATAATTTGAGAATCCGACTTGCTCTGAGCTGATCTGGCGAACACCACAGACTTGCTTTGATAAAGTTCCCCGTTCGTCGATATTTCACTGTAACGTAGTTCTGACTTTTGTTCCATTAGCATTCGGAGTTGGCAACTTTTGATAAGGATTAACTTCACAAATTCAATGACGCCTGTCTACTACTTTAATTGTAGTTAATGTTTCAGACGATGACATTTCCATTAATTTCGATGTCTATTTGGAGTTTGAATTTTCGAATTTTATGAAATTATTGTCAACAACAACGACGGCTTAGTATTTTTCAAATTGAAACTTTTAAAGGCTCAATTCTTGTTCTCAATTTGTAGCATCATTAATAGCAATGTAGAAACTTAAGAACAAATAAATATAGGTAGTATTGCTAGATAACTGGAGACGGTGGTAACCTTAGATTTAAGTAATTTTATGACGTTAACTAACTAAAAAACAGGAATGTGACGATTTATAAGTGCTATTTTTAAGCCTATATAAATAAAAATAATTGACTTTGACTTTGATAGACGATAGTTTTTAAAGGTAGTAGTAACAGTTTTGGCAAGTGGACTGAAAGGTATCCACTATCCACTAGTGTCCACATCCACTGCGCTCGGTAGAGTGATTCTAGTGTAAATTGAGTGACAAAGGATGCAACTTTGTTACACACAAAGTAGTATTTCGTAATACAACCTCCGCTCCGCTCAAAATTTTTGAATTTATGTTCAGTTTTGAACAAGAGCACAACACATAGACTAACAACAACTATGTTCCAGAAATTCTAAAATGTTTACAATTTTTTTAACGCAACGTAACAAAACATTAACAAGTTTTTTTGGACATTTTTAAATAAATTAATATTTTGTGAGTACTGCTCTCGAGAGTTCAGAAAGTTTTAATTAGCTTAGTCATTTAAGATCAGAAGTTTGAAAATTATCATTCATTTACACTTCGTAGATCTACACTGACAAAGTTGTGACGAGTATGAAAACGGTTTTGGCATGTACTTTTTCTTAGTTCCAAAATATTATTTATTCCGTAATGAACCCCAATTCTAACCGTGATTATGTTAACGAACTTACTAATAACATAAATCATTTGAAACTTCCAATACCGGACTTATAGAGTGGTCAGAGTTAAACTGTCCAAAGACAACTTTGTAGCAAATTACAATTGTATGCAAATGGCGGACAAAAACCGGGTTCTATCGTCGAAGGCCGCTATTATGTGATCGCTTTTGAATGAGGTTCAGATGTTACTGAATGTCGAACTAAATGTCGTACTAGTGGGGACTGGATTGAGTTGAATTTGAAGTAAGACGTTTGTGATAATGGATAAAAAGGGACTATGGTATTGTGTCACGAAGATTTGTTGATCAGACTTTTAGAAAATGTCATATTTACGAGTACCTACTACTTACAAGCATCCGATAGTGGCTTTATTTAGGTTGGCCTAATATGGTGTCCGTTGGTAGTGGTGGTGGTTTTAGTGGGTTCAAATCCCACATACCCGTCCGGCTTCCCGTGGCTCGATGGACGAAACGAAGGTCTTTCCACAGGTTAAAAAAAAAGTATGGTGTCCGCATCTTTGTTTAAATCTAACTTTATTTTCAATTTGATAATACTTTACAAGTGTTACTTTGTTTTGTACATTGTATTTTGTTTTATGTGCAATAAAGTTATATCAAACAAACATATTGTCACGCTTGCTTCGAGTGAGAGTAGGCACAGACTATGGACTAGACTATATACCTACAATTCTGTATTAATACTTTTATGTACAATTTTGTGTACGTCAAGTAAATACTATGAAGCGAGTATGTCTCTCTGTTTATAACAAAAAACTCTTGTTTCTGCAGTCGGTCCAGAGAGCCAGGCTCAGGAAATGATGGCTATTATTTAACGTTTTGCGTTTCCACGTAGTGCCATTAATACACGTCTTCGAGCGACGCCCCGCTCGCAGATCTCAAAGAACCGTATATTATACAGGGTTGTTTTGAAACCATATTGGTACGTAGTACTTATATTAATTCTGTGCCATTGGCCAAATTTTCGCAGCAGATTTTATTGATGAAATTGAGCTAGTTTCCAAAAAAATCTAGGTCAAAAAATGAAAAAATTTTTTTTGCTCCCCATACAAATTGGTCGATCAGCTGATGGGACTTAGTATGGAAAGTTGAAATTTTATGTTATTATTTTACTATAAATTTCTTTCGGACGTAGTTATATTCCAAGTACTGAGCAAATTGTAAAAATTTGGCCAGTAGTTACAAAATAACCCTGTATGTATAGATAAACATAAAAATTCAGCCATTTTTAAAACAAATAAGAAACATGTCGCCTCAACATCCCGCAATCTTGTTTATTTCATCTTCTTCTAATGATACCGTCTGGCGATAAGAAATTCTTATTAATAGTAGTGGAGTGCTCAGAGCCTTATTAAAAGTTTGAAAGAATCCGACTTCTGAATCTTCGAGTCCTTTTGATCTGCAGATGTTTCGAACAAATTACATGATCAAAAGAGTCATTTAGGTCAATGAACCTTTCAATGTCCTTTAAAATATTTATTTTTAAGATAATTTAATGCTTGTCCTATAATTTTCATGAAACGAAATTTTATTTGCGTTAACGTCATCGTCAGCTTTTACCCATAGCCATAGCCACTACCCATTGCTACCCAGCAATGGGCTTGGCTTGGCTTATACCCATAAGCCTCCCTCTAGTTTGCTTATTGTGTGGTTATAGTTAGTACTATTCTGATAATAAGTACCTACGTAGTATTAGCGTTCCAGTGGTCCGTTTTGAAATTGCGGAGTTAAAGGTACCCTAGGCCGGTATTGTTCTTCCAGATTTCTCTCTTTCGTTTATATCAAATGTCATCTAAATTGCAATATCAAACTTTCGCATTTTTATAAAAATTTGTAGAATATATTCAATTTTTAAAATAATTAAATTTATAGCAAAAAGTAATTAGCTTCTTGGCGAACGATCGAGACCAAAATAAAGTTCCAAAAACTTATTCAAGGTTCGAAGAAGCCATATTTGTTTTTGAATTAATCTTCTCAAATATACGTCTTTGATAATGGCAAGTAATCGGCAAAGGGTTCCGTGAAAATCGTACGTACTTTTATTATCTCAAGGACGCTCTGAAGACCAAACAATCATATCGGCCAGTGACCGTACTCCACTCGGACGAACCACGCTCAGTATTATGTACTACACAAACCATTTCAATTGACCCCTCCAAATGATTTATCAAAGTCTTAGAACCCACGTTTTGATCTCCCACACGGGGCAAAGCAGCTCAAGTTATAATGGTCGGAATTTATATAATGGTGTATGTAAGGTTGGATTTTCCTTTTCGCTTTCCACTCAATAATCTTAACAAAAGGAATCTCAAACGTCTGAGCGTTTGTCGACTCGAATTTTTTGTATCATTTCAGTAGCGTGTAGTGGTGCGTTATAACATATCTCTCGGATAAATAACCGTGGGAGAGCGCTTGGAAGAAGCTTTTATCGGAGACACATATTTTTGTTGCATCACTATGACTGGACAAAATGGATTCCAAATTCGGACGACCGTAGGCGTTAGACCATATTATATTAAATTCTAAGAAATGCCTGCAAGATACTCATTTCTTATTTTTCATCTTCATTTTCTACTGAAAGTCAAATCAAGTGGATGAGAACAGCATATTTTTACATTAATATATATTTTACATATTGGTCAATTGTGTCTCAAATTTTATGTATCGTAAATTTATTCAACAATCCTCATTAATATGCGTCGTTTATTTACACAGTTTTGACTCGATCATAAACTCTATTAAATTTGTTACCAAGTAGAACCTAGAAACTGCCAAAATTCGTTTTACAATTACAGATGAACAGAGGAAACTAAATATTGGATTGTTAAATACTACGTTATTAAATAATTTAAAGCTGATTTGATTGAAATTCTGATAACAATTTCAGACGAACAGAGAAAAATAAATAGGAGAGTGTAAAATGCTACGTTATTAATTATTGTAAAGTTCATATGAGTGCATTCCGTAAATACTGTTGATGGATCGTTTGTAGGAAGGTTAATAACTAACTGTTGTCTAGTTTGAGTGATGGATCGTCCGGGAATAGTGGATTAATTTTGTTTTGCTTTGAAGTACGATAAATTTCATAAATTTTCCGCTAAAATATTACTATTTAAAAAGTCACCTGTACAAAATTAGTGATACATTTTTAATGAAGGGGAAGATGAAATGACATGTTTAATTGAATACAAACATTTAATAATAGGTAACTCATTTCCTAAAAAAAATCCACATGGAATGCGCATATTGAAAAGAAAACTTTTTAATAGGCCTAAATTTAAATACTTATTAAAATTCCGGTAATAAAGATGTTCGAAAATCAAAATTATAGTAGAGTAGCTGGGTATATTTAATGTAACTATACATATTATATACTGATTGATAAACAAAAACAAACGAAAACTGTATAAGAATCACGTGATTGCCAACCAGAAGTAAGTGGGAAAATAAAACAATAAAAATATTTTGTCTGTAGAATTTTTGTGTATTCGTATTTTTGACTGAAATGAATAGAGGGACACTTAAAAAGAATAATAGAAAGCAAAAATATTTTTTTGGAATTTCTTGTCTGTCTGTGTGTCTATTTCTGTTTACCGTTTCACGCAAAAACTACTAGACGGATTTGAATGAAACTTTTTTTGTTGTATAGCATTAAGCCTGGGCAACATATAGGCAATGATTGATTTTGAAAACTGGAATACCTGATGAAGAACCATAACAGAACAGCTAAACTATAAGAAATATAGAAATGGTACCTTTGCAAAAGTTTATCAATCTGACGAGCATTTTCTGTTGACGTATAAATATTGAAGATCAGGATCTTCTGATGAAGGACTCCAAGAGACCAGCTCCTCTATAAAATAAATGGAAATGGCGCCTTAGCAAAAGTCGTTCAAACTGACAAGCATTTTCTACTGACATAAATATTGATACATAAGATTTGGAACATCTGTTCCCGTTCATCAACGTATATTCCCGCGGGACACGGGATAAAAGAATGACTGAAATTTTGAGTACTGGAGTTTAGGTTACTACAGTTTGGAATGCAAAAAGATGTTTCATCTAAACGAAACTCACGTGGGCGAAGCCGCGGGCAACAGCTAGTAAATAATATAAGATTTTGTAGAGATTCATTATGTACTCCATGTTAGTGTTTGCCCATGCAAAAGCTAGTTAATCAAGAAATTATACGACATTGATATTTTATGAATATTCGTATGCTGATAATAGCAATAAAGCCTGTTTGTGTGGTGCCTCTCCCCAAACTATGGCACATTTATTGTCTTGCCCAGCGTGCCCTACTACCTGTACGCTTAAAGACCTGTATGACGCAACAGATAATGCTGTATCTGTGGCGTCATATTGGTCATCACAAATTTGACCCGCCGCACAGAGTCGACACGCTGAGAAGAAGAATAGCAAAAAATACGCAAAACATATTTAAAGATAAATTCCAAAAATGTTAACTTGCCACATTTGACAGTAAAAAGTAATGGTGTTAATGAATGTGCAAATGATTTGCGTTTGATTCTGGAAAAATACTTATTCATGAGCTATGGGACACGAAATCGGGTCAGATTATTCAGGTCAACTCACCAGTAGTGAATGATGTTTATTTATATATATAGAGACTAGCTGTCGCCCGCGGCTTCGCCCGCGTGAGTTTCGCTTAGATGAAAAATCTCTCTTGGAGCTTTTCATCAAATGTTCCAGATCTTCAATTTTTATACGTCAGCAGAAAATGCTCATCAGGTTGAACGACTTTTAATAAGGCGCCATTTCCATATATGTTATGGTGTAGCTGGTCTCTTGCAGTTCTTCATCAGATGTTCCAGATCTTCAATTTTTATACGACATCAGAAAATGCTCATCAGGTTGAACGACTTTTGTTGAGGAACCATTTCCATAATTCTTATAGTTTAGCTGTTCTGTTAAGGTTCTTCATCAGGTGTACCAGTTTTCAAAATAAATCATAGCCTAAATGTTGCCCAGGCTTAATAGCTATACAACAAAAAAAGTTTCATTCAAATCGGTTCAGTAATTTCGGAGATTAGCGTGATCATACATACAGACAGACAGACAGACAAGAAATTCCAAAAAATTTTTTTTGCTTTCTATTATTCATTTTAAGTGTCCCTCTATCCATTTCAGTCAAAAATACTAAATGTACAGACAAAATATTTTTACTGTTTTATTACGAGTATATGTATAGATATAGATAAAGTTAAACTTTATCTATTCTCTTATAAATTCTAATATTCTAAATATTTAATTATTCGTATATTAGCAAAGTATTTGACAAGTGTCCTGGCCTTTTGTAACTTATTAATAAAATATATTTTCTTAACTACTCGTACTTAAGGCTTTTCGCAACCATTCAAAACTTTGATTGCTATTTTAGAAACAACAACAAATTAATTGACGAAACACCAACTTTCCATGATCGAGTACGGTCTTAAATAGGACAAAGGCTTCTAATTTTAAACTTTAATAGAATAACAATAAGCCGTTCGGTGCGAAAGTATAGCAATTTATTCTTATTTTCAACTTTTGCTACGCGGAAAAGTTTCAACTTTTATTTGTATGTTTATCAGGTGATTCTTAGAGCCAATTCTTAGTCAGGTCATGATATATTTTTTCGTAAGTCCTGATGATGCATCCAAAGTCGACTTCCATCCAAGTTAACTCCTCAATGGCTAACAGCACATCACACCGATATGATATTAAATGCAATGATTACCTTGCGAATGAATACGGATTTTTCCACGACTTCACCAGCGTAAATTATACATCAAATCTTTCTTCATCACCCACCCCGTCCATTGTTGTAAACCGCATGAAAATCCGTTGAATGGTTTATGAATTTATCGTTACAGACATACAGAAAGACGCGGCGGGAGTCTTTATCTATATATATATATATATATAGCTCAAAGGTGACTGACTGACTGACTGACATGACATAGTGATCTATCAACGCACAGCCCAAACCACTGGACGGATCGGGCCGAAATTTGGCATGCAGGTAGATGTTATGACGTAGGCATCCGTTAAGAAAGGATTAACGCGAGCGAAGCCGCGGGCGCCAACTAGTTTTATAATATGTAAGGAAGAACTTATTCATTCGTGCATTTCAAAAAGATCCCGCATTTTTATAAAGAGCTATTTAATATTAGCTTCTTGGCGTAGTATTAGAACCAAGAAGCTATATCCCCCGAGGCAACAGCACGTGAAGCCGAGATACAGGGTGTTGCGGGGGATACCGCATCGCATTAACGGCTTTCTGTATATTTTTCACAAGAACTGGCTTTACGACGAACGCGATTGATTTTGCTGCCGTATCGTACGATTTATGTGTACACCAGGAAGACGAAACCAATGGAGGTTTCTAGAAAAATAATAATCATACTCTCTGATTGGTCTAATGGTTAACTGGTAGAGAATCATATATGGCGTAGTGAACAATTTGTACACAATTTTTTGTAATTTGTGCAATAAAGTTTTTAAATAAGTAAATAAATCATATCATGGTGTTTGGTAGCATACATTCATTACATTTTTACATTACACGTACACATTACACATTCATTTCCTTCTTGAGAGGTAATCCTCATTGCTAATGGTGGTTATTCGTAACACCTTTCTGTTTACTAAATTCGGCTTTACGGTATTGTATTTTTGCTAGGATAGCCTTCGGGTTATCCTATACTCCTTTGCTACCCCAAAGGAGTATAGGATAACCCGAAGGCTTTGGCTTTAGTTGACGTGCGAATTCGAATGGTTGAATGCAAGTATACTGCATCTTTTATACATCTATCTCGCACAATTTCGTAATGGGTTCATAATAATCTCAAACGTCATGTGTTTAGTCCAAAAGACAAGTAACAAATCTATAAGACAAATATAGAAGAAAATATTTGTTCAATTTGATATCTCCATAAGTTTCTATGCTTTCTGGTCATCGTAAGCCAAGTTTTCGTTTAGTGTGAAGACAGTGTTAGAAATTGCGGCGAGCTCAGGTTTCAGGTGCTGGCTTCCAGCAAGATATTTATGTGGGAGCCTGATCTTAGCTCGATAGTTCCACGAACCGATATGTGTAGATATTTTCTTTCAACGAAATGATTTAGAATCAATAATACCTTGCCTAGTCTACATATACACTGGAGTATTCATGGCGACCAATATATTTTAAAAACATTGTTTTACTGTACATGTGGTGTTAGCCTGTAAGAGGTTGTGCAATTAGTTTTAAAAATGGTATAATTGTCCTTGAAATGTATTATTGTACCAACTGTTGACAAATCTAATAAATAAGATAAAAATAATACTACGAGTATAATTAATTTTGCTATATAGATTTTGTGAAAATTTTCCGAAAAACTATTTAATTTGATACGTATCTATTCTATGGGTATTGGGTATAGACAACATCTCTAAAAATAGATTTTACTATAATTTTTTGAAAAAATAACGACTCCGTTTTCATCCATTTACAAAGGTATAAAAGAATCTCTCGGAAGTCATTTCACGCCGAATAGCCAAAAAAATTACGCGAGTTTATTATATCTGTATATATATAACTCAAAGGTGACTGACTGAATGACTGACTGACATAGTGATCTATCAACGCACAGCCCAAACCACTGGATGGATTGGGCTGAAATTTGGCATATAGGTAGATGTTATGACTAAGAAAGGATTGACGCGAGCGAAAGCCGCGGGCGCCAGCTAGTTATAATATAAACTGTTTGTCGAGTTAGTAAGTCTAATATCCGACATTGTTCATAGTCAAGTAGCTATTCAGATACAGCTATTAATGTCAGCGAGTCCTTTGCAATGGATCCAATAGAATTCAATTTGCTTCCGGAACACAATTTGAAATAACTGTATAGTGATCCACTTCGACTTTTAGTTATTGTCCTTGTTCTTTTTTGTCAAAGGTTATGTAGATGTCAATGTTTAAACATCAGTGTTGGTTTCTATTTTTTTCAAGTCGCCTAACGGCACGTACTTATCTACTATCATCAGGAACAGTCAACTAGTGTGCACACTGCAGATTTTAATAAGATAAACTCAAAGATAATTAACGTAAATCAATCATCCAATCAAATGAGCCAATTTCACTTTTTTCTTTTTGCAGATAGATCAACATAACAGTATAAAGATAAGATTGTGCCAATATTATGAGTTATTTAAGCAACTCCGCGGAGCGCAAACCTCCCTTTTAAAATTATTAATACTAAGGAAATAAATTATGCTGTGCTTGTTATTTTTACCGAAATCGTTTGAAATTGTGCGTCCGTGATTTCGTTAACTGTTGGCCGTTTTGTTTACACGTTGCGCATATGGTACCATTCAGAGCCAGCAATAACTTTAATTTTCGTCCAAATTACAACACTGAAATTTCCGCCTCGGATCGACAATAAAAAGCCAATCGCAAGCGCTCTCCCGCGATAAATTATTGTACACACGACCATCGGTTTATTGTTCAATTTTGCACTTTATTACACGCGACATACGTTACAATTTTCATCGCGGCCAATGTAATTTTATGTAGTGTAAACGCCGTATTGGATTTCCGTTCCTTGTTGCTTCTTGTATTGAGCTGTGAAATTTTATTTTGACGGAAAATGCTAACTTTGTTGAGGGTTTAATTTTTTTATTCAACCGCAAAAAATTGGTAATAATATTATTCCATGTTCTTCCTTTACAGGGAATTCTTACTATAAAAATAACAGCATTTTTTTATTTCCACTTTTTGTAGCTAGAATGTTTTATATGTAGATTCTATGAATTTGAAATCTTATAGAAATTAAATTTTAAATCCAATCAATGAAACCTTGACGTACATAAATTTGGCCTGTTTGTTATTTCTTGAAATGGCTTCAATTCTATCAAACCCGTTCCTAATTTGCAATCTTATAGTAAATCGCGTCAAAGGCGTCCTCAAACCTGTCCATCATAGCTGGAGGACCCCTTACAGACACAGACCAAAGCTTCAAAATGTCCAGTTTTGTTTGTCCATGATAGGCCTAAAATGGAAAAGCATTTCAAAAAGACTAGTATCGGTCGGACTGTTTCCATAAGAGCCAACAATCGCAATCCCCTCCAATCACAACGCCGGCTTAATTAGAGCACTGAATCGGCTCTTAGTCCCGGAATTAGAGGCTCGAACCTTCGGTTTGTACACACTGGACTGATTACTATAAGCCCGCACTAACCTACCTATCCTCACGCAAAACTGGTCAAACGTATTGGGGATACCTCAGTGAAACGAAAGATCTGTAAAGACGCTGAATTGGTTTTGGGTAGAGATACAAATCAAGGTTTATCTGCTAAATAAGAAAGAGTTCAATTCAATTCACTTTATTGTTATTATGGTATAACAGATAGGTCACGTAATAATTATAGTAAGTACATCATGGAACCCTGGTAGGGCACTACAATTAGATTAGTTTAAGGCCTCAATAATGAAATTTGGAGATATTGAAATAAAGTAACTTTTTTCTAGCTTTCTGTAAAATTGATAGAGAGCCTACATAAAATTTTATACTCATGTACTGTTTTTCATGTTTTTTTTTGTCAAATAAATGTTTGTTATATTCAGATCATCAATCAGAATCAACTCTGTTCGGGTTTTAGTACTGCTATTCGAATGTTGGTCGATTTAGCTTAATTCAGAGCCAGCCTAGTGTCTGAAATGGTGAAGGCAAATGGCAAAACCACTCTCTTAATATTACTAAGATAGTCGTTGCGTGTATTAAAGTGTATTTGATTCGAAGTTATAAAATAAACATTCGGATTCAACAAGACATCTCTCAAAAAAGGATCTAAAGTGAATAGGCAAACAACGGACTCATTGATTTAATTCTTTACAAAACTGTATAGATTTACTGGTCCTATTTTATTTGTCTTACGATTTATTAACAAACATTCCACTATCACAGGATTTACATTTGATATCATACAAATATCGATATCAATATCAGTTATCCATATCCCAATGAATATGATGGAAAATGATAGTGTCCATTCAATCAACAATAACTTTCCAGTTGGACGAAAACTCAGCTAAATTAATTGCTATCTATGTATGTACGTACAATATTTTACATTCATTTTTTAGGGTTCTATCTGTTTCTCAAAAGAAACTGTCCGTCTGTTTGTTCGTCCATCTCTCTATCCATCTGTCTGTTTGTCATTTTTCTTCTCAGCTCCTGAAGAAGTATCAAGTTGAAATTAATAATAGATACCTACTCAGATCATTTATTAAAAAATATAACGTTTAGGTCAACGCAATCAAAAGATATGACCGATTGACCGTAATTGTCTGAAATGTTTCATTTTTTGCAATGTCTGAAGAGAATCAAAACCTTTGCGGTACTTTCCGTTGACCTACAATCATTGTAATTTGTGAACTAGCAATTTCTTACAATAGGTAATTTTGTACAGAAAAAAATCTCGAAACTGTAAAAGGTACAATAAACCATTTTCTTCCTCTTTCACAACAAAAGCCTCAGTTTAAAGTTTCCTTATTTTAAATAATTGGATTTATGCAGACAGATATTGCTTTAAGTGTTGTACAAATGTAAAACAACCGCCAAGACATAGGCCGTAAACAAGGCGAATCGCGTGCGGCGTAAAATCGCAATATCGTGCACACCGCGCAAGCGATGTGTAGTCGTATTGCTTATTGTACAGTAAAATCTTGTTGCTTCTTATATAACTGCTTTACTTTTTACATAAGTACGGAAATTCTAACATAACGTTAAACACAGACTTAGGCTGGATAACACCACTTTACTTTGACATTAACAGTAACTTTAACTGAACCAGAAATCCTGTTAACTACAAACAACCTGTTGTGTTGTTTTGGGCAAAATATGAGTTGCAACAGTTGACAAATAGTTTAATCAAGGTTTTAAATGTCAAAAGTCAACGTTATTGTTAACTTCGACACTAATTTTTCGCACAGACTTTAGACTATGTTATCATGTATTTCCATTTACGTCTAAATGATATAATTATGACCCTGCGAACGACTCCCAGAATTGTACCCGGCCGTTGATCCGGGTGTTTAACATTAATCATCTGTAATTTGACGTATCTTCTTATGTTGACGCAATTGTAATGAAAACATTTAATTAAATTGGGCTTCCTGGCTAATAACACTTTATATGGTTATTTTTAAACTTTAGCGTTGAATAATTAAAAGTAACAAAGTAAGGACGTATGTTCGCGTTAAAACCTGTGTTATTTAATTCTACTTTATAGTATAGGTGGTCATTGAATCGGACCTACGTCAATTTAACTAAAATCATGTTGGGATGTTTAAATTTTTATTACTCGATCTCGCAAAATGTACTCCCCAAATTCTGATAAACAGGTACGAGTAATATAAGAATTGAAATTTCCATTAGTGGTCTAGCAAAGTTTAAAAGCTTAGGTATAATCTTCTTGTATTACGTCATATGATTCTCGTAACACATACCGGTAAAACCCGAATAGTTTCACGCAGTAAAACGTTTCCGTGGAACGTCTTAAATTCCTTTAAGAGGACACTAGTGAATTAAAGTAACCTCCGAGGCTGCGCCGCGTTTTAACGATATTACATGAGGTCCGTTGTGAGCAGCTGAGAGGAAATGCACGCTCTTTGCTACACGTAATGTACTCAGGTGAACGCGGGAGATTCTCTGTGACATACCTTAGGAAGTTATATTTAGCTGAAGGCATCAATTGAATTATTTACAACCAGTAGCGCCCCAGAGGCACCGCTTCATTGGGAATTTTGTTGATGAAAAGTACCCTATGTATGTGCTGTTCCCGATAGTTTTCTACCGTATAACTTTCATCCGTAAATTTCATCGAAATCCGTCCAATAGACTTTCGTGATTGAGTAACAAACATTAATTAATTTATTTATTTATTTACTTAAACTTTATTGTACACACATACAAAAGTACAGTACAAAAGGTGGACTTAATGCTATAAGCATTGTCTGACAGTCAAACCTTAGGGTTGAGCAGAGAGTTTATGTGGGTATAAATAAATTTTATTATACAAATTTATTATTGGTAAATTAAACAGATACATATAAAGATGCTACGTAAATAAAATAAACTAATAAACATATAATACATACATAATACAAATAAACACAAGAATATCCGTACCTATAAATATATATACTTACATTAATTACAAATAAAGATGAAGCAATCAAACAAGGGTCAGTTTTGCCGATGATTCAGCATATGTTTGTAGACAGTCACTTTAAAAGAATCTCTACTAGGAGCCCTATTAATCTTCACACATATTCATACTTTCATATATATAATTATTAATTGGATTAGGGATTTTATTTTAATGTCAAATAAATAGGAAGAAAACACTGAAAATTAAAAATAATATGCATTGTTGACCTGCGGTCACATTTTGTTATCTATACATATAATAAAACAGTAAAAATATTTTGTCTGTACATTTAATATTTTTGACTGAAATGGATAGAGGGAGACCTAAAAAGAACAATAGAAAGCAAAAAAATTTTTGGAATTTCTTGTCTGTCTGTCTGTCTGTCTGTCTGTCTGTCTGTCTGTCTGTCTGTCTGTATGTATGTACGCGTTTCACGCAAAAACTACTGGACGGATTTGAATGAAACTTTTTTTGTTGTATAGCTATTAAGCCTGGGCAACATATAGGCTATAATTTATTTTGAAAACTGGAACACCTGATGAAGAACCATAACGGAACAGCTAAACTATAAGTAAAATGGAAATGGTGCCTTAACAAAAATCGTTCAACCTGATGAGCATTTTCTGCCGACGTATAAAAATTGAAGATCTGGAACATCTGATGAAAAGCTCCAAGAGACCAGCTACACTATAACATATATGGAAATGGCGCCTTAGCAAAAATCGTTCAACCTGACGAGCATTTTCTGCTGACGTATAAAAATTGAAGATCTGGAACATCTGATGAAAAGCTCCAAGAGAGATTTTTTATCTAAACGAAACCTCACGCGGGCGAAGCCGCGGGCGACAGCTAGTTTAAAATAAATGCCGAAAACTATTGACTACATTTGTTGTAAAAACAAAATACAAAATTTCTATAAATTTTAGTTCAAACACGTAGTCATCAATCTTCTTTCATTGCCAGAAAATAGCAAGGAATAAGAACGATTGAAAATACACGTGCCTGTTTACGTAAGAAAAGAATATACGAGTAAATCTAGAGTCCACAAAGGTCTGACCTTAGTTATTTAAGTTTCACTGTGTATATGTGCATGTCTCGAATGCACGTTAGAATGACCTGCAACTACGAATTTTGATTTGGGAGATATAGATTTATTCGTAGGTAGGATACCGAAAAGGTGCTTTTTTATACCTTGCTTTCGTTAAAGTACAAAGGTCAGCTTTTTAATATTTTCACTGGAATCAAGTGTCACTTTACAACAAAAATATGATAAAAGACAGCTCTATAAGCATACATACATACATACATAGAATCACGTCTTTATCCCTTACGGGGTAGACAGAGCCAAGAGTCGTGAGACTCGAAGGCCACGCTTAGCTCTATAAGCAATACTTAAATAAAATCGTATATAAATCGTATATTTTGTTCTCATCCACAATACAATTACAAATATTATTATAGCTAACACAGTACTAAAATTAACTTATCAAGTAGGTAACTAAAATTGGTAAATAATAGCAAAAATTGAGTGATTGTGGAGAACTGATGCCCATGCTAGGTATCCAAGGAACCTGTATTACGGGTCACCAGGACTCACCAAACAGATCATGAATAATTCTTTAAAGTAAAAATACCAACAAAATAACAAACTAATCAATAAATGCAAAAGGACTAACAAAATATGTAAAATAGTAATAATATAACTATTATAAAAATGTATATATGTATGTAAGCAAAGAGTATGTATATATATTGTGTAACAAGAGGTGCGGTCTAGGTCGCAGTGAATAATATAGGTCACAATAATTACAATAAAACAAGTAGGTATTTCAAATAAAACTAAGAACTAACAAGCTAATTATTAAAAATAAAAAACACGACTGACAAGTTTTTACTCAAAAAATACATATAAACATTATAAGTTATATACATTTTTTAAATTGCCTTTTAAAGCCCTTTTAATTTGATACCCCTACTCGATAAGATTGATCAAATTTTATTTTTTGGTCTGCTATTTATCGCATATATAATCCGCCATTTTGTTTTTATGATGACGTCATATAGCCTATGTCACTCGGAGAAATGCAAAGAATCTAAAAATACCTCTCACATAAAAATCTGTTAAGCCGTTCAGGACTTATGGTGGAATAAAGAAACTTACATACATACATACATACTTACATATATACATGACCCCTGAAAACATAACACTCCTTTTTTGGTCAGTCGTGTAAAAAATATTTAAAACTATAAAAATGCGCTGTCAGGCGCCTTCGTAATCTACAGTGTAGATATATCTCTTTTCTGCTATAATTAAATAAGGCAGATAAGAGAATAAGCAACAAAAATATTCCCGCAAAATGATTCAAACCTCAACCCAACAATAATGAAAGCAATGAAGATACAGATATACAACGTTTCCCACCGATTGCGTTCCGAACACCTCAGAATACAGCAATTTGTAAAATACAAAGGACTGTTTTGAGTTGCCCACCCGCCTGGATTCTCCTGCACCCGACCGTACCAATTTAACGAGCTGTTGTTTTTGTACTCATTAATTGCACTTTTCAATAAATTCTTTTTTTCCGCAATTATCTGTCATTGTATTGTATTTACTTAAAGAAAAATTGTGCAAGAATATTTAAAAAATCGATTAAATCCGAGAAGGGCCAAAGTTCATAGGTACTTACTATGAACCACATGTGTTGTACTGTACGTCATCGTTCAGGTCCAAAATGTCGCTTTCCCAAAATGCCCCCTGGATTCAAAATGTCCCTTTCCCAATATATTCCTTCCCTAAAAGTCTGTCTTGTGGTTCATATCGGTTGTATCCTTAATGTTTTGGTTCACTTCAAAAATGTGAAACTTTGTGACATTTACTTTCTTTTGATTGCCTTGATGTATAAGTTTATTGTTTTCATAGCTGATAGAACAGAGATGGGTTTATTCCCGGGAATAAACGGGAAGAAAAGGTTTTTACCCAACGTAAACCCGTCTATAGGTGAACGGGAATAAACGGGCAGAAACCGGTTCTTCCCGGTCGAAACCCTTCACTGGATAGACACTTCTTCAATTTTTTATAATGTTTAATGATAAATTGCACGTGGCGTTCAGGACCTCCTCCTCTCTAGGTACATTGTGTACTTTTACTTTTTTAGTGACATTTTATTAATTTATAAATTTGACATCTCATATTCAATGTATATTCGTCCACATAGATACACAGTCATTTAATTGTAAGACATATGTTGTAAAGTGACGTCTTTGGAGAAATTGCAGCAGTGGAGTTTGTTGCGCCGCCTCTTCTCCACTTGCGCTAGGCGGTGATAATCTTAGCTTTAAGTAATTTTATGACGTCAACTAACTAAAAACAAGAATGTGACGATTTATAAGTGCTATTTTTAAGCCTATATAAATAAAAATAATTGACTTTTGACTTTGACTTTGGAACTCGATCCCGGTCCAGAAAACCTGTCCAAAATAATTACAGTATACATATATTCTTGTTTGACATAAAGGTCGTATTTTTCGATCTTTGAATAAACGTTTTCGATGTAATTGAATATTATCCGGGCTTTATTTTGTATGTACACAACCGTTTAAATTTTTCATCCGGAAATAAATTGGCTCACCAACGATGAGGAGTTGGATCGTATTTATTCACTGGATATGTGTATTTTTAAGGGCTACGTTTTATGTTCAGTTTTTTCCCAAGTTATTATGTTACTCGTAAAAATTTGGAAATTTTGAAAGACGTATGATCGGCTGCTACATATTTGAGTAAATAATTTAGGTAACTCACCTAGAACAACCTAATAATAGTACTTCATTCATCTTTATTTTTAAGCAAATGCTTCTCAATCATTCATATTTACTTGAGGAATTTCGATTGAATTTTGTATTGAAGTCATTTAATTGTAAGACAGTGGAGTTTGTTGCGCCGCTTCTTCTCCACTTGCGCTTTGGAGGCGGTGGTAACCTAAGCTTTAAGTAATTTTATGACGTCAACTAACTAAAAAACAAGAATGTGACGATTTATAAGTGCTATTTTTAAGCCTATATAAATAAAAATAATTAACTTTGACTTTGAAGGTAGAATATACCAGTAACTAAAATCTAAACAAAGGGTTTTTATCCCGAAATTCTCAAGGAATTCCAAATTCTGAATGCACATCACGCAGGCCATGCCGTGGGAAACTGCTAGTTACGATATAAAAACATTTGATATTCAGTAATATTCACTTAATTTACGAGTAGCCATACCAAAACCCCTTACCTCCGGAGTTTCAAGTTAGTTCACATCCTTCCCCCTCCCCGCACCCCCCGCATCTCATAAAGGTGTGATTTAGAGGTACCGGTACCATTGACTGTAAATACGTAGATTCTACATCTTCTTAGTACATATCGAAGTCACACAGCCTATGCTACCGGAGATAATGTAATTAGGCTACCTCACTCACACATTTATAGAAAGCAAAGCGATTAGAATAAATAAACTCGTATGCATGAATCTTGAAAATATCCTCCTCTTTTAGTCGTAAACCTTATGACTGAGTGTCGTGGTCATTATTTGGAATGAAACACACACAACGACTATCTTGGCAATGTTAATGGAGTGATTTTCCATTGCCGTCTCCATTTTACACACTAGCTGACAATCATCAACCACAGTGCAGGTTTCCTCACGATATTTTCCTTCACAGGAAGCAAATCGTGGTCGATGAAAACTACCAAACATGAGTCAGATAGGTAACAAACTCATATAGCACGAGCAGGATTTGAACCTGGGAGCATTGCAGCCACAACAGGCAAGCACCCTACCACTCGGCCACCACCGCTTCAAAAACGCCGCTTGAAAATCCATACTAATATTATAAATGCGAAAGTTTGGATGTGAGTTTGTGAGGATGTTTGTTACTCAATCACGCAAAATCTACTGGACGGATTTCGATGAAATTTGGTACAGAGGTAGATAATGACCTGGAATAGCACATAGGCTACTTTTTATCCCGGGAAAAAGCACTGTTCCCGTGAGAAATTCACGCGGGCGAAGCCGCGGGCAAAAGCTAGAATAACATATTTTTTTAGGCAGTCTTATAAAAAGTATACAACAAATCGAGGAAATATTTTAAAGTCGGTCAAAAAAGCATTCGCTTTACTTCACTTATGTCTCACTGTGTCTAGCTGTATGTTTGTCCATGGGCCACTAACACCATTCATCGTGAGCCGGCCGCAGCCCGAACGGCCCAACTTGGCCTGAGTTATACCTCGTTAAAATGCGCCTTGCTACACCTTTATTTATACTTCGCCCATTAATTAATATTGCTGACCTCCGACGTACAAAAAATAGATTTCTCTGACCTATCTTTTATAATCTTTATAAAACTGTTATTTCGCAAAGTTGCCAATGGCTCCGAAATTCAATTATGCCCACAATAATTTGGTGAACAAAGAGTTGTGTTCATGCCACGTGAGTGAAACCAATCAAAGTGCACACGAAACCCGCTTTCTTTGTCAATTTGAAATTGCCCCTAATTCGTCGCATTACTACGGATTGAGTAAAATATAAGTTTCACTTTGTTTGTGCAGTCCTCTAATTTTTATTTATTAACTTATAGAAACATATAAATTAATCAATTTATCTTTTTTTATTAAATCATAGTGCGTAATTTGTGTCACAATTAAACAAGTCAATATATAAGGTGAATACGTGCAGTGTAGTGGAAAACTTTTAGCCAAATTTGACTGAATTAGTTTTAATATGTCATTGTATACAATTTGAAGATAATGTAGAAAAATATATAAAACGAACGTGTTTTCAATACTAAAATGCGAGTTATATAAGTTTAGCGTAATAAAAATGATACAAAACCCAAACACAATTCGAATTTTGGTGTAATCGAGGATATTGGATATGATAAAACTCTTGATGATTCTTTCTGGGTTCTAGGAATATAATATATTTTAGAAAGAGGCTTTCTTATCCAAAATTCAATTACTTTTTTGCAGAATCGTTAATAATGAGAGTATATCCATACTAATATTATAAATGCGAATGTTTGGATGTGAGTTTGTGAGTTTGTGGAATTTGTGAGTTTGTGAGGATGTTTGTTACTCAATCACGCAAAATCTACTGGACGGATTTCGATGAAATTTGGTACAGAGGTAGATAATGACCTGGAATAGCACATAGGCTACTTTTTATCCCGGGAAAAAGCACTGTTCCCCTGGGAAATTCACGCGGGCGAAGCCGCGGGCAAAAAAGCTAGTAATATAAATATAATATATTGTGATATAAATAGGTACGATTTTGAAAGAAATACTACAGTTAAAAATATAATACAGTTAAGTTCTTATAACTAAAAATTTGAAATCAAAATCAGCGGTTGAAGCGTACCTTCAATCACAATACCAAAATACGCTACGAGCTACAGTATCTGCTACGAGTCTACATTCGTAGCAATACGTAAAATCCATTTATTCTTAGTAGTAGTTCATGTAAACAATCTTCACAGTACTTTTTATTGAATTTTGTTGAAAATAAATCAAATATTAGTTCAAACCTAAACATTCAAAAAGTAAAAACATTTATTAACCACGAAAGTAATTTCCTAAAAAGTCTATTTTAATTTATATTGTTGTAAAATCATAAAAAGACATGGTAAGATTGTTTACATGATAGGACTGGTAAGAATAAATAGAGTTTAGATTATGCTACGAGGTTACAACAACAACGCTACGAATTACCTTATCCCGACCTCCGTGGCCCAACGCTCATCACGCCGGACTGTCACACCGGAGGTCCCGGGTTCAATTCCCGGTCCAGTCAAGATGGAAAATAATCTTTTTCAGATTGGCCTGGGTCTTGTATGTTTTTCTATATATGTATTGTTATAAAATATAGTATCGTTGAGTTTGTATCCCTTATCCCAAGTCTCGAACTTACTTTGGTTTGGGGCTAACTCAATCTATGTGATTTGTCCGTATATATTTATTTATATTTATAGGCAAAAAGATAACAAAATCAAATGTACAGTTATATCGTATAAACTAATATTTATATTAGGAACGCTTAAACTTGGCGTGGCGAGGCTGTATAATTGAAGATTAGGAAAGCTGCCAGTGCTAGGCATTATCATAACGAGGACCACAATGCACAGTGAGCGTCTGGTTATAACATTCTGCGAAAAACTGATTTCTTTGGGTCAAAGTCTTGGAAGGAATTGCTGTATGCTTGTCGGTATGGGCTTATTATTTTCTTCGTTTTTTCGATAAAATCTGACCTTGTTCAACTCTTCCAATAACTTGCTTCATAAATCTAGCCTTTCGATAGTCTCAAATCATAAATTCTCTCTACAGACTCCAACCATGACATGCTTGGAGAATAATTTTCTCAGTTAAAGTCACTTGCCGATTCAACAACTCCAAACGCTCAAGTTCATTCAGTATTTAATATAATTACATCTCATATTAGAGATAATTTAAAAGTTTATAACAATTCAAAAGTTGAAGACAATGAGAAAACTGTGTTTCTTTTCTATTACGCAGAAACTTGAAGCTCCGACACTGGTAACTCCATCTGCAGAACTCGTTCGTAAAGTTTTACTTGAATTTGCTGAATGTCTTCATTAACATAATGTACCTGCATCGTGTTAATGTCACTTACAGCTGTTTGAATCACATGTAATAACTTATGTATTTTTATTAAGTTTTTATTTAAAACACGAGTACTCTCATTAAAGTTGCACCAATCACAATGTCTGACTATAAACATTATTGAGGTCAACTTTGGCATAATTTTTTAATTCGGGTAACAGGGTATATAATAATATGCTTATATATAATCGATGAAGGTTGTAAAAAAATTGAGGTGGTAGTAACTAAGCGATTTGATTCTTTTACGTAAGGTTCTTTTGATTGTTATGAAACTGAATGAATAAATTATCGGTGTTGCTATTGATATGGTCTGGTGTTTTAGATAAATGCTTTCCGTTAACTAGTAAGTACTATACTTAATAGTTTTTAAATATAATTAATCTATTTACAATACATTTTTTAATTAAGCTTAGGCAATTTTTATCAACGGAAACCATTTATCTAGAGTACAAAAACTTAATTACCGAGAAATAACAAAATTTTAACTACCTGCATAATTAACAAGGGAATATTCAAAATGTATATTAACTAGACTAGATATTTTTCCCAGAATTAATAAATAATAAAAAATAATTATCTTTTGAATATGAAAATATTTTAAGGTGATAGCCAAGCTTTGGCTGTCCATACATTTTGTTCTACAGCAATGCTCTAAGCTTCGTTAATGATCGCCATAATAAAATCGAATTTCCAATTCTTATGAAGTAATTGTGCTCTCATGTTGAATTTAACATAATAATTTCTAATAATTTACGAGAAAAACGGCATTTAAAATACGACAAAAATTGAGATTCTTGTTGATGTGTGCGTAATATTTTGTGACATTTAGGGGCGACGTCTAGCAGATTTATTACAAACTACTGATTACATTTATATAAAAGCACTTTGAGACCTAAATGCATGCTACCTCGATGTTGCTAGCCTTGACAGCGCCATCGGCTGTACGTGAAAAACAAAAGATAATTATGAAATGCTAAAAATTATAAAATAGCAAGTTTCAATATTAAATTAAATTTAGGGTTCAATATACTTATTTTTATGAAAGATTTTTTATGGTGAAATTTAAATTTGATTACTGGGACTTTCGGATATGAAGACAGGCTATCTAAATATGATATCTGGACATCACCTGGACATCTGGGGTGTGAAGTCCTGGACTTTATGTCCTGCTGTCCAGGTTTTTCGTATCCAAATGACCAGACTCCCACGTCTTCAAATTCATATGTAGGAGATGATCTTATGGACATCCTGGAAATGAAGACCTGGGCATGTGGAGCTGAAGACCTGGACATCTGTACATCACCAGGTGATGTCCAGGCCTTCATTTTCAGATGTCCATGAGATCATCTCCTAAAGCTTTAGTCTTCATATTCAGCTGTCCAGCATTTCATATGCACATGACCAGACACCCAGGTCTTCACATCCAGATGTCAAGATGTCATATTCAGTTATCCCTGTCTTCATATCCAAAAGTCCCAGTTATCAAATTTAAATTTCACCATAAAAAAAAAATTCATAAAAATTCGTACTGAACCCTAGATTTATTATTACAAGCTTGCCATTACGTATATGACTGGATTGGAAATATTTGTGCAAAGACAGAAATCCAGCCAGCTCGCTTGCGTGTCGTTGCCGTTCTGTGCGAGGTGAACAGATGGCAACGCTGCTTTTTTTTAACCCAAAACATTGACGTATGATAAAACAACAAAAGATATTTCTTTCTATCCATAAGAAATCGTTCTGAAACTAAAACAATTTATTTTTGCAAATACATTTATCAAAATAAATTATAGTAGGTCTAGGTAGGTATTATACACGTATTCATTAACAAAAAAAAAGTATAATAATGTTTGCATACATTTATATTTAGTTTTAAAGTAAACAAATAAAAAATAATTTATTAGTAAAATAAATTATTTTTTAGTTTTTAGTTTGAATTTCACAACATATTTTCCGAACGTCTAATTTACTCCTATAACTTCTAGGGCATGAATTATCGATATTTTGAAGTATCGATAGGCTCTGTGATTTATTTTAATTATTTTTTTCCGATTTTCTTCATTTTATTTAAAATTACTTTCATGATTTAAATACATTTCATTGAAAGTGTGATTAAGTATGTATTGACCGGTGGCAGTGCGGAAGCTATGTAATCGATCAGCTTCGGATAAGTATTAACAAATTATCAATTAAAATGTAACTAAAGGTACCTGTGTATTACTTTCGTTACTTTATGCATAAAATACGCATTTATTATTTGCAGATTTATTTTTGCATATTTAAAAACGATATTAATTTATATCAATAATAAAAGATATCGATATTCGTGGTTGTATCGATATAATTCTACACTTCATAAGTTGTATTGTTGTAATGGAAGTTTCTTTGTTTGCAATAGATTTTTTTAGCTAAGTGTGTACGTTACGTACGTACGTTATTATTTATTGATAATTTTAGAGAATATTGGCTACCAGATCTGATAGGAAGAGATATCAGAGGCATGTAGGTATATTTTGGCCCGCCAAAGACTAGGAAGCGAGTGCTTGGAGATTTGAAACGATATACCGATTTGACGTAGTTAAAGTCTTATTGAATGATATATTGAAAATGCAAAGACATAAATATATCACACACGTATATATCACCGCAATGTAAAAGAATTAAAGCTTGGCATTTATTTATTGAAAGTTTCAGGTAAGGTCCAGGGACAATAATTATGTGGCAGGAAATGCATACAAATACAAAAACTGTAACGGAGGCACAGAATTAATATAATTAGACGGAGGTTTGTCGTGATGAAGAATTAATCATCATTATCCATCATTCCAAGCAATGAAGGAGTCATCGTGCACAGAATAATGACTGCAATATTTAACAATAAAGGAATAACTATAATGTTTTTTGTTTTCTTTAATAAATAAAAGTTCGGAAAATATCATTTCATTACTAAAAATAAAAGTCAACAATGTGTAGGTATACCATTTAGTTTTATTTAAAAAATAGAAACCTAGTCATACAATGCAATAGGCATTAGTACATTATGAGATGACCATGACGTCTGCGGTGGTATTTCCTGCTACCAGTCATGGTATCAAGTTAGATTGATTTTTGAAAATGGGTGTTCGAACTATTGATAGATTTGTGTTGGGAATCTAAGAGGTGGTGAAATTCAAACTGCTGAAACTATTGGTAGATAGGTATTTGCATTATATTGTTCGTGAACTAATTAAATTACAGTTTATTACTAATTATGATTTTGCACTATTGAACTTGAAGTTTTTCTTCTTGTAGTGCCTCTCCGTTACCGGAGGCCGGCCGTCAGTTTCGCAAACTCTTCTCTGTTCGCCGCTATGCGAAACGGCTCCTCAACCCTGGTGACTCCGGTCTACTCGCATATATTACTCAGCCGCATGATTTTTTGCGTCTTTCAGCACGTCTCTTGCCTTCTATTTTGCCCATCATAATAAGTTGAAGCAGCTGAGCTGATATCTGTCGTGTCGCAAAACGTGTCCCAAATATTCAACTTTGCGCTTTTTGACAGTTTGCAACAACAGTCTAGACATTGCAACGCGCTGGAGAGCCGACTTTCTGAATTCAACTGATACGAACTTGAACTATTCTTATAAATATATTTTTTTGCTTTCTTACAAAATATGACAATGACAAGAAGTAATTATAGGTTATTTTTCGCTCTTTGTATTTTTTAAATTTATTTTTCTTTTTTCTTATGCTGCCAGCCAGTCCGATTGGCATTATTGTAGTTAGACACTCTTTTAAAACAAGTGCCATCTAGTAGCGTATTTTTAAATTTATAACAATGCTTTGCGCCATATTTAATGTCATTTTGAAAGCTCCCTCGTAGTGTGAGTGAGTGTAGAGATACGAAGATTCATGGCAGATTCTATTCTAAAGCTTTTTTATCATTATGTTGACTGAAATATAATCGTAGGCCATAAAATAAATAAAATAGTATGTTTACCGCTCGCCAATTCAAAATGTTTGCCTATAAGTACTGCAACAACGCAACAAAAAAAATAAAACGGAAAATGTTGCTATCAACGCCATCCAGCGGAAATTGTTTAATGAACAGCCCTTCGCTTTATCCTTAAGCGAAGATTTGCTTTGAAATTGTAGCTATAACATTTTCTTAGTAAAAGTATTTAAGTTTATGATTACGTTAGCCGAACGCCAAACACATTGATAAACTAATTAGAAAAATTATATAATTATTATAAGTAATTAAGTAGGTACTCTTCGATGTAATTAAGGTTAAGATAATTTAAACCTTTTGTAATTTTCTAATTTCGTGAATCGACTATAGTCCCATTTGACAAACGTTTCATTTCATAACCCTCATAAAAATATCTAAAACAAAAGTGACGTTTCGAAAACTGTAGTAGTTTTTGTTTTGTTCATGTTTTCTCTCTATTTCATTTAGAAAATAATTTTAGAATGCCACAAAAATATCTTTTAAATTCATTTACTCCATTTGCGTGGCTTATCTTCAGCGTCTGTAAATTGACTGGCCCGTTATAAAACAGGATTAAAAGAGCGATTCAAAGGAGTTCGGCTGTATTCTGCGGCTATTCTCGGCTATATTTTGCGCACAGTTTCGCGAAATATGTGCAAAATAGAAGCAGTGTGCAGCTCATTACGAGCGGGAAGGGAAATTAATTTATGGCTTAATACTACAGCAGCGTTGCTGCGTCTTGGTCTGGAAGGGGAGGAGAGGAGCGGGATGAAACATTGTCAGATAAAAACTTATAAAGCCTATTTCAATTTGCCGACATTCCAACTAGGGATCTAAAGCCACGATTGGTACCTTTTTGTCTGCCTACCTATATGTAATGTAGCTATAAATAATGCAGTGCAATGGTAGCTGCCTATTCCCATAGAAATATAATATCTTAAAAAATACAAAAATTATTAACTTAAATGCTATTATTCTTTACAAGTGACAAGCTACATTATATACAGATGAGCTTAAAAATCAGTTTATCATAAAAGTTCCTTATCAACTTAAATATGAATGAAGTAAGTATCATTAGAATATTTATATCATTCCGGGTACCATATTTATTTTCGAGTGCAGTAATTACCTTTTTATTTATTTTTTGTTTATTTTTATTGCATTTTATTTTAAATAAAAAAATACACAAAATAAAGGACTACAGGCGTTCCCAACAACATTTCCGAGAACATGCTTAAGTCACAAAGTGAGGAGGCAGCTGAAAGAGCATATTGGGAAAACTCTCAAGCAGCAACGTCCCAATTCTATGAATGACTCATATAAAAATCCTAAACAACAAAATTAAAATATCTCTTTTTAACTTGGGCCGGGTATCTTTTATCCGGGATAAAACAAGTAGCGGAATTTCTTTAAGCTGGATGTTAAATAAAATTTAGTGCGTCTTTTACACGGGGCGCGGTGATTTTGAATTGAATTTTTAGCTTAGGGTAGCAAGGGGAATATTTGATCTCCCAGCGTGTACCGTCGCCGTTGCCTTTGTGAATAAACTATGGATTATGTTTACATTTAAAGTAATGTTCGTTGTTGAGAGCCGAACGGAGTATTATAACTTTGAGAATAGAAGATTGTATGGGAAGTTGACTATATTCTAGGGATGTTTTGGTTATTTTTGTTCGAATATTTTTGTCACAAATTGAGATTTGAAATAAAGGAGATTCGAGAGATATTTCTTGTTTCTAAATCTACCTATTCGCATACAGCAGTTAAAGCATTGAGCAACAAACATTAAAAATCGAAATCGATAAATATCTAAAGTAGAACAAATACAAATAATTTAAGAATTTCAAACAAGACACTGTGTGTGAACTAGTGATTGAAAGACTTCTCCAGGTTAAGTTTTTTTTTGGTAGACCGATCATGAAATTAGCCTACGAATAGCATATGAATGACAAAACAAAATGACACAAATAAAAAATAGTTGCCAGTCAGTCGTTTCTACGGTCTATAACAATAGGCAGACGTTACGTATGTCATCATCTAGTATAACTGCGATTGCAATCCTTGCCTACCGACTGCGCCAAACCAAGACGGCAATCTCGTCGGTGTCACGTGACCACATCGGCTGGGACGCCGGGGAGTTTCACCTTATCTCGTCTTTACTGAGCTTCCGAGACCCGGCCACTCCGGGCGAAGCTTGTTTTGATAATGGACAATGTTTTGAAGACTTGAATTTCCACTAGTTCTTGCTAACGCGGAATAACAATTTTTGGAACAAAGTTCCCGAACGATAGAAGTTTAGATAAAAGTTACAAAACTATTGAAGTACCAAGTGTATTATTTTTAGGATTGACATGTGTATAAGAATCATTTCACAAACATAATGTTATTACGGATTTCTCATGCACATTTTATAAATCGTAAAAGAAATTACGGTTGTAATTAGTACAATTAAATCACGAACCCGAAAACACATTAAAATCTGAAGCGGCGCCGGCAAAAAAGGCTTAAGCCCTAATTATTACCCATTCGATATCTGTCTTACAGGGGTTCCGCAAAAAAGGGGCAAGAGAACGACAAAAAGAGCCAGCGATAATGACGCACGCACTATAGCCCCAGCCAGTTTTGGTTTTACTACAATGGCCAACGATAATCGACGTTTTATAAGACTCTTTACAGTTAGGTTGCATTGTGGTTCCACTGAGCTGATTTGATTCTTTATAATACAGCAATAAATTAAATAGACATGTTTATCAATGATCTGTTTTTACCATTAAGAATCCTTAATTTTTAAGGCTTGTTATTTCTCGTTGGTTTAACGAAGCAATTTTTATTCGTGCGAAGTATGTGCTAAAGATGTATGCCGTGTAGATATTGTATAAAATTTTATTGCAGAAGTCACATCCGCAACTATAGAACGATGCTTTATATGCTTTGCTTTGTATATTAGCTTTAGCGGAGCAGATGAGATAGGCCTGTACTTCATATTTTTATATGCCCATTTCGCACAAACCGCATCTGCTCGCTTGGAATCGCACTCTTTTTGGACCATTCTTCAGTGTTGTCTGAATGCTATTTAGGTTATTAAAGTATACGCGGACGATCACGCGAGACTAAATTCGTGAGAAATTGCCCCATTTTTTGGACAATACGCGCCCGCGGCGTACAGGATACGTGTGCGAGTTGGATTTATCGCTCTGTTCCGTAAACATGGCATTTTTTATGCGTAATCAAACATTTACAGTGCACCAACGTGACAATCATCAATTTATTTCGATTCAGTGCCTTTCTGTAAATAATCGTTTTTTGCCAAGTTATAAAAAAACAAATTATTTGCCATAAATACGGCTTCTGTATTGAAGATTAAAATCGTATTGTTGTAGGAAATTGCGAGAATTTCCGTCTGAGAAAACAATATTTGACACGAATTCAGCATTTATATGGCTTCGTGGCGAGAAATTTGATAACCACCATTCGTAAAAAGGTCGATTTACTTAATGCAAGATAAAATTTAGACGCGGCGGTGAGCTTGTACTAGGAAATTTTTACAAGTGGAAAATTTGAGCTCGAGAGGGAAGCACTCAACAGGACGCTAATGGCATCGCTTTAAAGGGAAACGAAAATAATAAATTATTGACATCAGTCTTTTCTATCACGCCTCGAAAATTATTTATTTTATCTTTCGAGTGGAAATTCTCGTTTGGGTGGGAATAATGCTTTTTGTATCGACCAATGGAACGGAAACAGATGTTAAATGTATGAAACGTTGATGGATTTTCAGATTATGACACGTCGGCGAGATTTACTGTTATTGCGTTGAGCCGAGCCGCTTTCGGGCGTTAATAGTTTTAAAAGCGTAGAAAAAGGAGAGAAATCGGGCAAATCGTTTTTTCAACTCGCCGTAGACATTAAAAATGATGTTAAAAACATAGATGTTATTTACATCAGTTTTGAATCAGTCTTTCGATCTATATATGATTTAAATGTATTACTTTTAGCTTTACTTACATCGAAAGTAGTTGTACTATTTTATTACTAATTTAAATTATATAAGCATCCTGAGTCACTTTAACGTATTGACAAATCTATTTTATCATATTATATCGTTTATTGCGTCTCATATCATAATATATTCAGTTATAACTACTAATATAGTAACTGGATTTAAGTAGATACAATATGAACCCTGTCGGTTATTTTCAGTCAATGCTTCTCCTGTTCACTCACACTTTACCCACAGACAAGTTATTTAACATAATCTGAAACAGAAACACAGCCCGAGCAAGTTAGTAACAGTACTTAAAACTGTTCAGTTAACTAATTGAGCAAACAATGGCTGTTTTAACGACCAGGTGTGGCGAGACGGACAGACGAACAGTAAGTACGTGGCGCTACAAAGACATGTGAACTAACAAGCGGAGGCCCCATTACGCCGCCTTGCGGTGCTCCACTCTTTAATGAACGAGGACTTTAAAGTGTTCTCGTTTCTGACTTAATGCTTTTATTACTGCAATTATATTTATATTTTTACATTTTAATACGTTGAAATAAGACTTGAAAGATTAACAAATTTATTTCAATTATTGTTACAGTCTCGAAGTTGATAGATCGATTCGATTCATCATGAATAATTATAAAGAAAAGAAATGTTGTTCATGATCACCCTTTATTTAAACCGGTGGTGATGGTACTTTTTACCGTTAACCAGATTAATCCATACTAATATTATAAATGCGAAAGTTTGGATGTGAGTTTGTGAGTTTGTGAATTTGTGAGTTTGTGAGTTTGTGAGGATGTTTGTTACTCAATCACGCAAAATCTACTGGACGGATTTCGATGAAATTTGGTACAGAGGTAGATAATGACCTGGAATAGCACATAGGCTACTTTTTATCTCGGGAAAAAGCACTGTTCCCGTGGGAAATTCACGCGGCGAAGCCGCGGGCAAAAGCTAGTACTTACATAAATGTTTCTAGAAAACCATTTGAAGTTCATGAAACATAATAAATAAAGATCTGAATTCAGTTGCAATAAAAAAATCAGTGCGATGAGTTATGTTTAATTAAAATACAAACATTTCTTTCCGAAATCATAAAAGCCACCCTGAATTTGATCGCCAGACTTATATATTTCGGAAGTTAATAAATCGCAGGCGACGGATAAAAATAAAATGGCGACGTCGACGTGCCAAGTGACGATTGGTTCAAACCCGGGCAGTGCTGGCAACATTCCGAGGGAATAAAACTTAGTGGTTTCTGCAGACCTATTTAAACAGATAAATCTAATATTGCTCAAAGTTGTTATTTTTATAGACTCGATTACGTTGTGAAAAGTAAGATCAGGAATTCATTATAGATTGTCTATGAGTACCAAAAGTAACATTAATCTATATATTCCGATTGAAATAAGCTGGTGTAAGGAGTATAGAACAATGTAGGGTTTTTCTATCAATATGTGTATTTAATTGATACTACCTTATGTATATAATGAATACATATAAATTACTTAGTAAGAGTACTAGTGTATTTGGAATCACTAAAGACATGCTTTTGTATGTAAAAAGCATGTCTTTAATGATTCCAAATACACAGAAATAACAGGAAATGATTTAAAGAATTATAGTTTACATTGAAGTTGAAAAAAAAATTGCCATAAAAGTATTATTAATGATTATTATAAAGTTGGTAAAATCAAAATTAAGTAATAAGTGAAATTTAAATTCCACAGTTAACAATGTAAGCAAGGAAGTCATTAAAACAGTTGCTGAGTAGAGAACAGCTACTGCTGACCGTTTGCGGTCAATTAAAGTTGATTCATAGACGCTCTAACTGATAGCATTGCTAGTCTTTTCTAATTGGCTGTTTTAGATAATCTTAGAATTGTAACAGGCGTGTTTAATAATAATAAATGGGATACATTATCGTTAGTGATTGAAATAACGTCAAAAAATCCTTGCTATATTATTTCTACGTAGTAACAACTCGTAGCATCATTATGGAACCTACATAAAGTTGTTTGTACTCTTAGTAAGAACCGTTTTTGAAGTTATTACAGCGTATATTTTACCAAAAACTTTATGTATTGCCGCTCGAGAGGTATATTATTTACGTCATGGCAATCTGTAGTTATAGATTTATTCGCCATATTTCACTAGATATTTTATTGTAGAAATTTATTTGCAGTGACCTCGTTCCCTATATAAAAACTGTATGCAATGCAATTCATCCTTCTAATGTCACTTTGTAGAGAACATTGCTACAAGAAACATTTTAATCAAGGAAACTGCACCATGCTGTGTCAAATTTTCTGTAGTTAATTATTGTAAATTGTATAACAAATACTTTTTAATCGAAAATTCAAACCCAAAATATGATATAATAATATCTGAAAAACATGTGGATTCTGGCCAACATTCCTTATCCCTGGATTATTGATTGCAATACTTGTTTGTTTAGAACTCAAACACAAAACTATTCGAGATGATTTGTTACCCGTTCAAATCGACCTCCTGAAAACTATAAGCGTTTATTTTAATAAACGTACTTATTGAACTTCAACCCATAACACTTAAATCTTCTTAATAGAACAAAAGATAGACAAAGCGTATAGTCCTTAAACAGCGAACAACAATCAATCAAAGGCTTCATATGGAGATTAAAGGTCCAGACTAATCGTGGCCACTTCAAACTAATGGGGACCACGTCAAAAAACAAACACTCGACCTTAATTTGATAGCAATAATGTTTTAGATAGGTACATTTTTAGACGTTGGGAAAATAGTAGGGATTGTCAGCGAATCTCTGAGATTAGGGTTCAACGACTCGTCCCAGGGGACCTCTGTTTGCAGAGAGCCAATCAAAATTGCACCGTCAGCGTGACCGTTTGAGATGCAAAAAGGGAATAGAGCAAAAGGCACTGCAATTTTTTAGGTGAGTTGAAAAAGGTTTGCGCTGGGGATATGAAAGTGATTGTGGGGGTTATGTTTTTTAAAAATTAAAAAAGAAGGAAGTTCTTTTACGAGTATTTATCAAACAAGTTTACTTTTAAATATCTGTGCTTTTAATTTTTAATAAGCGTGGATATGTTTAATACAATTACTGATTCATACAACAGATTTTGGAGTAGTCACCGCCAAGTGTCTTGTGATTTTTTGTACCTACCAATCTGACTCACGTGCCATCATCTGCTTTGTTGACGGAAACAATAGGTTAAATCTGCTCTGCAGTTGATAAATATCAGCTTGTGTTTTAAACGAAAATCCTAGCAATAAACCACTCCACACATCACTAGAAAAAAGGTCAGAACTCACATGTCGTACTCTACAGTGCCACGACTATAAATAGTATGATGTTAAATGTGTAATTCGGTATATGCTGTCAATATTGAGGTAAAGTATATGTGTTTGTGTTTTCTCTGTTTTAACTTCTCTATTTTATTTTTTAATTTCTTTTTCTATTTTAATTTTACCATAACTTGCACAATAGAAAAAAACTTTGTTTACTATCTTCTATCTTATGAAATAACCAGCCTCGAAAACTTTCGCATTTATTATATTAGTTCAATGTGGCTATAATATTAAAACCATTGACCTAGAACGATTGTTTCAGCCGATTATCCCTAATCGAATTAGTCGATTATCGCAACGATCCGACGTATCTCGATTATTCTAATCTGTTGAGATTTCCATTATTCTCATAAAGACTGGTAATTGGTGCTTAGAGGATAATGGTTCTGTTTACCAAAGTGTTAATTTATTTGTGATAGTTTTGCGCTTGGCTTCTTTTGATCGTGTGAAAATTGCTTACTCCTGGAATTTTCCCAGATAAATAATATCATGCATGATGACATGATGCCACGATGCTCATTTGAATTACATCAGCCAGGCGTCCCGTGATGACTAAAATTTTTGTCTAGTTAAATCCCTAATCCTAACTAATATTATTAATGCGATTCATCTACTGAACCAATCTTCCTGAAATTTCGCATACACATAGTTAGGAAGTACTGAGAAGGATACATAGGGGTACCTGTCATCCCGGGAAAAAAGCACTGTTCCCGTGGAAAATCTACTCGGGCGAAATCGCCCGGGCAAAAGGTAGTACTTATATAAAAAAGTTATTATGTTCTCAATAATTTTTCACATACACAAGTTAAACCTACATTATTCCTCATTTTAATTAAGAGAAAAAATTAAGTGACTTCAATCGGGCATTCTCTCCAAAGAATTCAAATGAAGCCCTCAGCACGTCGTAAAACAATGAACCGGCGATTTGTACTCGCAACAGAACATTACCCGGCCTATGACATTATCGGCTCCATAAAGATCGTCGCTCATCGAATTCGTATAGCAAATGTTCGCAATTCTAGCATTTTTTATTGCAAGTCTTCGAATCACTGCCACGATATAGCAAGAGCTCTAGACGACCGCCACAATGACTCCGAAACTGCTCTGAAAATAGCCCCTATAAAGGAGGCCGGGGAAGGTCAAGGTAAATTGGAGACTGATATAGGACTCCTGGTAGATGGTGAGCCTTGTTCCGCGACAATTTTTTTCAAGCCAAATTCGCATGCACGAGACCTCTATTTGTCAAACATGCCCCCCGGGACCCCTTGCCAGGGTACTCGAGTGTACAAGCATTGTACGAAATGAAAGTGCTGTAGAATATCTATCCCAAAGAATTCTCGAGATATTTTTCTGCATTAGCGTCGTCTTCCTTCATTTAATTTGAAGGATTACGGCTGCGATAAGGGATTAAGGGTATCTCTGAAGGAATATAAACACAATCGAGCAAAAATAAGGAAGTCGTGCCTTTTGTTAGGTAATGACGGTATTATTTTTTATTTTGGCCAGTTGACGCGATTATTTCGCTCGCTTTCCTGTTACGTTTCTTAGTGTGTCGTAAACAAAATGGTATATAGCTGGGCTATAAGCTTGATAAATATCGTGAGAGAGTTGGCAAAAGATTTCTAACTGAACTGCAGCTGAATTGAAACCAAAATATAATTCCCATTATAATTGGAATTCAGACTAGGAGGTGAGTGAAAATTAATATTCGATATTGATGAAACAGGAACATCGTAATTAAATAGGAAATTAATAAAGAGCTTGTGTATTTAGCAAACTAACATTTAGATCTGACTGATAATTAATTTACTGTAAATAAATATTTGGTTTCCAAAAGTATATTCCGTATGTTATTATCATAATCGCAGCTCTCCAGCGAAACAAATTGATCTTCTACAAGAAAATGAATTTCCAATAAACATCGAACCGAGTTTTTTCCTGGTGCAATCCATCTCAAACTTTTCAAATAAAAAGAGTAAATACTAAGGAGTACATTCCATCTCGTTACTGGAACATTTTAAACGATCCTTCACTAGTTTTTACTGCGGACTCAACGCTAATTGTTAAATGAGCGGGAATATTCTAGAAGAAATACGAGTGTCTTACATAAACCACGACGTTTTACCACGTTTATCTTCAATTAGATTCTCTACTCTTTTCTCGTACAAACAGACACAATGAAATAGGACAATGGTCTCCTCTACTATACGGCACATATTTGTAAATAATTTCACGTTTTCATCAGGGGTTGTTAGAGTTCTTAGGGCTTTAATCAAAAGTGGCTAAAGTTGTGGCATTTTGCAATAGTTCTTCGTCAACTGTAATGCCGTAAAATATCTGATCTGTTTTTCAATAGAAGGTTAAAGAATCATTTTGTTTATTTAAGTTTTGTTGGTTTTAATAGGTTATACATTACCTCTATCTCTCTCTCTCAGCCGAAAGACGTCCACTGCTGGACAAAGGCCCTCCCCCAAGGATTTCCACAACGACCGTTCCTGCGCTGCCCGCATCCATGCAGCATCCCGCGACCTTCACCAGGTCGTCGGTCCACCGAGTGGGAGGCCTGCCAAAGGTAACACTACGTTTTCCGGCCTTCGTGGTCGCCACTCGAGAATCCTTTTCTGCCCCAACGGCTATCTGTTCTATGAGCTATGTGCCCCGCCCACTGCCACTTAAGTTTTGCGCAATTTGGTGCGGCTATGTCGGGTGTTACTTTAGTTGCCCTCCTACGGATCTCCTCATTTCTGATTCGATCACGCAGGAACCTCCGAGCGATAGCGCTCCTGGGTCGACCCTTTGGGGTGACCTTGAGCCTTCTTCTATGAGGCCCATAGTAAGCTTAAGCGACTTCACGTCTCTGTTCCGTATGTGGCCATTGGTCTGGCAATACACACTGGTCAAAAAGCCTTAGTCTTGAGACACTGCGGTATTTTGGACGAGAAGATATCGCGCATTACCTCTACAAATAGTACAAATAGTTATTGTATATGACTATAAGAATTGATAGCACTTAATTATGAATTGAGCATATTTGTTTACTTTTATTCCGAATTCCGAAATCATTCGACATAATCGGCATAGTGATGATCACTGGTCGATGTCTCGCTACCATCAAACATGATCAATCTCCGACATACAAACCTCATGTATTACACCGTTTACGACATCGTTGCCAATCGCCAGTGTTATGGCTGACCATATTTTACGACCAATACGTGGCTTGCGATAATTGTTTGCTTACTTACTCTGTTATACATTAATGCGGTCACTAAATAAATGATTTTTTTGTTACTATATATATTTATCTTTAACCTTACCAAATATAGATGCTAAATTGGATAAAAAGATTCAATACCAGAAACGGACGATTGGATCAACGAAATAAGTCGTTGGCTACTGTCTTCTTGCATGCAATTCTCTAAATATAGACTAAAAACTAGCCTTCTGATTTTGCCCTCGAAGCAAAATTAGTTACGAATGACGACAAAAGGTAAACAGGGGATCGAGAAATATGCAAGGGGCATGTGCAATAGAACAACCTGCGCGAAATAATTTGATTGCCTAGGCGTCGAAGAATGTAAATAAAATAGATGACGCAAAACCTTCCAAAAGAGTAAGAAACTAGACAACGCATAAGTTTGAAAATGTAAATCAACCTGTGTAAAATATATCAAACATTGTAATCGAGGCAAAAACTTTGTTTAGAAGGCATTAACTACCATTTTTACGCACTCGTCTAAAAACACTCCATCGCTGGATTATCAATCTACTACAAATATTTGCAGCAGCTCGATCCGGGATCCCACAGGCGGCTGTGTTAGTGGGTGCTATAAAAACGGGACCCGTCCTGAACAAATATATGCTTGTATGCGCATAATTGCGTGAAGGACAAAACCCATAGACTTTTGGGGGGAATGGACCAAGTCATGTGCGAAAAACTACGCTCTACTTGTTTGATGATTTCCGAAAAACGTATCAAATGGTCTCTGATTAGAGTTTTTCTTTTTCCAGTGCTTCGTTGTTTGACTATTCTTACCAATACGGCAAAGTTATAATTATAATAGATCATCATTTGCTTCTTGGTGACGGAGTTAAGGTAAACATCGTAAAAATAACACTCATGAATACATGAGTGTATAAACTAGATGGCAAGGCCTAACACTTCAGTACCATTGCCAAAAAAGTCGTTGAACGAGTATATGTTTCTATTTCAAATAACGACTGAAAATAATGAATGCAACTATGAAGAGACTAGAGTAACTAAATTAAAAAAATACAACTACTGTTTTAGGAAGGTCATAAAGTCTATGTGATCCCTGATGATATGGATAACGTAAATAATATATGTGGAATAAACAAACTCACATACATACAATAACCCTATAAAACATAACACTGTTTTGGTAGTCGTATAGAATATTATATAATAAAGTAGTATATTGACTAGTCTATTCTTTGAAGTCATGTAGGCATACTATCCAGAGCCTCCACAAGTTTAAGTGCACAACACTGTAATGCAGGCCTGAGGTTCCTAAGCTTTGTTCTCAGTTGAGAACTTTCGTGTTGATTCCAATGTAACTTACACATGCTCGTCTTGTTTCCAGTCTATTTTCCCTTATTTGGATTAGCAAACATGATGTTACTTGAAGGATTTTTGGTAGATTGAATGCTAGATTGTCTTTGGTAGATTGAATTCTAGATTGTCTTTCATGTCCCATAATTGCAATTTGAAAGATTCGATATCGCTTGGTCACCTGATTGTCCTTGTTCAGACGTTATTTTAGTAGTAATCAATAAAATATTAAAACGCAAAAAATTCGTTTTCTAATTTGTGTAACAACCCAATTTTAATTGAAAAATGGTAATTTAAGAAGACTCTTGATTAATTAATTTTGAAGAGAGAATTTCTTTTGACACAGCTAATAAAAATCAAGAAAGAGTTTCGTTCATCAATAATTTTTATGACAGCAAAATTTCAAATTTAAGGGACAATTCCACAGCCTAGGGCTCATTGAGCTTTAGGCACTTTTAATGTCAAGATATCATCGACATATACTTCGTCAAGTCATGACAATATATGTTTCCACCCTTGTAGTAAGGCATGTCCTGTTGATCTCTAGGACTGCTACTACCCAACAACAAAGCACATAGGTGCACATATGGCAATACCCTCCCATCTCCGATTCCGTAGGTTCGATCTGATGACACACAATGACTCCTCGATTGTGTTGTGTATAATCGCTTGTAGCATCTAGCTGCATTTTGAATAGGATCTCAGCTGCATTGGATATTGTTTACTTCACACACATCCAGTACTACTGTGCATTTCTATACGTTCAAAGTTCATGCAGTGAATAATAGTGAATATAGGTTTACGATCAATTGTTGCGCGTTGTAAGAATTATAGTACCACTAACAAAACCGATGATGTTTTAGAATTCATGACACTACGTCTTACGGACACATTTGTATTGCCCTTTAGGTTATTTAATATAATATCTTCTTTGTTTCAGAACACTGAACCTAATAAAAATGTGAAAGCGCTCAAGCAGAGATGCACCGCGCGAGGCGTGATGTGATCACAAATGAGGAGGAAAATGCAAGCGACCATGCGATGCTGCTCTCGCTGTTGCTTCACTACGTCTGCCACGTGGCTTCACCACCGGACAACATACCCGGCTCAGGTCAGTCAATAAGTTTCCTATAGTATTAGTATTAATTATGTTAGTTAGGTGGGTCAAAGTTTCTAACTAAAAAAAGCATAGCGTCCACAATGCGAGACGTATTTGAAAACTCGTCAAAATTTCTCTCTTTTTCGCCGTTTGTGATAGTTTATACTACTAACACTTCATTGTCTAGGTCTCATTCACCGAGGAAATTTCTGGGAGTCCATTAAAAATGATAAAAAAATGCTTCTTCTCGAATTTCAATCTCTCATAGAAAATGTCTTCACCAGAGACAGTTTAAAAATATAATATACTCTGCTTATTCGTACGTGTCTGCTATAAAGTACCCTACCTAACCTTTAATGTAAGTAAGTAAAGTAAAAATGCTTTATTGCACCAAAAACATGTAAAGGATACAAATTGAGACTAATATAGGTAAAATAATGTACAATAGGCGGCCTGATCGCAAATGCAATCTCTTCCAGGCAACCTAAGTGAACGGAAAGAGATGAACATAAATGGCGGTGCATGAACAGAGACATAGAAAAGAAAATGGAGACAATAAAGAGTACAACATATGTAATGCCTATTTATTAGTACATAATTTATTTACTTTTTATCTACGTATCTACGTAAATGTATTCAATTTAATCCCTTAAGTCATCGAATCCCAGCAAGAGGCGCTGATGAAAGAGTTTCTAAAGGGTACCAGCCGGTTTTTTTTCGGTTTTAATTAATTCACTGTTTTAGGGTTTGTTCCCAGCTTCGTATTTCATTAATTATTTACTTTGGACGAGGGTTTCTAATGAACTTAATAAAAATAGAAGTGGCAGGTTATGTAAAATGTCAAACTGCTCGACTCTGTCTTTGGAGCACCTACAATGTATATTACCCACCCAGTATTAATCACTGCATACACCATGCAAAACATCTTGACTATTTTTGAACCAAAAACGACTTATATAGGTACCTACAATACATATTCTAGTTGCTAGGAATTAAATCGTCGTACAAACATTTAAAAAATTTAAATTATTTAAATAAAAATTAATTGGATCCTCATTTACATTGTCTTTTTAGTTATAGTAACGAAAATTAGCTTTTTGTATGCTGATATATAGGCTATGCTAGGTTTAGATAAAGATGATTTAGAAAAAATAATTTTACACACAAATGACAAATTTAAAAAGTGACAAAGTACCTATTCAATTTATGTTGTAAGATATTTCCCACCAAGATAAAACTCCAAACTACCAAGTAGCTAAGCCAATTTACCTATCTGTTCTCTTATATATCCTATGTATTCCAATAAAAAGGACCGGCATAACTTGATATCCAATTCTTTCTTTTTACTCCCATTGGTTTTGTGTTAGGAACTGGAATATAAGAAATTGTGTTAGGACAGAGTCCCTTGATCGGCCGTGCAAAGTATAAGGATTTAGGTGCCAAATTTTATTTCGTGACATCTTACTTGTTATGGAATGTTGGAAAGAATATTATGTTGCAAACTATCTATTTCTTGGCGTTTTGCTTCGTAAAAAATTTGAGTATTTTTACAAGTTTATATTTAGTTCTGTCGCGGTGTCTGTAATCAAATCTTTGCAAGAGTTTAAAATTGACCCTACGTCCGCTTTTCTCCTACTCAATTGAAATTTTAGACGTAGCTTTAGTTCTTATGCAATTATTATATGCATGACCTTGATGGTGCACCCTATGATCTACTCCCAACGAGGGAACTCCTAAACGCTTAATTGCACGGGCATTATTTTTAACTAACTACAATTTATTTTGTTTATTATTTTATTATCAAATTTTTATTCAACTTTTACAGATTTGCTCCAATGCAATAGCAAAAGTAGACACAATCATTCTATTAGCATTTATAACCAAATAATCTAGAGCGCGGCCCTTTGTGAATTCACACAATAAACACTCAAATATGTCAACTCAAAAATACTTTTAAAATACTACCTAAAGATATAAATAAAGGTAACTCCACGCCACGTCTCTAAAAATCTGTATGACCAGAACACGATTGTCCCACTCGCAATGAACAAAGGGTAGTATTACGTTGCTAAAACAGGACACAGGTCCATTCAGTGGAACTAACCAGACAAACGAAAGAGGCCGGATTTGTGTGTGGGAGTTGTACTCCAAGATCCTTAAACTTGCACGGTTAATTTTAACGTTATTGGAATTAATTGCCTTTATATAGAACTACGAACGAGATAATGTGTGTGTGTGTATGTATGTATAATGAACTACCTGTTTTATAGTTGTAAAGGATTGCTTTATAACTATCCTTTCCATTTCATGCCTTTTGTGGTGGGGATTATTTGTTCCAAATTAAAATTTCAAACTTTTTTTCTAATTTATTTTCAATTTTGATCTTTGCTAAATAAACAACCAAACCAAAAGTGATTTATTAAAGGTTTTTATTAAATGATTTGTATACTAAGTACAAATAGTCTATTAAAACTTAAATTTTTATTATAAAGTCTATTAAAGTAATCGATAATTTTATCTTAAGCTGAATGAATCTGAGGTATTGTAGAATGTGGCGGGAGCACGCAGACAGACAGTGGTCAGCCTTATGGGTCAGCCTCTTCAGACGAAGGTGCCCGCAAAATGTTATTGATCTATCTTCGACTCAGTTTAATTTGTTGACCGAGCGAGCGAAGCGAGCGAGGGCTTATAATTCAAGTTGGAGCGAAAAAACACATTGTTTGTATGTATGTATGTATGTTTGTTCCGCGATAACTCTCGAACCGTTGTTTCACGATTTTGATGAAAGTTGGAATATATGTAGGGATGGTTAATAGAATTTTCAAGTTCGTTGGGCATCAAATTCGGTCCAGCCGTTTTTGAGATATTTAATTTTTTGTAAAGGAAGAAAATAAATATTGTATTTAAATAGTCGCGAGGTCTACGTTCGCAGCGAACGACTTAGTACTCTATAATTTGAATAAATAAAAAGTATGCTCTCGACCACAATCTTGCCAGAGGATAGAGATGTGGCGAGCTAACCCAGAAGCAGCCTAGCATTACCTCTTAAAATATAAAATTAGTTTTTTGTTAATCATAACGTTCCATACAAATGTAAAAGAATGCATATAATTCTGGATAACGAACATAATGCCAGAATAAAATGTTCGGAAAGGATTACCGGTTTGCATTCAGCGCATTTTATCACATTGGAATGGATTAAACCGTACGAATATGTATTGTACGGAGATCCTGTATCACTTTAATCCATTCAATAGTTATTTGGTTTTTAAAAAAGCCCGAAAATTCGAAAATAATTTTTCCCAAAACTATTGTGCATTACAATACCTAGTCGTGACTATGATGTATAACATCCTTGATATGATGGCCAACTCCTATCCTTCCGCGGTGGTACTTACAAAGGGACAATTATGTACAGCATAGTTCTCAAATCTCAAGTTATCTTGTCTAGAAAATATAAAAGAGAGAACAGGTAAATCAATGTCATTTTAGTTTTATCATTGTACAGTATAATAACTAGGTGTTATAGATATAGGTAATATAATGTAATGGTATATATAATGTATAAATAAGGTATATATAATGTTATTCAACTAATTGTATCGATATTATCATCATATGATATTTAGTTAATATAAGTGGATTGGACCGTATCGATTGAAGTGCGATTGGTTGTGGAGTACAAACAATAATAACTTTAATCTTGTCCTACAATAACAGGGAAAAAATATAAAATTTTATAAATATTTCAAAATAAATAGGTTGAGTGTAAGAAAAAATTATACGTAGGATGATGACGTCGAAAACGTTATAATAATTAATTCAAAAAATGTGTGTGTATTCGTCAATATTCGAGAACGCGTACCGATTTATTCCGATCCCAGTTGGAATCGGATCTGTGCGTGGGTGAACCCACTCACTCGAATAAGAATCAGGGCGCAGGCACACACAAAATCTCACTCATCGATTCCCGCGGTTTTTCATATTTACTCGCGTAAATGCGCGCGAATGAAATTTTTGTACTCGATTATCGGGTAAATGAATCGATTTTATACTCGATTATTTTAAGGCACTGGTTCATATTTAATTTTTGTCAGTGATTTGGATTAATTTAATTTGGTGGGTTAAGTTACACATTTGGTGACTCAGACATAGGTAGGTATGTGAAAAACCTTTAAATATTCCAAAAGGATAAATACGAGTGTTTCCTGACTATAGCATATATAATTAAATTAATATAATTTTGTTGTCATTAGGTATCTTACCGCCGGTTTACTAATATTTGCATTTAAGAAATATTTTTGATAAAATAAAAACGGTAAAAACCGCATCATATTTTATCTTTTTAGTTTTTTGCTTGATACACGATACCTAACAATACAGACATATAAAATAAAAATGGTTTCTTCTGCTTATGTAAAATCTATGCTACGTGAGTACGGTGAAATATTGAGCACGCCTCTCTATTCTTGGCTTTACATAAAAATTTATGGACTTTATAGATTTGAAACTTGCTTTCGGCATCTATTAGCTTAGCGCATTCTTAGAGCATAACATTAATTTTCAATGTCATATAACATAAAAAACCAGTTACAGTTTTATTATACGTAAAGATAGATTGATTAGTTTACTTGAAAATTAAAAACAGCATCTACGGATAGCCAAGCCACCGGTCAAGATTAGCTCGCATTTGAATTTAGAACCAGCCCGGGATTTCGATAAAAACAGAAGTAATTTGAAAAGGTCATAAGGGATCGCCCGAGTAACCAAATTCCCAGGAGACAGCTAAGGATGACAAGCTATATTGGGCTCTCAGCTATTCATGGTACTGCACAATTTTTAGCCTTGTCGTTAGCTGGGGGTAGTTACGATAAGTGCTTCACGGAAAGAATAAAGAGAATCCGGCCAAGTGCGAGTACATCTCGTATTTGGTTTTCTTCAAGTATTTGAAATAAAAATATACAATTCAGACTTCAAACGAGTTTATAGGAGGAAAGTTGGTACAAAAAATCTTGAAAATATGGTTTAACTTATTCTTCTACCAATTCGCAAATCTGAAGTCAAAATTAGTCTACTTAGTCTACTTGCACATAATCAAGCTTGCTTGTTACTTAGTTGGAGCGAAGATTCCAATATTTATTATCTATCAACTTCAAAATTCCGTATTCCAAAATAACTTCAACAAAAAACTTTATCTTGCTATATTTTCTTGCCAAGAAAGAGGCGAGAATATATAAATAATTTCGAAACTTCTCATTATTCCAGATGTAGGTAACTATGTTGTTTAAAAAAATATGTAAATAAAATAATTATTTTGTAACAATGGTTATTCGCACTTTAATGAAGGATATCACTCAGATGACCACGCGTGTGGTCAAATTTTTGAAAATGGTAGAAAATTTTTCTACCAACTATAAATATTTATTGGCTGTAAATATGGCGGTTGAAAAGTGCTATTTATAAGCATATTTAAATTTTAAATAAATTATTTTTGGTTTGACTATATTGTATATTGTATAATATTTATTTATTTTATTTTTCTTCTTTAAAATTGATATTCTCAAGCCATTACTTTGATTTTTTGATCGTTATATTAATATCGATAAATCGGTTATTATCCTAACTAATATTATAAATGCGAAAGTGAGTTTGTTTGTAGGTTTGTTTGTTTGTTACCTCTTTCCCGCTTTATCTACTGAACCAATCTTCCTGAAATTTCGCATACACATAGCTGGAAGTACGGAGACAGACATAGGTACCTTTCACCTCCCGAAAAAGCACTTTGTTCCCGTAGGAAATTCACGCGGGCGAAAGCCGCGGGCGAAAACTAGCAAGATGGAATAAATAACAGAAATAGTACGTACTTACAAATCAATATTTTCCTTTATAAAATGTTAATTCATAGAGGAATCTTTTAAATGTAAAATAATAATTGATAATTAAATTGCATCGAAAATTCTACAAGCAACTGAAATGTGACGCAAAAATGCAAATTAATTAATTTTCGAGTTTAACGTTCCGATCAGAAACAACCACAGAAATTGGAATAATATCATGCCACTTAGGAAGTGGCAGCTGCTGTATTTTATTTGACAACGAGAACGTCGCTCTAACGCTCACTAAAAAGCAAATGTGTTTACAGCAGTTTTAAAAAATTCGAACGGAAAATTGTTTCAAATTCAGGTGGACATATCCGTATTCAATCGAACCTAACATGTTTATTATATTATTATATTTTATTTTTGACTGACCATAAGTCGGGCGCGGTAATATATGTACTTATAATTATACAGTGTAGAAAAAAGGAATAATATAAAAAACCCCCCACCCGGACGCTCCCCGGACGCCTTTCCAAACTAGGACAAATCCGGGGAAACCCGGACGGATGGCAGTCCTATATGCGACTTATGTCAACGAGTCCGTGCCGCTTCTATATTACTTTCGACTTCTGTGCAAACAACCGAACACTTAAATCAATTATGCAACGTTCCTCATATTTTATTTGTATAATTAAAATACAGGCAACGGTCAGTTACAAAAGCAAATAGTGCATTAAATTAACATATTGTGTGTGATTTATTTTATAACGAAAGATAAATATTTTCCCAAAGGTTTTTGGTGTCAACCACAAACAAAAATAAGTTTATAAAGGCTGTATTGGCTAAAATTATAAATATTTCTCAGAGTAGACATGAAGGGACCTTTGTCCAGCAGTGGGACAACATGACAAGTTAATTAAAAAAATGAGTAGACTTAATGAGAATTTATTTTCTCAAGTCACAAAAATTTTGTATATATGAACTAATTATTATAGTTGGGTACATACCAAAACTTTGGTACTCTGAATTTCAGCAATATTTACTACTAATAAAAAAAAATCTTTAAATAAATTGTCTTATCGCACATACAAAATTTATTTTGGATTGATGAAAACCTTCTCAGACTCCTAACTCGCCTTGAAAATGACTTCCGTATGAAGTCGAAACTAATCGGCGGCGGTTCCGGCTAACAACACGCGTAAGTATCAGTATTAATAATCACTATGACTATTTCTCATGTTAGTTGAAACCAAATTACCTTCTAAGACTATTAGGATAAACATTTAAACGATATATTCTCAGAAAATCACGTCTACCCCGGCCACTTAACCTGGGAATCAACAAACGGGGTCGTTCAGACCGCCCAATCCGATCAACTCACCCATAATCCCTTTCCACGTCATTAGTGTTAGAAGTGGCAGCGGCGCATACACATATCTATAGAGAGGCGTTTAAGAGGCGATATAAATAGCTGTTAATTTACATGTTTCTTAATGCGAATGCTTTGCATTCTATAAACAATGTACAAAGGACTCTAGCTTATTTGGCTTTATATAATAAACTAGGTATTGAGGAAAAACCATTAAATTATTTTAGAAAACCATTAAAAAATATAGATGTATTTAATACTATTATTTACCAGTGCAGCAGTGGAGTTTGTTGCGCCGCCTCTTCTCCACTTGCGCTTTAGAGGTAACGTCCCAGCAAACATTTTAGGTAGAAATTACCATAATATTACCTAATCTTGATATAAATAGGTTCTGGGCTTACCTTTAAGTAATTTTTATGACGTCAACTAACTAAAAACAAGAATTTGACGATTTATAAGTACTATTTTTAAGCCTATTTATATAAAAACAATTGACTTTGACTTTACCTTTCTTTAACATCATACATTGCTAGTTAAAAAGAATGTTGTAAAATGAGAAATTGTGCCAACTATAGTATATTTAGGTGACATAGAGAAAGCGATTGTCCGAGGTATAACTCAGAAACATAATATACCCATCTTCCCCACTTCCTCCTTGGTAACTCGTCTAATCGAGCACGCCAGGTGTTTGCCGGCCGGGCGGGCTGACTCATGTTTTCAATCTCCCAGTGTCCAGCGATAAACTCTGTACTTTCACGACCTCGCTTGGTGCCTATCTGTGTTGGAGGTTGACCTTTATTGGCCTACTTTGAGTCTGCTTTAATAGTCTAGATGACTTCCAGTTTAAGGGCTAATTGTTCAATCATCAAATAAATGTTATCTGACGGAAAATATGTAAAGCGACTAAATTGTAGGGTCATGTCATGCCTATAGTGCAACAGACGCAGTGCTGTCAACTTATTAGTCATTCTATAATTTAACTAGTTGATAACATTTATTCGATGATTGAAAAATTAGCCCTAAGAGAAATAATTTATCCATACTTTTTTTACACGAATGACCAAAAAGGAGTGTTATGTCTTTTCAGATATACTTGTTCAGATACGCATCTGAATGCTACTAATATTAGAAATGCGAAAGTTTGGATGTGAGTTTGTGAGGATGTTTGTTACTCAATCACGCAAATTCTACTGGATGGATTACGATGAAATGTGATACACGGGTAGAAAAACACCAGGAATAGCACATAGGTACTTTTTATCCCAAAATTCCCACGGGAGCGAAGCACTGGGGTGCCGCTAGAGTTTAATATATTCGTTTCTATCTTAAACACTAACAAAGGGGAACCCATCACTTTATCGCAATTTACTTCAACGATTTTCATGTCCCATAAAACCATTCGCAGATATTTTAACACAATATGTAACAAATCCTTAAATCTGTTTACATCGAAATTTCATTTACACGATTATTCATTACGTACAAACACACTCTGTGCAGAGAGCAACTACGCTCTGCTGCCAGAAAATGGGCGCAGAGCGAATCCGGACAAACGAAGCGGCGGGAAGAATTCTGTACCGGAACTTTACCGGGAAAAAATCTACCGGTAAAATTAAGTACCGCCACGCGACACCACGCTTGTCCGACTAGAATCTAACTTAAGCTATACGCAGTCTGCCACCACCGTAGCTTATGAAGGGAGCTACAGGGCCCTATATGATAACCTAACCTATAAATTAACTACAATTGAACACTTACCAAATTAAATCTTCTTTCTCTTCGGATCCAAACTTGAGTGTCTTCGGGAAGGGGGAATTCCTAATTACCCTACCTAACCCTTGAGATCTCAATTCCCCATAACAAATAAATAGATTTCTTCCCGTAGTTTCACTCGGGAACAGCCAGATGTGAACCGCCAGCCACGTTTCACCTCTCACAAGAAAAAGTCACCATGACGGGTACACAAACACAACTCAAGCTAATTAGTAATCAAAGAACGCGGAACCTCTCGCGTATTAAAAATCAAACCGATATCGCATAGGGCAATGCAATGGCGACCGTCCGCGAGCCATTCGCACGAGCAGTGTGAAAACCCCGAACGCCCTCTGGCGGCAGCAATGCGAAACGCCTGCGTTTAGTTTTACCCAATATATTACAAACATCCCCCCGTCCCGGTCTGAGAAGCAGACCGCTAGCTTACTCTACGGGAAGGCGGGCGAGAGAAGTCACACCTCTCCCTTAAAATCGAACCGTCGACCAACACCTCAGCCACACGCGGAGTGCCATCTCCGCCAAGAATCAAACGTAATATGCGAGCTCGTCGCCAAAGCAATGAGGGCAAATTTGCCTCTTTTAACAATACTAAATCACCCTCCCTGGGAGGCTCAGTCCTGTCTGTCCACTTCACTCTTTGCTGCAGCAAATGCAAATATTCAAGCGACCAGCGACGCCAAAAGTCCTGGCTCATTTGCTGCAACATTTGAAAACGCGACAACCGATATACGCGTTCATCCTTCCACGGGTATTCGGGCAGGGCATTCAACGGCCCTCCCACCAAAAAATGACCAGGGTGAGAGCTTCCAAGTCATTTGGATCTGGAGATAGCGGACAGAGAGGACGAGAGTTGAGGACCGCCTCAACTTTACAAAACACTGTGGCCAGCTCTTCAAAAGTTAGAGCCGTTTCTCCGATAATGCGGCGGAGGTGGGTCTTTGCGGATTTCACAGCCGCTTCAAAAATCCCTCCCCAATGGGGGCAACTTGGGGGACTAAATTTCCAGGTTATTCCCCTTTGGGCAGCAATTTGACTTAAACTAGTACAATTTTTATCAATAAACACAGAAACATCCTTAAGATAATTTACAGTTCCTTTATAGTTGGTGCCATTATCAGACCTAATAAGGGAAGGTAGACCTCGACGCGAAACAAAGCGATCCAACGCGGCGACGAAGGCCTCCGTAGTCAGAGCCGATACCACCTCCAAATGGACAGCCTTGGTGGCCAAACAAACAAATACACACAAATAGCCCTTCACAATACGGGCATTACGAAAGGGAGAAGCCTTGATCGAAAAGGGACCGGCAAAATCGGTTCCAACGCCGTCAAATGGCCTCGAAGGTCGGATTCGATCAGCGGGCAAATCACCCATCTGTGGTTGCATCGTGGATGCCTTCAACCTATAACATGCAATACATCGAAACAGGACACTACGGATTGCTCTTCGGGCAGACAAAATCCAAAATTCGCGTTGCAAAATAGCCAACAAAGCATTGCACCCAGCATGGGCGTTACGAATGTGTCGATCAGACACCAAAAGCTGCACCAAGGGTCCGCCCTTGGGCAACAACAGAGGATGGCGAGTCTCATATGGAAGATCCGCCTTCCGGAGCCTGCCTCCAACCCGAAGAAGCCCATCCGAGTCGATGTACGGGTTCAAACGAGCGACCGCGCCCTTCAACTTAGCGCGTCCGTCGCGCAAAATACGAAGCTCTGACTCAAACCGTCCGGTCTGCACGACACGGACCCAATGCAACAATGCGCTCCGGCGCTCTTCTGCACCTGCAATCGGCTCCAACCGCTTTGCCTGTGGGTTTCTACAATTATGTATGAAACGCTTAATCCAACTGGTGACACCCAGAAGCTTATCCAAGCTGCTATACCGAGCAAGTAGCCAATCCGGCTCCGACGTCGTCTCAGCGACTACAGCATGTACACGGAGCCCAGTCAAACTCAAAGAAGTAACATCTGTCTGACAGACAGGCCAAGAAGTTTCTGATCCCATCAGCCACTCTGGACCCCACCAGAGCGGGTGTGACACCAATTCTGGTGCCGTACAACCTCGGGAAGCACAGTCCGCTGGGTTAAGCTCTCCCGGCACATGTCTCCATGTTATATCAATTCCGATATTTTGAATTTGGGAAACCCTGTTTCCAACAAAAACCTCCAAGGTATGTGGGGCCGCGCGCAACCATGCAAGCGCGACCTGGCTATCCGACCAGGCGAAGATGTCTCGTATCTCGACCGTGGCCGCCAGCTCACTGGCAACGTGATGCAACAATTTAGAGAGAAGGTGAGCTCCACTCAACTCAAGCTTGGGAATAGTCAGCCTAGTCCTGATGGGGGCGACCTTGCTCTTCCCTAACAAAAGCGAGACATTGACCCGGCCATCGGCGTCAACTGTCCGCATATAGACTGACGCGGCGTAGCCTCGCTCCGACGCGTCACAAAAGCCATGCAGGCTGGCTCGATATTTCCCGGTGGCAATATTCGACGAGGCAAGGCAATCCGATTGACTTCCTTAATCGATGAAAACAACTCGAGCCAATCATCCAATGGAGAGCCAAACAGCGGCTCGTCCCACGAGACGCCCAAAGTCCAAAGTCTCTGAAGAAGACACTTCGCAGAGAATATCACTGGACTGATCCAACCGCTTGGATCAAACATACGAGCTATTACGGACAACACTGTTCTCTTAGTCCAGACTTTTGGTACTTCCAAGTCCACTTGGAATGTGAAAATATCGGTTAGCGGCTGGTACTGCATGCCCAGCACCGCTATCCTGTTGGGATCATCCACATCCTCAAACAGGTGAGGGTTCTGTTGGTGATCCTCCGGGATCCCTTCTAGAACTTTAGGCTCATTAGACAACCACTTACGTAGCTCGTAGCCACCTGTCTTCAATATTTCAATCAATTCATCCCGCAGTAGGAGGGCCTCCTCAATACTTTTGGCTCCGGTGCACACGTCATCAACATACAAGTCACGTGACAGCACGGAAGCCCCACGGGGAAAGCGGATCCGTTCCCGCTCTGCCAATTCAAGCAATGATCTGATGGCGATATAGGGACTAGATTTCAAACCATACGTGTTTGTATTGAGTTCATACACCGTCACAGGATCCTCAGGGCGCTCACGCCAGAGTATCAACTGGAATCGCCTGTCCTCAGGATGTATGACTGTCTGGCGGAACATCATCCGGATGTCCGCACCAAAAACCACTTGATGTCTTCTAAAGTTCAAGATGATGTCAATTATGTCCCTATGCAATTTGGGACCCGAATGCAAACACAGATTCAACGAAACCCCGTTCGAAGTGGGTGCGGACCCATCGAAGACGGTCCTCAATTTGCCTGTTGAGGCCTTCACCACCGCGTGGTGGGGCAAAAAATAATGCTCAGTTGAGCTCCAATCAACTCGAGCCGGAGACATGTGACCCAAATCCTCGTACTCGCGCATAAATTCTATATATTTATCGCGAAGTACGTGGTCACGCTGCATGCGTCGCTCCATGGACAGCAGTCGTTTCTCCGCAAGCGCCCTACTTTGCCCTAGGCTAGGACGAGAGGCAACAAAAGGTAACCTAGTTACAAACCGACCGGAGGGCAACCTCTCCGTGGTTGATCGAAAAGGGCTTCGCACTCAGCGTGTTCCGGATCCATCCTGGAACTCATAGGTGGCTCCTCCACCTCCCAAAACCTTTGCATGGTCTTGGCCAAGGACGCAGATGCGACAACCGGTGGCTCCTCCGCGGTGCCATTATCAAACACAGGGCCCATCAGGGCGAAACCAAAAATCGTAGACACTGCCATCAGTGAAGACGAACCCAGAGCCTTCTGTGTACCCAACAAAATCCAACCCAATACGTCCGAGCCCAGGAGCAAGTCCACTGGGCCGGGATGAAAGACAAAGGGGTCGGCCAAATCCAGACCCGAAACCAAAGACAACACACCCGGCGGTATGTCTGTCGAGGGGTGCCAACCCGCAATGGTATCCATTACCATAGCCGAAGTCGTGATCCTCATTGTGGAGGACTTCAGCGAAGAAAAGGTGACAAGTGTCTGGCCCGTCAGACACTTCACTTGTATGCCACCAACTCCAAGAAGTGGCACAGGCGAGTCTTCCACGACTAAACCTAACTGGTGTGCCACTCGAGTGGTAACCAAACTGCTTTGAGCCCCTGAGTCCAACAGAGCTCTCAAATTAATGGCTTCCCCCCTACGACCCCATACGCGGACCACCGCGGTAGGGAGCAGAACCGTCCGCGGCTCTGTCCCAGCAAGGGAGCAAGCTAGTTACGGGCTCCCCACTCTCTCCAAACCAGGGGCGCGCCACTGACCCGGATAATATGGCGGGCGAGTGCACATCCCCATCTGAGGGGGGCATAACCCGCGGCCCGGCCATACATATGGTACGGCGGGTGGTACTCCAGCCGTGGGTACTCGTGCAGCGGCGGAGAAAACCGCTGCGGCTGCATGTGTTGGGTATTGGTAACCCGCGTGGAGGGGGTGTCCCCACTCTCACGTCCGATCTAGGGCCCCCGCCCATGGGGGCCCTATCCGGGGCCTGGCCAGCTACATACTGGCCATGACCTTGGGGCGCGTGGTCCCGGTCCGCCAAGACCCGCGCGGGTACGCGACCCCCCTCCCGAGGGGGGGTGCGACGAGCGAAGCCGCGTCCTCCGTCCGATGGTGGAGGGCTTCGCGCAGGAGCGCCCCCGCCCATAGGGGACCCCTGCCTCAACAACCGGGGGCCATCCCCGTTCCGGTTCATGCAGAGCATCACGTGGTGCAGCCCACGGCATGCACTGCATGGTATGGCACTGGGACAGTCACGTGCATAGTGACCGCCCAAACAATAAAAGCAAAGTTCATGCCGCTTTGCCATGCGGCGCCTATCTTGTACTGGCAGTCTCTGCCAGTCCCTGCATTGTAGCAGGCTGTGGCCCATCCGGCCACATTGCAGGCAGTCCGCGTCCCTCGCGACTGCTGCCGTGTGCGCAACCCGCACACCAGCTCCACGCGGTGGCGGTTGCCGTCCCTGTTGGGGCCTACGTTCAGGCGCTCTGGATGGCGCTGAGTCCGTCATGGTATTCTCAGCCGCCCGTGCCTCAAACTCCAAAAACTTCACCAAGTCAGTGAATGTTGGTAGGGTGGTGCTATCCCGTTCCGCATTCTCGCGCTCAAATCGCGAGCGGATGTCATTGGGTAATTTGCCCAATACAATGTGCACCAGCAAAAAGGACCATTGGTCCACCGGCAGCCCCAGTGTGCGGAGCGCGTTACAGGCCACTGTAACGGGCGTGAGCAACTGCAGGCGCAACTGTGCCCTGTTGGCCACCTTGGGCAGGGCCATCAACTGTGCGGCGTGCGCATCCGCTAACAAACGTAAGTTTTGATAGCGGGAGTTCAATAACTCCCAAGCCGTGTCGTACTGGTCGTCCTCCACCCGGAGGTGCTGGATGAGCGACCGCGCTTCATCCTCAAGAGTGGAGAGGAGGTAGGCCATCTTCTGGGCCTTCGACAAATCCTGTCGTGCTACGACCAGGGACTCAAACATATTTTTATATGCTACCCACTCCTCCATCCTACCCCCAAAGTGGGACAGCTGAAGGGTGGGGAGCCGACCAGTAACCGCTGGTCCTTCCTGTCTAACAGGTGTGCGAGGGCTGGTCCGCCAGCCTGTCTCGCCCTTATTGCGGTCACCGCCTCCGCGATATCATCGTGCAGACTCAGGATCTGGTCCATGTCCGCCATGTGACCTGCGTAGGCCTCCGGGGTAAGATCGGCTTCGGTAAGCGCCGCCATGGCCGCTTCCGCGCTAATCAATCGTGAGTGGAGGTGATCCGCTCTTAGCAGTATGGCGCCCTCCCTGTCCTTCCGGGACAGGAGTCCTCCTGCCGTCACAAACCATCTCAATTCGTTGGCGAGTGTCGCCCTAGCATTGGAGGCCTTCGCCATCGCGTCAAGTCACAAACAAAAAATAACAAAAGGTAAATAAAAAACAACAAAATCAAGCAACTACACGAAGAACCGCGGTAGGTATGAGAATGGCACAAACCCGGAACGCACGGTACAAACCGCAAACAAATACAAAAAAGGTTACAAATATTCTTATACAAACAAACTAAGAAAAATCTAATAATTTTTACAAACAATTAATTATTTTTTACAAACGAACAAATAGAGGGTAGATAAACTACGCTCTGCTACCAGAAAATGTGCAGAGCAACTACGCTCTGCTACCAGAAAATGTGCAGAGCAACTACGCTCTGCTGCCAGAAAATGTGCGCAGAGCGAATCCGGACAAACGAAGCGGCGGGAAGAATTCTGTACCGGAACTTTACCGGGAAAAAATCTACCGGTAAAATTAAGGACCGGGAAAAAATCTCCACGCGACACCACGCTTGTCCGACTAGAATCTAACTTAAGCTATACGCAGTCTGCTACCACCGTAGCTTATGAAGGGAGCTACAGGGCCCTATATGATAACCTAACCTATAAATTAATTACACTTAAAAAACACTTACCAAGCTAAATCTTCTTTCTCTTCGGATCCAAACTTGAGTGTCTTCGGGAAGGGGGAATTCCTAATTACCCTACCTAACCCTTGAGATCTCAATTCCCCATAACAAATAAATAGATTTCTTCCCGTAGTTTCACTCGGGAACAGCCAGATGTGAACAGCCAGCCACGTTTCACCTCTCACAAGAAAAAGTCACCATGACGGGTACACAAACACAAAGTTCAATAGTTATTTAACAAACAGGAAATTCACAAACACAACTCAAGCTAATTAGTAATCAAAGAACGCGGAACCTCTCGCGTATTAAAAATCAAACCGATATCGCATAGGGCAATGCAATGGCGACCGTCCGCGAGCCATTCGCACGAGCAGTGTGAAAACCCCGAACGCCCTCTGGCGGCAGCAATGCGAAACGCCTGCGTTTAGTTTTACCCAATATATTACAAACACACTCTATCGTTATTTCTTTTCATATTTTATGTATTTCATCGAAATAATGAAACATCAAAGTTTTGTTACCCATAATTTTATTTCCACGTAAGTTTCAGTTTGCAATATATTTGAAACATCAAATATTATATTATTATGTTACCCTATATAGATAGATTAATCTGGTAGTATTGTATTGATCAACAGTAAATTTATAGCTAGTCCATTAATTATAAATGGATCACAAATCCGACTCAGAGCACCCCGACTCCACGTGGCTCAACTTTGTCATATACTAGAGTGTTATTCCTTCGCGCGGAACCAGAAGGCTCGCGAAGGAGGTCCTGAGAAAATGAGGGCATCGAGGCCGAAGCGAAGCGAGGGGGAGGTGGCGCAGCGAAGCGAGCCGGCGACCTTCTCGAGCGGAGCGAGTGTTAAGTGCTCCGAATGAATCGAAGGGCCGACGGAGCGAGTCTTCTGGTGGAGCCACCCAGAAATACTTGCTGCTGCATGCCTGCTTGCATGCTTGTTGCATGCCTGCTTGCATGCTTGCTGCATGCTTGCTGCATGCTTGCTGCATGCTTGCTGCATGCTTGCTGCATGTTTCCATGCTTGCTGCATGCTCTGCTTGCATGTTTGCTGCATGCTTGCTGAATGCTTGCTGCATGCTTGCTGCATGCCTGCTGCATGCTTGCTGAATGCTTGCTGCATGCTTGCTATATGCCTGCTGCATGCTTGCTGTATGCCTGCTGCATGCTTTCAGCTGCATGCTTGTTTTCATGCTTGCTGCATGCTTGCTGATGCTTGCTACATGTTTGTTGTGCTTGCTGCATGTGAACATACTTAGCTGTATGCGATTAATCTTTGCTATACCTTTTTGCATGTTTTAAGCAACAACAAGTGAATGCAGCGTTCGATGAAACGTTACTGCGATTAAAAGTTATGATGCGCATCGTTACATATTGAAACATGTTATTATAAATGGTTACATCGATATCTTAATACATGTGTGAAATGTTAGTTTGATATATCGTTTTTCTTGGAATAGTAGAAATTTTATAACGTTTTTTTTAGGAAATGTTGTTCGATATTATGAAACATGCGATAATAAGTTTTTCGATGTTTTTAAAAGAAAAAATATATTGAAAAACGTGGAATAGTTTTCTGGGACATGATAATCGATGTGACAAAAAATCTGTATTTTAATAGACACCCCTAACAAAGTTCTCCTTTTTGTTAACTTTTCAAAGTCGACTAGATTTAACTTTTCACTTCAACTTATGATTATTTCGATTTTAACCAACGAACAAAAAGATCACGTTCCCCGTGAATTGTTAATGAGATAAAAATTCTAGGGTCATAATCTCAAACAAAAGCTTCCTTCGTCGCGAAATTTAATAAGTCTGTGACGAAGAAAGAATATGGTTCAAGCTGAATTTTTATGTAGGACGAATATCAGTGATTAACGTCGAATAAACCTTATGCAAACAATTATATAAATACGCTAAAGTAAGAATTTACTTTAAATAAAAATTTGGTGATATTTGTTCGCCAAGTATCGTTCAACGATTGTATTGTAAGATCTCAAATCCGCCCAGGCGAATACATCGACAATATTTACATATGGAAGACAGTGTGTAGTGTACAGTTACGCACTGTATTCAATTTTATTCCTTATCACATTGTCTTAAGACCGATATGTTTGAATATTAATGCTCGTGATTGAACGTACACGGGACAGTATTTATTTAGCTGAAAGATTTAGATGTTGATACGAAATATTTTAATAATGACAATAATTTGTGTTCTACTGTTTGTATAATGTTGCGTATTTAACTGTTTGACATCATGCCAACTGTCATTTTCTATGATCATACCTCTCAGGGAACAGGGAGTTTATCCTCATATAGGTACCTAATAAAAAATAAAATTCAAAGTGCGCTTCAAAAGGAGTTTTCACTCCACGTACTCATAAATTATGGAATGAGCTCCCCTCCATGATTTTCCCTAGAGGCTACAACTTGAAGTTTCAAAATGGGTGTGAAAAGATTTCTTACGATAGATCTACACCCTCACAGCTACATGTTATATGTCGCCTGAAATTTAAGCTGAGACCTTTCGGACGTAACTTGATCGTCAATCGATCCCGCCGACAATGTTTTAGTACGAAATGTCAATGTACGTTAGTTTCATAGAGCTATATCTCTTTTAGTTTAAATTTTACGTAGAGAAACAGACAGCTGAGTAAGCGGGATGTCAGATATGGTTTTAACCTATGTTGGTGATTGTCAGGTAATATCTTCTGTGAAGCTTCATTTTTGTTAAGTTTGACATTTTTGGTGCGTTTTTGGTTCCATAGAATTTGTGAATCTATAAAAAAAAAAAATTTAGAGCACGCTATTATGAACGCTTTTGGGCTTCACTTGACGATCAAGTTTATATGTCTATTAAAAATGAAATTTATTTTTCTAAATCTATGCTTAGTTTTAAATTATCTTAGTACTACGTATTCCATTGCAAAAGTACCCAATGTCAAAGTTCGCGGGTACGATGTATGTTAGTTCTAAAATATCCGAGTCTAGCCATCACCTTTTTTTTCATGTAAGTTAATATAAAAATGGAATAGATAAGTTAGGATATACACAAGTTATGGAAAAGCTTTGATGCTCGGAGCATACATTCTATTTTGTTTGATATAAGAGCTAGTTTCTGTTACATAGTTTTACTAGATATGCCCTATATTGTTTATGAATTTTCGCCACAATAAGAGGGATATATGAGTTTATGGTGTATATCTATTTCTGTCCGCATATATTCTAAACTGATAGACTGATATGATGTAGTTTCTTGAAAAAAGAAATTTAGACTTGAGAAATCTTTTTATTAAATAAATACAATATGTTAAACGGATTGAAAAACATACTTGCTCAATTTTTAACAAAAGTTTTTGTTACCAAAGAAAAACTATTTCATTAGGTTCAGTTGTAATCTTCGAAATAAAAACTTAACCAATTTCACATGTACATATTATTATATTTATTACAATTGTCTTACAATTGTCATACATTGTATTTATTACAATTGTCTTACATTATATGTCTATCTTTGTATGGCTCACATGTAGACTACCAAACTTCGTGCGTGATTTGCGTGAAATAACTATAACGTCATACATAAGAGAAATGTAAGCATATATACCGTCACGATATATTATGAAAATGGCCGGATAGGGAAAATGACGTAAGAAAATGGCGAAGAATAGAAGCCGTCACACCGATGAACAGATACTCACAGATTGGGGAATATTTGTTGGATAAGTTTTCATATTATATCTTCTCAATAGGCTTGTATCAATACATATAATAAAACTGTAACTGGTCTGTGTGTGTACCTATGTACAATGGGCCACATAGAAAAGTATACCACCTACGATACAGTCCATTATGAGAGGTGGTATACTTTTTCCATGTGGCCTAATGCACATAAGAGATGTTTAAGAAAAAAATTATAGGAGATCTTTATAAAGCCAGTAGAAACTAAAACATTTTTTGTCGGCTGTCTTTTTTCATATCTGATAGAGACCGTAGACAGACGAACAGACGACCAGACAAACAACAAATTGATTCTATAAGGGTTTTTTGTTAACTTTAAGCTCGGTACTCTAAAACACGTTCTTACATGAAAAAATAAAAAAACCTAATCATGGAAAGGTTTTTCAGTTAAAAATAGACTAAAATCTCGTAGTGCTTAACTAACTATTATGGCGCAGCGACCCAAAATGAGGCTTGGCCTCCGATAATAAGGCTCTTACTCTACGGTTGTTTTTTTATTCCATAAAAATAACCATTGTTACATAGCCTATTACATAAAATAATACTTGGTATTTTGTTATTTGAGATAAAAACCAGCTGGCTTGTTCCATTTCTTTACTCGTACGAAAAAAAAATTTTTTAGAAAAACAAATCTGAATTTGAGCTTGGAAAACTTATTTTCTTTAGCATTTTTAAGACAAAAATTCTCAAATTTTTGCGCAAAACATTTACAAATTCACATTTTCTCAGGTTGGTCGTTACACGCCGCGTTTTCTCTCAGCTATACTTTAAGTTTATTTCCACAGTTTCAGTCTAGGCTGTCTTACCCTCGTAATATACACACATAGGGCACACGATTGTCTCACAAATCCAGATATAGTTCCTACTGACTATTTTGGGATGGTTTTACATATCTTTATGTACAATTTTATTAGGTACTAGCTGTTGCCCGCGGCTTCGCCCGCGTGAGTTTCGCTTAGATGAAAAGTCGTTTTGTGTTCCAAATAGTTTCAGATGTTTCGGATCTTCGATTTTTATACGTCTACAGAAAATGCTCATCAGATTAATCAAGTTTGGCTAAGGCGCCATTTCCATATATGTTATAGTGTAGCTGGTCTCTTGGAATTATTCATCAGATGTTCCAGATCTTCAATTTTTATACGTCAGCAGAAAATGCTCATCAGGTTGAACGATTTTTGCTAAGGCGCCATTTCCATATCTGTTATAGTGTAGCTGGTCTCTTGGAGCTTTTCATCAGATGTTCCAGATCTTCAATTTTTATACGTCAGCAGAAAATGCTCATCAGGTTGAACGACTTTTGTTAAGGCACCATTTCCATATTTCTTATGGTTTAGCTGTTCTGTTATGGTTCTTCATCAGGTGTTCCAGTTTTCAAAATCAATTATAGCCTATATGTTGCCCAGGCTTAATAGCTATACAACAAAAAAAGTTTCATTCAAATCCGTCCAGTAGTTTTTGTGTGAAACGCGTACATACATACAGACAGACAGACAGACAGACAGACAGACAGACAGAGAAATTCCAAAAAATTTTTTTTGCTTTCTATTATTCTTTTTAGGTGTCCCTCTATCCATTTCAGTCAAAAATGTACAGACAAAATATTTTTACTGTTTTATTATATGTATAGACTAGCCTGTGCCCGCGACTTCGTCCGCACATATCTCAGGTTCTAAGCGGAATATCAAGATGTAATTTAGGTCAGAGTTTAAGTTAGATCTTCTATAATACAACAGTGAAAACTGCATCAAATTTAGTCCAGCAGTTTTTGCGTGATGCGCGTACAAACATACTTACAGAGAGATGTACAAAATTGTACAAAAAATAGTTTTGGCTTTTTATTGGCCCCATGAAGACCCTCATAGTGTTATTTCTTAAAAATCTTCTATGTACAGTCCCAGACCAGTTAAAGTTATTATTTGTATTGATTCCACATTAAAATTTTATTTTTATATCATAAAAAAGTCTACGAAATAATCCGGGATAACGTAAGGATCTTATCCTAAAAATACATTGAACAATTGCATTTAAAGGCGGATTAGGATGCTAAACGAGTCATTTAAAAAAGGTTAGGTACCTGTTCATTGTTCAGAGGAACAATAGATAAACCAACCAATGTTTTTTATTTACTTCAATTACTATCAATTTTTGAATGAATAAATAAAAATTTTCTTTGAAAAAGCTTAGCACACACATGCTCATAAGTAGGTACTTAAATATAAACTAAAAGTAACAATACACAGATTCAGCAAGTGTGCGCTGCAGCAATGAGCGATTTTTCTGACAGCTAGATTAAGAAAAAAAACAGTTTAAAAAAGTCTCAACAGATGGCGTTTTATTGAAAGCCGAGTCGTAATAATGACTGTACCTATATTGTGCGTTTTTTATTGTCAGCTAGAGGCAAAAAAAAAATCACATAACAGTTTGACAGTTGCACAAATCACAATATTGATACTTTTTAGATGTTTTTTTATTAGGTTTTATTATTTTTTAAATGCCAGTACTGTGTATTTTTGCTTTTTGAATGGCCTCGCCTTTTACTAAGCGCCACCTATGAATTCATCTGGAACTATTTTTTTTTTAATTTGAGTGTCGGAAAATCCCTCATTCAAAAAGGCCGTAGCTCACTAAAAATCTTTGCTCACAGCTGATTTTTTTAGCTGAGCAAGTTTATTATAATAAAACTAGACACTGACTGTCTGATTGGTACCAAAACTTAATATTTTGCAGAGATTTTTAAGTAGCGAGGTAGAAATTCCGCCTCTATGGGGGCGAAATAGGTGAATAACTAAATTCACGCGTGCGAAGTCGAGGACAAAAGCTAGTAATATAGTAATGATGCTGCCTAATCGGAAATAAAAAGGAGATTATAAGGCCATCAATCGCCAAAGTTGGTTACACTTCTGTTATCGCGTGCGCTAACTACAATATAATTGGTGTGGATTGATACGGAGCGGCCTTGGAACTCGCGACGCTCGTGTTCACAGGGAAACTTTTCCTTAAAATAACAATGTTATTTTTCCAAAACAACTTAGTTTTGTGAAGAAATAACACTGATTTTTATATCGAAATTTCATTGCGCTTGTCGATCAATGATGCTCGTCTAAATGAAAATAGAAAAGACGGTTTTCGAATACACGTAGGTAAATAATATAAAGAGTAGGTAAATAATAGAATACTAAAAAAGTTTATGATGTGTTAAACTCTGTGTGGTCAACATTTTATGATCAAATACCCAAAAGTACCGGTAATTTCGACGATCTCGTGGATTGATATTGATAACCTGATAATGATATTATACACTGATATTAGGATTTGGATTACCGATTGCTGTTACTCTGTTTATTACTGATAAGTGGGGTATATATTTGAGATATATAAGTACTAATTAATGATAATTACAGGAGATTATAAGAAAGAGCAATTAATAAGTGAAGGAAATACTTATTAGATATTTAAGTGATAATCACATATTTATTTGCAATACATTAATTATATTTTGTGTTATTTTTTTGGCACTAAAGGTAATGAAATAAAACTATAATGTTTGCATCAGCATCCTATATACAATGTGTCCCGTCATCAGTGTCGGAGCCTTTAATGGTATGTTAAATGGCATTTTTTATGAAAATATCACTACCCAAAACTTTTTTTTCTTCTACTGTAATAAAATGGTAGCCATTTTTTTTTTCGGACTCTTATACTAATTCAATCGTAACTACTCGTGTAAAAGTCCTATCGATATAAAATAGGTCTCATTTAAGAGCTAATCATGTAGACAACAATAAAATGAGAAAGATGTTTCAATATGAAAGATATAAAAAAGAAAAACGTAAAAACAAAAAAAAAAAAATGTGTTTTTTTTTTAAATTATTATTAGCTTCTTCTGAATAAACTAGCTCATTAAAATGTTTATTTTTCATTTTAAAACGAAAGTTAAAAAAGAACAAAACGAAAATAAATAAATGTATCATCATGTTATTGTTACTTATTTGTGTAAGGTTATTGTTTGTTTCCCAAATAAATAAAATAAAAAATAAAGTTTTGAGTGGTGATTTGTCCATAAAAATGCCATATAACATAAGATTAAAGGCTCCGACACTGATTACGGGACACATTGTATAATAAAATAACTGCAATGAGCGAGCAAAATATAGAAAGCAATAGCACAATTTTTATACGAATTGTTGTCGCAAACTTAACGAAACGAGAAAATTGGAATAGCGTACAGTCAATGGCAGATAATAGTGACCCACTTACCTTACTGAATCCTATCACAGGGGTGTCAGGTTTATCGGCCCTCGACTGTACATACTTCTTATCCAGAAGTTTTTGAGGGAGCGGCGCCCCGGGGCACAGCTAAGTATTATATTCATGAGTATATTCATTTGCAAAACTCGCTGCATCCAGTTTTCAATTACCGTAGAGTTAACATTTAATAAAACAGTGTCTAAAAATAAATCTCTCCACGGCGCGTGACCGGGCGGCCGCGTCACGGCTCTGACCATAAATCTGAATATTTTATACGGAATAAACTTTTCCTTCAAAACAAACCCTTTTATCATACACGTCGGTATAAATATTAAAATGAATTGTAAAAATTCCTGCAGCGGTATTCGCGGAGACATAATGCTGTTTGCCGGTTAGGTTTTTGTCACATGACATGGCACCGCACCGTCTAAACATTCTGCATACCAAGGTAACATTATACTTAACTTTCTTCCATGTGTCATAAGGCATTTTTATAATACACTTGATTCAATTTAATAAGAAATAAATATGAGAAGCTTGTGATGATTTTAAAGTAAGCTAAATACGTTTTTAAAATTTGTATAGTGGTCGTTCTATTCAGTTTGATAATACTAGTAATTTATTGTTTGAACAATACTCCTATACCCAAACAAATTATCTCGTTTAATTGTTTTTTTTATCGTGAATAATTATGTTAATATATTTCATATCATCAATGTAATAACGAGATATCCGAACAAAACCATTGGATAATTCACGCATATCAAATTACGCACAAGCGCTAAAACATATAATACAACCCTGTTTTTGCAGTCACGTAAAAAGTGCTGGCATTCCGGCAGCCGGCTCACGGACCGTGTGCAAGGGGCCTTAGGTTTTTGGCCGCCCAAACTGACTCAATTAATGCCCTACATCCTACATGTTATTATCTGTTTTAAACGTTAGCAGCTTTTGATGAGCCTGTCCTCGGGTTGTGTTTTTGTTTGTTTCGGGAATTCTTTTGAACCCACTTGTTTCGGATTTTTCTGGAAGGGGAGTTTTGCCAGAGTTTATTTCACTCGTTTTTTATAATGTTTGAGCTCGTTTTATTTCTTATTTTCAGTTAAAATATCTTGTTAAAAATTGTGATGTAATTTTCTGCATTGTTTTTGGAATTGTGTTGGGATAGACGTAAGCTCTATTTGATCTTAACTTCCATGAACCAACTAGCTAAACTGAACCCCAGACTTTTTAGAATGTAACCCTATATTTTTTAAATGAATTAAAATATTAAATAACTAGCATGTGCACGGGACTTTGTTCCCGTGGAAATTTTGGGAAATCCTTTCAAAGAACTCCCTTACACTCCCTAAGAAACCTAGGTACATGCCAAATTTTAGCTTCCTACGCCCAGTAGTTTTAAATGAGCGTTATCTGTCAGTCAGTCAGTAACGAAAGAATTTTATATTTATTGATAAAAGAAAATTTTCAAAATATAAAGTCAAAATTAACTTAGCGTTGCGGTAACCGCATGCCATCAGGTGAGGCGTATGACTGCTTACTTAGCAGTATAAAACACTATTTAAAGCAAATGAGAAACACGATGTCAGCGAAAAGAATCTAAAAATAAACATGTGTTGATTCTTCACAAGATTCTACATGTGATCAAAGCACACGTGGTCTGCAATTTAATAAAAAGCCGAGGCGGTGGCGCGCTGCCGACAGATAAACATCATTTTAGATAACTAGTAGACATTTTAAACTGTGAAGGTCTAATTTTTGAATCATTGATTTATTTATTTTTTAAATATCGACAGGCTAGGAAAAAAAATCTACAACCTTACGGTTTCCGAATACTGCACGGTTGTAGCTAATTTAGAGTATAATAACTTTTTGAACGAAGGTTTTTGACCACAGGATCCACTTGGTTGGTGGCACAGCTGCAATATCTCTTACTGCTTGGCTATTTCAATTACCTTTTTGTTTCATTGATAAATAAACATGTAAACAATGAAAAAATAAATTTTTTTCGTTTAAAATACCTGTTTTTCTTTTGTTTGATGTTCGCATAATGACATCGTGTCTTATTATATAGGAAAAAAATAACACCATGGTGTTTCTTTTCAATAACCCACAACACCACAGAAAACAACAGAAAACCGGAATACGCTTACAATGCAAAATGATTTTATTACTTACATATGGTGTCTATTTAGTTTTATGTCTGTGCCAACGCCGCTATTTCGCAAAAATGCTGCTTGCAGATAGAAATTGTTTGCGAAGTGATAACAATTACGTTTTTATTAAAATTCTTATTCTTAAAGTGAGGTTAATGTCCTGCAGAATGCGGGAATAAAAAGTAACGAACGTTTTTTAAGATCTCATGCCGTTTTCTACGCGTTTTTATGTTATATTAACTTTGTGATAGCAACAAAGTTTAATTTATATTTTACTAGCTTTCGCCCGCGGCTTCGCCCGCGCGAATTTCCCACGGGAACATTGCTTTTTCCCGGGATGAGAGGTACCCTATGTCCTTCTCCGTACTTCTAACTATGTGTATGCAAAATTTCAGGAAGATTGGTTCAGTACATGAAGCGTGAACAAACAAACAAACAAACAAACAAACCAACAAACAAACAAACTCACTTTCGCTTTTATAATATTAGTTAGGATTTGAAGTTTGGTTTTTCTACAAATTTAAGAAACTGACAAATAAAAATTATTACAATGAAATTTGGTAAACGTGAAGTAAAACTAAAGAGGTAGGACAACCACAAGTGCAAACTCAAATCGTGTAGGGATTCCAATCAGTTGGCGATAGGTTGCGAAGACATTTACGCAATAGAAGAAGTTAGTACTATAGGAATAGAAAACAAAAATGTCATTCTTTAAATGAAATCTGCAAGTGAAGCCGCATGGACAATAACGCGCAGTGGTATAGGTTACATAAATTTCACTTCGATTAATTCGTTTGATTTTATTTTAGTAAGTATTGTATAACATTGAAAGTATAATAGTAATAAACTATACCTAAGACACAATTCCAGCAATCCCAAGTTGTCCTACAACAGTGAATTATAAGTACAAACACAGAGGTCGTCATTTAATTATCCAGCCGATTTGTCAATCCGTCTAGACTCGGAGTAATTTGTCGATATATTGGTTCGGTTCGGCCTACATGCTCTACATAAACAAATAAACCGTTTATTTGAACTAATACAACTTACAGATAAACCTATATTGAATAGATCATATGATCGATTCATAGACGTACAAAATTTGAGTTGATTTTCAGGCTTGCTTTCTGATAACTTCATATGAATTTATTTTCGAACTAGCACCCAGCTCCGGCTTTGTTCGGGAGGTACGTTCATAAATTGTGGCCTATGTCACTCAGGTACAATGTAGCTTACTATTGTGAAAGAATTTTTAAAATTGATTTAGTAGTTCCGAAATTTATCACTTACAAACTCGCGAGCTTTTGAACACTTTCTCTGATAGACAAAATAACTCGATGTTATGTTTCTTCAAAACTGAATTGCTAAACACATTTATACATTTCACATAGTCATCCATCTCTTTCCACATCGGAAGGCATAAATCTGCAAGTTTGAACAATTAGTAAACAAATAGCAGCATTTAAATTAGATGCGTCTTCCTGCGCGCTCGTCCTCACTCGGAAACCGCCACAAAGCCGCGCTCATGTTAAACTTATCCGTGAAAACATTCGCGTAGAGAAACAGCCAAGTTTAAAGACTGAAATGTTTGAAAATTCGATTGTGAAGCGACACGACATAATAGAAAACATTGCATGCTAGCTGCTTTCATTATATCCACGTTTATATCAGGATTATAAAATATAGCAGCGTTTTTTTTTATAACGTAGGGCGGCAAACGAGCAAGCGGGTAAGCGATCACCGCTGCCCATGGACAACTACAACACCAGGGGTATTACAAGAGTGTTGCCGGCGTTTCAAGAAGACGTAGACGTTTTAAGGCGAGATGGTAGTCCAAATGTGTTAATGATTGTCATTTTTCATGACGAAATTTACCTACTTAGAGTTTAATTACGAACTTGAAATTAATACAGCATATAATACACAATATGTGAAAGAGTCTGAAACGTATACTTTTTTAAATATATATATATATATATTTGGTTAAAAAAAAAATCATAAAGTCCCTCTATGAAAAAAATCTTTCAAGTCAGAATTCTTAAAATTTTCAGCGACAACATATATATTTTTTTTAATTTATAGCAAATATATCTATTGTAATAAAGTCTGAATCGAACACTTTTTTTTCTTGTCTAATATTTCAAAAGATATTTAAGAAATACCATAAAAATTATAACCTCTTCAATCTCCTGAAAATAACAGCAAAATTGTGCTATGCAAAAACAATCTTATTACTATGCGTCCACGCTTGGTTCTCGCTTCGTTCTTGCGTGTCAGTCGGCCGCCGCCCGCGTACATGTAACGTCGTCTCCGGACGCTCTTTCTTCTGGAATTAAACAAATTTTTTTCGTACTTTTTGTGAAAGAAAAATTCGAGGGATCAGCATTTTTGTGCAGTGCTGTGAAAATGGGAAATAAGAAATCAATGAAAATTGCGAAAGAAATGACCAAAAAAGAAAAATAAATCACCACGACGGAATGTTTGGGTGAGTTTGAGTATCATATTCTATTCCAATTTCAAAAATAGCGTTTATCTGGAAAGGCTATAGAATTTGTCTCACCCAGCTTGCTTGTAGCAGCTACGTAAGCGTGAGTAATGGAAAGTACACAGAGCCTGCATGCATTATAGCCTGAATAAAGTGCAACTTACATGCATTTTCATATTGTTTATGTAAATCAATGTGTTGTATATTTTATTTTTTAGCTCAAATAAAAGATCCCAAGATTTTGGTGGTGACAAATTGAATCATTATGATTCGTCAAGCGAAAAAACGAAGGCTCGTGAATCTGTTGAGTAAATACCTTTTTATTATTATTATAGAATTGCTTTCTCATACTTTTAAAAGTGGTGACTAGTTAAAAAGTATGATGTTTTAGATTGCAAAATTATTATATTATACAAAAATTTAAGATCAGAATCTCCATGTACACGATTTTAAGATAGTATATTTATTTCAGGCATTGCACCGTGAATCCTAAACTGACCGAGTTACAGACATTGGAAACAGCAGTTATAATAACAACAGAGGCTCGACAACTCAAAGGAAAATATAAGTAAACCGTAAACAGTTTTGCAATTTTTTTATTTTTAAAAAAGCTAGTTTAGATATTTGTGTGTGTATTTTTTATGAAATATAGTATCTTTGCGTTGGTTCAGTATCCCTTAAAATAAATATTTAGAACTTACTTTGGGACTAGAATCTGTGTGATTTGAAAGTATATAATAATTTTTTTAACTGTGTCATTAGGGCCATTCAAAGTATTTTTATGTTATTTTTATGAATGATGTTATCATAAAATGTTGATTATTAAATTTTGAAAAATTTTTTTTTCAAAAATTTATCACGTTTTTTTCTATTTACTTACTTTTACTTGTTAGGGAGTCACAATTCACCAATATGATATTTATATAGTCCTTGCAGCCGAAAGCTAAAGCACTGAAATATTTACCATTCTACGCTCTTACTGTTTTGCTCTTCAAACATTGTACGCTTAAAAGAGCAAAATAGTAAATTTTGCTCTTTTACCATTTTGCGACCGGTAATCATTTTGCGCTTTTAACATTATGCGCCTAAACGCCCCCCAGCTATAGTGTAGCAATGGCTTATATGTATAGGCACTGTCTAGTCTAGCCTAGCACAGTCTAGCCATAAAAATTGTTGTGTATATTTTATAAAAAATAAAAATAAATGAACCATCTTTAAACGAATTGTTTTTTTAACCCTTACGATATCGCCGAATAGCGGCTAAAAAACGCAAATGGTCTCTTTCGCAAAATGTCGCATTAGGGACTTTAGATTTTTATAAGAACAACATAATTTTTTTAAGTAACTTATTTACATACAGTAAACAATAACCCTAAATGTGATAATGTTGGTTGGTACTTAAATTTACTTCATATATATATTTTGCATAAGTGACATTCCACAAAATATGATTTTTACGGGGGAAATTGTGTGTAAGAGACCTTTGGAGACCCTTTGCGACTTAGCCCAATAGGCACTTTATGAAATCCAATACTTGAAAATTCATAGCATAAAATGCAGGGAAATAAAACCAAAAACTCTGAAAGTGTTTATTTTTATTTAGATTATTATGTCTTGATTTATAGTCGTAACATGTTTGTAAACTACAGGTGAAACAAATAAATAATATTATTATTTAAATATTTATTCGAATTTAATTACCCAATTAATTTGATATTAGCTATCTGGGGCTGCGCATAAGCAAGCACATTTCTTGCGACCGTCGCGTTCCGCTGCGCTCACCATCACCATCACCACGCCCTCGCCACCGCTACCGAGTGTGGCAAGCGTTGACGTCAGCGCACACTAGGTGGCACTAAAATCGTTGGTTTAGCTGACATGTTTGTGTTATTTGGTCAATTTCCATTTTTTACTAAGCGCTCCCTTCCCTCCTGTCTTCGCTCGAGAGGTACATACATAAATTGTAGCTTATGTCCTATTGGTAAAAATATTTTAAAAAATTAGTTCGGATGGGATTTGTAAAATTTATTAGTTGAGTATGGCCAAAATAGATATGATTTTCTACCCATTGCACCCCAAATGCAAGTATACTGGAGCCATCAACGATCTCATCTTCTGCGTTATGCATACACTGTGCCGGTGTGCCGGTTCAAATGTACGCGCGGACTATTCCTAATTGGTTAATGAGTTCCGCGGGATCCGCCCACTATGTCTATGTGTGCTCTAAGGTTTCTTTGGTTGTGTGTGCTCGTTAATCAGTTTTGAAGTTGAGCTAGGACTCTGGTCTTAATAAGCTACTTTCTGAGCACTAATCCGCACTCTGGAAACCGCCCCAAAACCGCGCTCGAATTACGTCTTTAAGATAAGCCAATACTTGTGGGATTTTGTATTTAAACTATATCTCTAGCCTTCTATTGAATTGTTTTTGATCTCCTTTTTTATTTGTTGTATTTTAGCTCTAAACTACGTTTATTGCGATGAGATGGATTTTTATTTTAAAAACGAACATTTGCAACTAACAAGGTGAATCTAACCAAGTTGGTGAAACTATTAAGTTTCACCAACTTGGTAGTTCCTTAATCGCCGCGCGCCTACCAACAACGGTGGGCGTTTTTCCCGTTACTTTTACGATTCCATGTTCGCTCCTTCTTATTTATGTGCACCACACAAAAATAAATTTAGTATAAGTGGTATTTTGCGAGTGCCGCCTTTGCACAATGAAGTTTTATGAACTCCCCCGAGATTGCGGCCAATAAAAGATGCTGTGTTTAGGTGTGCTGGGATGTGGTGCTTTATTGCCAATGTTTGGGTGTTGGCTCAATCGTTGAAGTAAGCCTCAGAACACTTATGGGGTTAGAAACGATGTAGCAAGTGAGGCCCGAGCAGACCTTGATGACTAAATTCATGATTTCAGCCGCCAGAAGACCTATTTCGTGAAATAGACCTTTCCATTTATAGATTTTCATATTTCTTGGTAGGTATTAAATTATTTATTTCTATTTCTGACTAGCTGCGCTTTCCGGGGGCTTCGCTCCCGTGAGAATTTCCTGGGATCAAAAGTACTAGATGGAAATAGCACATAGCCATTGCCGGTTATTTTTCATCGAAATCCGTCTAGTAGATTCGTGATTGAGTAACAAACATCCTCGTACAAATTTAAAAAAAACTCACATCCAAACTTTCGCATTTATAATATTAGTAGGAAGGATTTATGGGTCTAAAAAGCTTTAAGTCCAAACTTTGGGGAATTAGAAAAAGAGATAAGATCCTGTAAGAGTCGCGACAACAGTTTACATAATATCTCCCCTTCTCATCTATTTATGTGTTCTGTGGTTACACCATTGAAGGAAATGAAGACGATGATTTCACGTAATGTAGCGGAAAATAGTGTGAGCCTTGTTTTTCTGCTCTATTTGATATTCATAATTCTGTTTCCTCTTTTCACATTATGGAACAGGGAAGTAAAAATAGTTCCTTTTACACATCGTGAAAACAACGCTGTTTTTGCAGACACTGAACAAATCGTTTCCCTTTAAAATTATAAACTTATTAGGAAAAACAAGTTAGTGATAAGATAACTGATTTGGTACCACGATATCATAAATAATTTTTAATGCAACGATTTTAATGAAATCGTGTAAGGAAAAATTAATGATCTGGATTAATATATAAATGTTTAACTCATCCCTGTAAGCTATGTTTTCTAGCTCCAGAAAATCATGTGGCATAAAAATATGCCAAGATAATTTTAAAAGTAATATCTAAAAATTAAATTGAATGTGTATCGAAATGTAGCTTTGTAGTAACGGTAATTTAGGTTTCGTTTGGAATAGCGCTTACA